>JARVJO010000096.1:17839759-17866313 GCA_031762555.1 Cynodonichthys magdalenae
GTGTGTGTGTGTGTGTGTGTGTGTGTGTGTGTGTGGGTGTGTGTGTGTGTGTGTGTGTGTGTGTGTGTGTGTGTGTGCAGGCGTGTGGCCAGTAAATGAAGGTTTGTTTGAGGAAGGTGGCGCTCGCAGCTCAGTGTGAGCTCTGCAGCGCTGCAGGAGTGTTGCATTAGTGATGAAGGTGGAGTCAGGTGACAACTGCTGGGATATTTAACTCTAATGGGTCAGTTTAATCAAATTACTGGGACAAAAAAATACAAATTTTCTTTTCTTTTGATTTTTTTGTGTATTTTTTTATGTGCAACATGAACTGCATAAACAAAAAAAATATAAAAATACTTCTGATATGCTGCATTTTAGCAAGCTGAAAAAAATTTAAACTGTAATATAATGAAAGAAATGATAACTAACTGGAACTGTATTATCTTTTTACAAAACTAACTGAAATATTAGAATATCCTTCGTTTTAGTGTTTGGCAATTTATTTTAATCCATGTGGACTGATTCATCAATTTTTTTATTGTATAAAATTTTTTTTTCCCAAGTTTCACATTAGCTGTGGGCAGCTTACCGCACCTCATGTTCAGTAACGTCACTTCTTTACAATCTGCTGCTGCTCAGGGCTCGCCTGCAAAATGATGACCGCAAACGTTGGGAGAAAACTGCAAAGTACAATTTATTTTTTTAAATATGACTGTGAAATAAATAAAAGCAAGTGTTTTGTAGTGGAAACAGGTGATAAAATAGGTGGAATATTTCTCAAGGGGAAAAACTGCACGAATCAAGCTAGTACAAGACGGCTAACTGAGTATGTTGACAAGCTAGCTTCTCTCTTTAGCGCCTGTGAAAAACAAGCAACATGGCCAGGTAACATCAGGATGGAGACAACTATCATATTCCTAAAATATCACCTTATAGACCACTAAACTAAGCATTAAAAAACAATAACAACTTATAAAAACTAGCAAATCCACTCAAGAAACTAATTAAAACCAAATGAATTAAAAGAAAAAAATCAGAACAAAATAAAACTAAACTATAATGAAAATTCAAACTATTCTAACCTTGTTTGCCTTCGATTATTTTTGATTTATGTAAACATTGTTTCCCTCCCATCTTTACCTCTGCATAAACAAATGATGAATTCTTTCATATAAAATGTTATTGATCTCATCAGATCTGACCATAAAAACATTATTCTTCTAAAATGTTAACTTCAGACAATCACTGCAACAGTTGCATAAAACAAACATGTTTTGTTGTTGTTGGTCTTAGTTTTAGAACATCAGAAGAAAACAAAACAATAAATAATGAAACAAGTACTGAAGGCGATGAGTTCAATAAGTTTAGAACAAAATATTGTAAAAAATACAATAATGTTTTGGAAAAAAGAGAAATGATCAGACAACAAATGAGCAGCCAAACGTGTCCACGACTGTTTAGAACGGCCAAATTCAAAAAGTGAAACACGAACCAAGAGGCCTGAAATGATTTAACACCTGCCCAATTATTTACAACACTAAATCGTATTAACCCTTAAAATATTAGAAAAATAATAAGAAATTCAAGCTGTGTGAAATTGGTTGCTTAGATTTAGTTTCACCTGATTTTTCATTTTCACTTGGCCGTCTCAGACTGGACCTCAGAAGAACCTGCCTGAAGTTTCCACAACAAAGTGCACCGGAGCTCCTGTAAATACAACAAGCAGAGAACCATTTCTAAATTCTTTTTCTTTACAATCAAAACGAATCTTCCAGTGCAGTTCCTTTTTCTTAACAAAACAATTAAAACAAGATCAAAAACTAAAAGTGCAGATAATCCTGAAAACTGCTAAAAGAAAAAAATAAATATGACAGAAGTAAAACGATCTCTGGAATTTATTTGTCCAACTTTAGGATTTCAGCTTTATTTTTATTTTTTTTAATTTTTCAAAAATATAAACTTTACAAACCCCCCCAACAAAATCTTTAACTTCTTCCTAATTAATATTATTTCCACCAAATGAGTCGATTCATCACTGAGCATCTGCGTAGTTAGAGATTACTAAAAGTGTTAAAAAAAGATAATAATAGTTCCAGTTTGGACGAGATGCTCCTTTAAATCATTCCACACAGTGGAGGCTCAACAGGGATGAGGATTTTCCATTGCCCCCCCCATATTCATCCCCCTCCTTCTAATTTAATGACTCAGAATTGTAGCTCCAACATTGTTATCATTCAGCAATAGCGAGTAATGAATAGCAATTAACGTTTTCAAAGGAGGGAGTGAAGCTTGAGAGACGTTGCTTTTCACCCAGAAATGTAGGAACAGTGCAGTGGTGGGAGATACCGTCGCGTACGGGGGGGGGGGGGTCTAATTTCTCCATCCAGCTGTTTCTGGTAAATAACTTCTCTTCTTCTGCTGCTATCAACACAAACACAAGTAATCATTCTAATATCCAACACACTCCGACTTCCTCAATGAACTGTAATAAACTGTAATAAATTACTCTGCACATTTCGTCCAATGATTGCTCTTTCTGGGGCCGGGCGACAAAGTGCTAATTAACTGGATATGAATGAAATTCTAGGGCAGTGTCGTATCAACGGCGGGGAGACAAATGCGATTTAGTTCTGTCGAGAGCGAGTGGAAAATTGCTGTGTAAATTGGAGGTTGTTGCTGCAGAGCGTTTTGCTGTGTGCTTACATTTCATGGGTGAGAATCCAATCTCACAGGACAGCATGTGCACGCTGCCCTCTCTGATGCACTCCACCGTCCTCCACCTACTCTATGATAGCGCTCTAAAAGCTCCCCCAAATCTCTTCACACACACACACTCGTACTGACGGAGAAACACAAACACATATTTCAAAAGGTAAAAGCTATTGTCAGGCTGAGGAAGAGGTGCAGCAGCTGAGGTAAAGATGTAAGCAGTGAACGCTCAGCAATTTGACTCATCTTCCAATTCACCAAATTCCCCCGACACTTGATTTCACGCAACGTAAACAGAGCAGATTCTAATTGTCACACTTGTTCTCCTTCACTCCGTTTTATTTCCCCTTGCATATTTCCTGGGTGTTTTTACCTGCATGTAGTGGGGTACTTGAGCTGGGGGGGGGGACACCACAGCCACCCTCCAGACTCACAACGTTGTCCGTTTTTCCCCCTCTTAGCACTTTTTCATCTGTAGCTGCAGTGGCCGTTTTTATCTATGGGTTTGGGCAGTTCGGGCGGGGGGAGGGGAGTGGGGGGGGGGAGAATTACGGTGACAGAGCCATGGAAATGATAGGCCGGCAGTGAGATATCTCTGCCTCATAAATTCTACATTGCTCAAGATAATTTACGAGGGAGTTTGTGTGCGTTAGACAGACAGTGCTCCATGGTATCCATCCACTCCACAGCCTCCGTTCACTTCAGCTCTGCAAGTGCAGTTCATTTATCCAATTTATTTTCACATTCATTCCTTTGGTTTCCAAAGCATCACTTTGAATGATTAGGATAATTTTTTCCTCCACCTTTTATTTTTTGTATTTTCTTTCCTCTGAACATGTCTGGGTATTATTTGTTCTGTCAGGATTATTACTGATAAAAGAGCAGGCTAATAGATCTTACATGCCGTGTCTCCGGCTTTACGATTGAGAGGCCTTCACCGTGAGGTATTCTGCCATCAGCAAAGGTCATCAGCTCCCCTGATTGTGAGCTATGTGTGTGAGGGCAGGCCAAAAAGCAGGAGGGCTCTGAGATTAGTAATCATTCTTCATGCATATTTCTCTTTGAGCTCACTGAATGCACAAAACCAGAAGACTTTAAAACCTGTTATCCAGCAAAAACCACAAGCTTAGATCGCCTTAACTGAGAATGTTTTTCTTTTTTCCTCAACTTTTAAATAGTTTTTCACTAATTATATTGAGATGTAGAGTTTTTATTTTGATGTTTGCTTTCTGCATATTTCTGAACCTACGTAAGTAAAGATGTACTGAACTGAACTCCCAAAAAGATGCAGTCAGGGCTAAAAGAAGGCCTGTTTTCTCTGAACAGATCACTAATTTCCCTGAAAACATCCTTTCTGAAGCTTTGCTAAAACATTGACCACATCGAGTTTGTCCATTTAGTGCAGTAAATGAGAATAAACAGACTCTCTCTTCTTGCCTGCTTCTTTAATTTGAACCTGTTATCCTACTCTTCATATTATTACTCTGACACTTTCTGACACACTTCAGGTAAACCAGCTCAAACATCCAATTGTTCCAATTACATCGAATCTTCTCTTAAATTTGGCCTGAAATAAATATTGCTCTGCTTGGAGTGACTATAGATTTTTCTTTTCTTGGCTTTTTTCTTTCTTCCGACGCGCTATAATCTCCTGATATACATTTCAGGCACTTAGAAAGGTTTGAAATAATATAATAGCAGAATAAATCGTATAGAAAATGGGATCAAGGATGAAGTATTTTTTTTGTTTCAACATTAACCTTTTAGACAAAGGGTTGACAACAGTTTCTTTACAGAAAGTCATTCTGCCTTTTTAAAGGAATGAGTGTGAACATTTATGGCATGTTTGTTATTTGTTAATTACTTTGTAAAAGTGTTCTTTCTGCTACTTTTGTTGGAAAACCCCTTTTTTTGTCTTATTGTGAGGCCAAGTTTGTGTCCTAGGTGGTATGCTTGGTCGAAATACAACAATATTCCTTTGTTTATGAAACATAATGACTGTGAACTGAGTTAATTTATTCATCAGCTCTTGTTGGAAGAAAATATGTTCATTGTTTCATTTTTCTGAGTATGTTTTTCTCTCTACGAGCTTTAATTTTGCAACTTTTCCAAAGAAAAGTTGAGGCTTAGTTTAGTTGAAGCCACGATCAGTTCTTTCAGTTAGAAACTGGCGTAAAGGTTTTGTAGACATTGTTTTAATTTTTCTCGAAATTCTTTTAAAAATCTTGATTTTTCAGTCTTTTTTTTTTTTTTTCTTCAGTTCATTTTGTTTGAGTCTAACGAGGTCCGGAGCTGCTTCTGGTCCTCGTGCCATTTTATGTCAACGTGTGGATTAAAGCCACGACAGCCATAGTTTTAATACATGCACTGCAGTGATGGCACACTCCAAAAAAAAATATGCAAATCATCTTTTCTAGGAGCTCATGCTTCATTAAGAAGCCTGTTTAAAAGCACAGTGAGGTTTTGGTGTGTTTTCCCCTCAAACCTATTAAAACTCCAAACTATCCAAACCTGAAATGTGGGATATTTATGGACGGTAAAACACGACACCAGGATATCATTTCTTCTCTGTGTGTGTGGTCACTCCGTGCCTCTTATTGTTTTTTATTGACCAGGTTCCAGTTCCCTCGCCGAAGTTCAAAGCTGATCTGATGAGCAGAATATGACAGAGGACCCTCGGCAGTAGAAGTTTACAACTCAGTTAGCTTTGAGTTTAGATTTTAGTAGTTTTTTTTATTATTATTTTGACTGAAGTGGCGCCTCTAGTCCTAACAACTCACACAGCCTTTCTCGCTCTCTGTCCTGTTGTTTCCCACCATGTCCATTTACAAAATGGATGTCTGAGCAGGAAGAAACGCGCCTTGAGGAATCCGGCGGAGTCCGGTGGGTGCAGCGCGGTACCGTTTGAGCCCAGAGGAACCACTCACTTGATCTTCATGTAAACCAGTTGCTCAGGGGCGTAGGAGCTGTACGTGAGCGACGTGTTTGTGTTTGTGGAATACTCCGTAGGGTTTCCAATCTGCGGCGGTATTCCCAACACGACTCTGATGTCAGCGCACCTGCTTATTGCCGTGGCGTACCTGTGTCGTTTTAACTAGACAGGATGCACAATGGAAGCAGACAAGGCTCTTTCACAGGGGAGTTAATCTAATCTACTCGCACTCAGCTTGGACATTGGCTGTCACTGACATGCCTGTGTCGTCTCCAATAAAACAGGTGAAGGCAGAGCACGTCGACCGCGGCTCTGCAGGTAACTGGGGCTGGCACTCTGCTGGGCTTTCATGTTAACCCTCCCCGGGTTCCATCCAATCATTATACATGAGCGTTCATTCTCAATTTGGGCTCCTCTTCAAATCAGTTATTTTTGCTGTCGTCTTGTTTCAGACAACCAGCCGTGATGCCACTGACAGCGGAGGCTTCCAAAAATATGTACTCGCTCATGGCTGCAGTGTAGATTTGTCAGGCGTTTTGAGACTTAAACATCCACCACCAGGCAGATGTTAACACACCTTCTGTTTCTTCTTTGCTGCCTCGCTGCCTGTAAAGGTGTGTGTTTGTGTGTGTTTGTGTGCACAGGTGACGAGTCTGTGATTCAAGTGCTCAGCAGCAGGTTATTTCCTCTGAACTGGGGCCCTTATTTAATGGTAATTGTAGCAATTAGCATGTGAATGAGGTAAGAATTGGATAATAGAACTAAGATAAATATTGATGTTAATTCACATTGGTGAAATAGTGTTTGTGTGTGTAGGGGGGAGCAGGAGGTGGAGGCGCAAGTTCATGAAAATTTATCTTGAACTCTCATTTGCATGCATTAATGTAGGAGCAATTATGATCTCAAAAAAAGAAGCATCAATGCTGTTGATGTTGAAAATAAATCAATTACTTCTCGAAGGCAGCGATGTCGTATCAGGACAAAATGGATTCAAGCTAGCAGAAGTATTTCCAACTTTTTTCCTCACTCTTATTTGCTTCGGTGTCTAAAGCAGTAACCAGCTGTTAGGAAGGTTAAATGACATCCATCATGTGTCTGACAGCTGACCCGAGGATGAGGCTTTTCATTCTAACTTTGTAATAACAGCAGCTTCGCTCGCAAAATGAGACAGATGACCTTGCAGGGTCCATTTCGTTGGCTCCCGAAGCTCCTTCATCGCAGGTGTATAACAGGTGATGGGACCGTGTCATTTTCTCCACTGAGACATGGTGGTAGTTCTCTTGGTAGATGAGTAAAGGAGGGAAGGTGGTGAAGACATGATGCTCTGTTTGACAACTGGTGGATGGAAAAAGAAGGAAACAACCAAAGACTGCTGGTGCTAGGAGGGAAATAGGGTCTTAAAGGACTATAGCGACTAAAAGTAAAATAAATAAATAACGTTCCAGAAGAAGGCTACCTTCTGAACGTTGTGCAGTAGATGAGCCAACTCTACCCTTCTGACACACTGGGACGATATTACCAAGATACAAAAACATTCTCATCAGCCACCCTCCCCCAATCCCCCCACCCTCTCCACCCTGTCTGCTGTTTTTGAAAGAAAAATGTGAGAGAGGAGAAAAGCAAAGGAAAGAGTGCAGTGCCAGGGGCGGGCGGTGGAGAAAACCTCATTTCTTCCGGCGTGCTGCAGCGAGTGGGTTATTGAGGTGGCTGTAATTTGATAAGGAGAGGAAACTCAATGGACTGTGAGCAAGTCAGCAGTTTGAGGCCAGTCACATTTCTGATGTGATGTGGAGGTGGTGGTGGTGGTGATAGTGGAAGGAGGGAGGGCAGAGAGAAAGACGGGAGCAGGGTTTCCTGACACTCACGGCTTTTCCACTCCTCCGTGAGAAGATGGACGGAAGGAGGAGCAGCACCCATCCTCCTCGGGTCCGATTGTCTCTCGGCTGGAGTCGGACCCACGTTCCCAGGCAGACGTAAACGTCAGTCTGATCGGTCTAATCTGCAGACTCCCCGGCAGAACCTCCCTCTTTTATTTCAAACGCTCACACCTTTATCCCCACTTTTCCTCTCTGTGCTCTGAATTTCCACTTTCCTTACAAAGTCACTTTTTGTTGTTGTGGCTGTTTCTCACTCGCTAGATAAGAGACACAAGTGTGATCAGCGGAACCTTTGAAGTTCCCATAAATAATCGGGCAGCGTGGCCCGCTCCGGAGCCCTCAGCTTCCAGTTCAGATCAAAGATTAGCCTCACGTCGGCCTCAGCCCCAGAATAAAGCACTTTATTGGATTCCAGAAGCTGGGCAGGCAGCCCCCTTTCTCTCTCACCAAGGGTCCCTCGTCAGACACAAGGCCCGAAGACTTTCACACGCAGCCTATCGAGCTGTTTGTACTCCCAGGATCCACAAGAAAGAGAAAACAAGAAAGCCTGAACATTGCTGACTTTTTAATCAACACCATGTTCAGAGGCAATCAGCATCCAAGGCCTGATGTCTGAGAAATCTCTTTGTGGAAAGAGAAAAAAAAATGGGACAGAGGGATTTTTGAAGTTACTGTTAAACAGGCTGTAAAATGCTCCCTCAGACCTGCAGGCTTTTTGCAAGCAGTCAGGGTTGTTCACACATGAGCAGGCTCTCTCATCTGGCTGAAGGCGAAGTCAATCTGGGGCTCGGTGTATGAGAATGGCAGTCCACCACTCAAAAGGTTGGCGCTGGCCTTCTCTGGCTCCTGGTCACACATCTATCTGGGTGCGTAGCTGGACTTTACTCCAAGTTAGAAAAGCAGCCCGAGCTGATTCTCTGATGCCTGACTGTAATGAGCGCCGCCAGCATTTAGATGTCTGAGGAACTGAAGGGTAAGCTGGTCTGTTGTTCGCTGGGTAAAGACGGGCTCACAGAGCCTTTTGTGAGGGATGAAAAATGATGTCCCCTTGCATGATGGGGGCTGCAGCACCTCCAGTTCTTCAGAAAAGTAGAATTACCATCTTTTATGCACCTCCTACTCACAACCTTTCAATGAGTGCCCTGTACCACTCAACACCAAGAGTTATTGTCAAGACTTTACGGGTCTACAGGAGCATCAACAACAGTGTGTAAAACATTAACAGGCCTGTTTAATATCCTCATTCTGCATTGCTGCAGCTCGCCTTGCATTGCACATTTTTGACAATAGGTAATACTCAAATCGCTCTTGCAGAGCCTAAATCCCCATAAAAACACATCTCATCATGGCAGCTGTATTCTCCGGGGATTTGATGTTCATGTCATGAAAAGCCATACTGTGGAAGCACAGTAAAGCACCCACGCACAGATTAGGCTGGTCATACCCGCTCCCTCTCAGTTTTTACATTTCTTTATTATTTTTTCTTTCTTTTGAAATATACTTGGTAAACAGCAGATTGCAGCGAGGAGGGGAGGGATGAGCAACAAAACATGTAATGGTAATAAAAAAAATCATTACTGCAGGATGAAAATTGTTTCAACCTGAGAAGCCGCTCCGTTCTGAGAGGCGAAGAGCTGACTGAGCCAAAGATGAGATGAAAAATAATTCTGTCAGCAGACACTTTCTCCTCACATCACCCCATTGCTCTCCTAATTGATAAATGATGTCCATTCATTTCATCAAGGTCAGCGTACAATTAAAACTTTCACGATTTGTCAGCTGTTGAGCAGAAACCAAAATCAGCAGGGATTGTGGGCAACAAGCCTTGGTGTCTGATGACTTGAACATGTAGCGATGATGTAGGCTTTGACCTGAGCAGCTCACCGAGGACGTGCCCCCCACCCCCACTAACTGCCCCCGCAGTGTGTGCTCACTAAGAGTTGTCAGACATGCAGGGTACGTCTCTGTCGCACTTCTTTGGCAGCCCGTCCATATTTCAATATATGCTAATGTTTATGTTTGTGCTACTGTGGCTGTTTGTTTCTAGCATCAGCAAGATGTGAGGAGACATTAGCTGTGGGTTCCAGACTATAATAGAATCCAAATTTCTGACTTCCCAGTTGATGGCACTTTGTGTTGTATTTTAATTATAACACATTAAATGGGTTATCTAATTGAAAGCATTATTTTAATAAGAGCAATTTATTCAAAGTGTTTTAAAGTGCCTGTGACATGCATGTCCTTCAAATACAAAAATTCAAAGGAAACATCTTTATATTTAAGAAACTTGGCACAGCACACACGGTTTTACCCATTTTACCACATCATTGGCATATTTTCTGTTGAACTTGGCTCAGCCAAAGTGAAACAGGAAGTGACATCTAAGGGGAACTCTTTAAGAAAGAAAACTCTTGTCTTTATTGATTTAAACAATATTATTTGAACTCTGACTCTTCTTCATCTCTCTGATAAACTGAAGAAACATCAGATTCTTCCCTACAGTCCGTGTTGTTAGTTATTCAGACATTTCCCTTTGACATCACTTCCTGTTACTTCACATGCAAATATCTCAACAACTGTTCATCTCAGTGACATGACATTTCATCCATGTCATCTTTCTAAAACTGCATTCATAGGCTTTACAAATGTGACATCACAGTCACTTTAAGATATCTGAGAACCGACAGGTTTATAAGGCATTTCCTAACATTTTCTGTGATTCCATTTTTCAAAGATGGAGCTAATTTAAACATTAAATCCCACACTGGAGAAAAACCAGCATGTGAGAACAAAAAAATAAATGTAGCCATATTTAATCTATCTTTACATTGTTGTTTCTTTGAAAATACAAATAAAAACCTAATCTTTTTGTTTTTTCTTCTTCGCTGTTTGCGTGGAACCAACAATGATTTGTTGCTTTAGTTCACATTAGTTTAAAATTAAATATTTGTAATGGTATTTATTTCTAATACACAGTCATATTGTTGCAGTTTCTTGAAGATTTGGTTCAGTAACAAAGCTTGACTTGGGTCCGAGCTGTTTGCAGGCGGTGATGTACAACCGTGTGTTCAGACATCACTCATCTTGTCTTGATTCCAGCGATGTGGAGCTCACTCTGGCTTCCACTCTCTAACACGGGGGTAAATATTGTTTCTGTGTGGTCTGCCTTCCTCAAAGCATCAATTTTCTATTTTGGAAAACAGAATCAGTCTGACAGTTTGTGGGGGGAGATAAAAAAACACCCTGGACTGAAGATCTTTCAGCTTCCCAACAGGTAACTAGGTAGAATGTAGTGACACCTAGTGGTTACCGTGTTAGCTCATGCTAACAGTGTACCCACCGTAATGTTGCTGTAATAACCAGAAAAGCACATTTAATCCATGTGTTATTGTGTATCAACCAATAAGTGATTAAAGGACGTAACGTGCAGATCAGAACTGCCCTGATTCTAGTTATTTAGGAATGGTTTTTCAAAATGTATTTGACCAAGTTACCCAACCTTTGAGTCGTCATAAGAAAAACTTCACTCCTACAGAAAAGGCTTTATGATTATATGATGTTATGTGTTTCAAAATAAACGTCTCATTCTATAAAACATTAAATATTTTGCACATTTTAAAACAAATTAAATAATTCTTGTGCATAACTTTCAGTAAAAAGACCATTAAAGACAATGAAGAGAATTTCATTTAATGTTTAACGAAATCTGACATTATAGTCCTTTTTTTTTTTTTTTTTTTTTTTCTTTTCAACCACCACCTCTTAATCTGAGAAATTAAAAGAAGAGCGGGTGCTACATGATTGCTTGTGAGATAAAGCAGTGATATATCTGCTGTAACATTAATTCAGAGATAGTGGCAGCTCTGAAATGGAAAGCCATGCTTTGCCAGAGTCCTGAAGTCCGGGTGCTTTTGGGTTGATTTTCATTTTCAGAATCTGCATTACCTTCGCATATGAATTAAAAAGGTCATTACAAAGTCTCCTTTTTGATGTCTGCGTGATAAATAATATATATAAGCTTTTGCAAGATATGCTCTTTCAAGTCCTATCTGCGGATCTTTTCTTAATATATGCGCTACATTACTGTGCATGCACATCCTTTTGGTGCACATCCCCCATGCATACTCGAGATGTATGTTAATGACTTTAATGGGCTGTTCTGTTTCCATTTAATCAGAATCTAAGTTCTGGGATACAGCTGTGCGCTCGGTGGTGTCAGGGAATCGTGTTCGGGCCCAGCTGAAAGCCGCTGCTTGCTTCAAACCTGCACTCCCAGCATCCCAGAGACGAGGCTTAGACGCCTGCTTGATTGCACTCAGCAAGTGTGTGCAGAAGGAGAGGTGTCAGGTGAAGTTTAATGTTCGTAGGAGAGAAATCTCGGTGTGAGAGAATGAAATATGAGAACTCTGCTTGATGTGTGGCGGCTGAAGTCTTACAGCGTTCACCTCAGATGCTTCTGTCGGGCTCGGTGAATGTTTGACGATGAGGCTCGGAGTCTTTTTCTGAGCTCCCCTCTTCCATGTGTGCTCTGGGTTTATGGGCTGAAAAAAGAACAAAAGAGATAAATGCATTTTGCTGATATCCTATCAACTGTAATGAGTTTCATCAGATTTCAGTGTTTACTTCTATTCGTCTCTCTTTTCCCTTCCCTGCCTCCCTTCTATCCTCCCTGCGGTGTTTCATTGGCTTTCCCTCCCCAGCGGAGAGCAGCCCATCTAACTGAACCTGATACTGAGATTTGTGCAGCTAATTCCCTGCACTCACACAGCTCAGTGTGGTGTCATAATTGGCACACCATTGATTTATGTCTCCTCTTACAGCGCCCTGAATGGCTGATGAGTCGAGCTTCCTGTCATAATAGGCCTTGTCCAGGCTTCTTGCCGCTCGACTGCTCACCACACTCCTTCCTGTCCTCCGCTATTTGTTGTGGCTGAAGCCCGGCTGAAACTATGTTAATTTCCTTTCTACACGGGGACAACATGGGACAAACTCTCATATATTACCTTGTAGTTAATAGCATTCTGTACATTTCAGATCTTTAATGGGATTTGAAACCACATACATCCACATCGCCCGAGCTCTGTTAGCCAGTAATTACATTGCAGTTTTCTAGTAATGTGATGCAAGACTACACTAGAGGTTAATGGTTTGAGCAGTTTTAGCTTCTTTTAAAAATGAGAATCTTTATCAGGCTAGCCCATGCTAAAACCAGGGAGTGATACCGAAGTGTGCTCCCTTTCTCAAGCAACCAGCAGGAGACCGTGGCGCCTGCCAGGAGCTGGCTTCTCCCCAGGGGATTTTGTAATCTTGTTGTCCCACAGTGGGGAATGCAGAGAGGAGGTGGAAATGAGGGCTGCAGCCCTGAGAAGCTCCGGGCCCCGTTGGAACATTCTGCACCATCTTCCCAACGAACTCTGCGTGCCCAAAATTCTATAAGCAAGCAGTAAAGGTGCACAAGTCATCACAATCCCTCTCGCAGGCTCTGCCCTCATTGATTTGTTTGTTTGATCCAAAGAGAATAAAAAAAAAAAAAAATCTGCCTGATGAAATTGAGTTGTCCGTTCTTTCTGGTATGTGTTGGTGATTTTCTTTTTTTTTAAGACATACAGTTGTAGTCTCATGCATTCCCCAATGCTATATTTGCATGAAAACAAACCAAACAATCCTCATTAGGCCTATGTGAGTTGAGAAATGCATGAAAAATGTATTGGAAGCTGCAAGCAATGCAGCTGGTAAGAATAGCCCAGTAGTATATTCTGTCCTGATGTTTTACTTTTGTCTTCTTGCTTGCATTTCATTAAAGTTTCAGTTGGCTGGCTCTGGGAAATCAGATACCATCACAAAGTCAGTAGATACATCCAGATAAGACCGAGGAAGGCAGGGAAGTGCACGAGCGACACAGCTGAGTCAAGGGTCGCCAGGGTTACGAGTGATGAGTTAGAGAGCGAGCAAAGCTAAGATCAGTGGAGGGCTGTAGCCCCGGGCGCAGTCCTGCCTCTTCAGACTCCCTGCGTTCGCGGAGCTGCCGATCGGACAGGCGGGGCTCGGCCAGATGAGCTGTCAGGCAGGAGTCGGCTCATCCACAGGAGGCTGTGTGAGAGAAGCAGCACGTGGACGGGAGTGGAATATAACGGCGAGGAGGGGAGCAAGGAGTGGCAGGAAGGCAGGCAGAAAAAACCCAGACCTTGTGTTTCTAAAGCCCAGCTCATACATTGCTAATGCCTGGAGTAATATGGGTCTCATTCATAATGGATAAACTCTTGGCCCCTGCTTGCAAAGTATATCATGCGCACTGTAAAGAGGTTAAAGATTGGGTTATGTTTGCCGGGAATGTGGCGACCACTTCTGGCCCAAGCATTAGTATATGCTGCTGTTGTGATTGTGAAAAGCAGGGAGGGGCCACTGCAGCAGAGGACTGGAAGGCTTTGGGGGTTCAGGTATACAAACAGTTTGAAGTGACCATGTTGACAACATCTCAGCCCACCATCATTGCCATTTTCGCCTCTGTTTTGGGTTTTATGTTGCCTAATCCCTGCTGTAACATTAGTGTAAATAAGACAGAGGGGTGTAAAAGAGCAGGCAGCCCATTTATTTCATAAGACCCCCCTGGCAGTATCACGAGGTTTGTGCTGTGCATGCCTCAAATCAGTCTGAGCTGTTAGGTGATACTAAAAAAAAAAAAAAAGTCCCACAGGCTGCTTTTAATCTTCGACCTCATCGATAGTTGAGAACACTTGCAATTAAAAATGTAGCAGACACAATTTAGGAAAAGTTGAACCATTGACCCAAAGCTCTCGGTGTGTCACAAACACATTTTTGTTCTTGTTGAACCAAACACAGAGCAATGCAGATCAGTGGAAACATTTCCCCTTGTATGTATTTTTTTTCCACTTTCACTGGTTTGACTGTGCACATAAATCAGCAGTCCAGTTTGGCCACATTACACCATGCAGCCTCTTTTCCTTTTGCCCTGCTGCCTAAACATCGCATGAACCTTTCTAACGGGAAACATGCTGTGCCACTTAGCTCATGAATATCTTATAGTGCGTAAAACTATGTGCGGCTTCTCTTGAGAATAGCTCCGCCCCTTTTTTTAGATGCCAGTTGTCCGTCCTGCAGGGTCAAAGATCATCCAACTTCTTCCAGGACATAACAGTCTTTCTTTAAGTAGCATTCCAATTGGTTTCTCTGATAAGGCAGAGTGCTTTTGTGCATTGAATGTGTTGTAATTTCATTTCATGTAATTGAATCAAGCCCCAGAAGTCTCTTGTCAGATTACACGTAGTACAGTGGAGTCCAAATAAGGGGAGGCAGGACTGTAAAGAGTCCAATAAAAGCTGAGGGATCTTATGAGAATAATGCATCACAGATCTGTAGTTGTGGCTTCATTTGTGCCCACAAGTCCGCCCGGCCACATTCTGTGGTCCCATAAATGTAAAGCAATCATCCGGATGTCGTCTTAATGCTCTGCGCTTCAGTCAGGGATCACAGAGCATTCTTCTTAGGTCACTGGTCTTTGGGTTAATGATCAGAATACGGCGCCACGGCTTTCAGGATCAGATATCTGTTTGGGGAGGAGTTGAGACCCAACATGATCCCCCATCCTTTTCACACCTCTGTTTTTGTTGGTTTTCCACACTCCCTTTTTACACTGCTGAGTAAAATTCACAAAAAAAAAGTTTCTGCCCTTCTGCAACTTATCCACATATCTCACCTCTTTGGCCTCCATTTCCGCTCTCCCTCACCATCCTCATCTCTCTAATTCCCTCCTTTCTCTGTCTTTTTTTCCCTCCCATCTCTTTCTTTCAATTTCTCCCTCCCTCTCCCTCTCTGTGCTGATCGATATTTGGGGCTGAATTGGCTGAAAGGGGAAAAGAGGCCTGTAAAATTGAGGAGACAGGCTGTTGGAGGGCAGCCAGCCTATCTCCCTGGCTTGTTTATGCTTCAGGAATGATTCCCAATACCAGATAACCTGCAGTAACGTCAGCATGTGTCTGTCTTGAGGGATGGCCATGATCCGCCAATTTCTAATTATCGGCCAGCCGAGCACTTATCTGAACATTGTTTATTGTTATTAAAAATCCCACTTGCATTGCAAATAAGGCTGCTTTTCATGTTAGACGGATGAAGAAATAAGGACTTCTGTAAGGTGGGAAACTGAGAAGTCCAGTCTTTGCACGGTGGCGCTCTGTATCCCTCTGTATGTGCACAAAGGGGACCCTTGGGGAGTTTGTCTTCCTCTATTTGTGTTTGTCAGGGGATTTTTTGTGGCAAACACACACTTCATCACTTTGACATTGATTAAAAATACATGGCCCTATTCTCGAGGACAGTCGGTGCACAAATCAGCACAGTGTTCAGTTCAGCCCTCGCTGTCTGAAGCTCTCCGGCTACTTCACCTCCGGTCTCAACATCCAGGCCTTTGCTCGTTTAATTGCGGTGCTGCTCTGGGTGGCGTAACGGCAGCTCATGGGGCTGCGGGTCCACATCCATTCATCAGTACACTGTCTCGGTCGACCGTTTGCACACACACACGTCGTCCAACGCGTTTAAAACAATACTCTGTGCGATCATTATTTTAAGAGCAATCAGAGAAAGACATCTGTAATGAGCATCCTTTCCTTTGCATACTGGATTTGAGTGGTTTCACCTCATGCTGACACCCATGTGTTTCATCTGAAATGAAATCTTGAATTTTTTTTATTGTGACAGTTGTTTTGGTTCTTTATTGCTTCACCTTTTTCAGTCCCTGCTTCTTCTTTGTCCCCTCCACAGCTCCCTTCATTCAGTCCCTGAGTGACTCTCTTGTTTCCTTTGGCTCATGTGTTAAGTGGGAGATAAACCACAGTTAGTTTGTGTGGAAGTCTGTTCAGTGGGGGCGATGTGACATGAGCCGGAGCAGTTGTCTGAACAGCACAAAAAGTTTTATGCTTCAGCATGTTCGCAAGCAGGAATATAAACTTGAGCTCCATTCGCTGTTGCGTTTTAGTGTACCCACGTCCTCCCTAAGCAAATTTGGCCCCTCCCACTCGTTCCACTGCCCTCCACTCCCCAAGCATCTGGTGTGGTCATCCATGCCTAATGGGCTTACAGTGAGGCCCGTTCGCAAGCTTTGCCAGCAGAATTGTTGCTCCATCAGTTACTGTGGGGGCCATTTTGATAAGATAGCTGGGTGGTAGTGGTGCAGGCAGGGCAATTAGAGGGTATATGGAGGGGTATCACATCCACTTCTCCCCTTCCCTCCTCATCCCAGCCCTGGGGTGGTAGAGGTGCCGATCGATGGCAGGACCTGGAGGGGGAGTGAGCTGGTTGATTAGGAAGGGATCGCTTGGAGAGCCCCAGAGAAGCCACAGCCACTTCTCCCTGTTCATTTTCCTCAGTCATTCTCACTTCACTATCTCCTCGCCTCGGACACTCCTGCCTTCATTTGGGGGGTGCGTGCGCGTCTGTCTGAGTGTGTGCGTGCATGCTACCTTTACCCTGACATCAGTGTGACATGGCACTTAATGGACTCTGCCATGTGAAACAAGCGACCTCGGTTAATTACCTTGCCAAGGCCTTGGCCTTTCTGGAGCAGTTCATTCCCACTTGGGCAGAAGCTGATCCTGCATGTGTGTGTGAGATGTTGTGTGAGAATGTACATGCGAGTGCATGAGCTCCCCTTTGTTGCTCTAATCCTCTGAAGTTGAATCAGATTTGGGCTCTTCCCTGTAAAAAACAAGTGTTTTGTTGTCACTTTCTGCACAAATGCAGCAGGCGGAGGCTCGAGGCGAAGTGCTAACAAAGAGCCAAAGATCCAGTAAAGCTGGAGGCTATTCTGGGAGTGGAGGGGCTGCAGCGGTACACTTCCTGAATAATCCTGCCTTCCTGCTTCATTCATATGTCGATTAGCATTGAGTCTATTTTATAAAAGCTCACATTTGACTGGAACTGACAAGTGCATTGTTGACACTTACACAAATGTCTATTTTCTAATCTGTCTGTTACGAGGTTTTGTTAAAGTACTCCATAAATGATGAAGCCCTAAATAAGCCTGGTATTTTGCACATTTTCTGGGAGAGGTGGGGTAAATTATATGCATGTTGTTGCTTCCAGAAGGGAATTCTTTTAGTATTTTTCTAATCTGAGTTTTTATATTCAGTTGGCCCTGCTGCCAGTGCAAGCGGACGTCTGAGATTCTGGGCAGCGTTCTCATGTTGACTGCCCAGGCGCTCTCCTCTAAAAAACAGGTGGTGTGGAATGAAATATTTAACAGCATTTTCTGAATCTACACACAACATTTAGTATCCCGTACAGCCCAGTCCATATGTCACAAGAGTAAACGCTTTCCACAGTTTTCTGAAGAAGCCGTGTGTAGTATGATAATTATTCATGAAGTCGACGGTGGCCAACTGAAATGCTTTTTAGAGTGTTCACAGAGCACATCAACAATGAAGGCTTTGAACATGGGTTTACTAGTTTTATTATTAATTACCTTTCATGTGCAAAAAATGCTGTACATGCAAGTGTGAAGCCAGCTTAGTGTTTTATGGACATCGCTTTCTTTATGGACGCCTCACACCACCTCCAACTGATTTTTATAGCGTTGATTTGAAATTAAAGCAGGAAATGCAACAATAGCAGCTTTCTGTCACAGCTTAGCACAAATTAATGTGGACTTTGATTGCTTCACAAATGCTGCAAGTAACAAAATAAAACTTAAAAGATGATTTCAGTGGGTATCCTTTTACATCACGGGTACATCAGCCCTCCTGAATTCATATGCGGCTTCATGCACGAAGACACGTTAATTAATTTGTGTAAAACCTCGTCAGGATTGCACATCTCTGCTCGCCTTAATGCCAAAACAATGCATTAATTAATGCAACAACTAAGGATTTTCAGTCAACGTGATTCATAAGTTATTAATCATGTTCACGTCTTCGTCAGAGTGAAATCTGCAGCTTAACTCTGAGCTGCAACGATGGGAAATGTGGTCGACTTTTTCTGACTTAATGTTTGAGCTACTCAGAAAAAATAAATTACAACTTGCTCCTTCGTTAAAGACAGTAATTAGAGGAAAAAGGTTGAATTTGCAATTATTTTTATGTATATACTAAAATATATTTGAGCAATGACACTAAAATCACAATTTATTTCCCTTCCAGTGAAATGATTTCACCTGCAACATTTATTTTAGTCCTAATGCAACATTTCCTGTCACCTGTTTTATTATTTTCTCACACAGAAGAGATGTAGTCAAATATTATGACTATATGCAGATATTTTTCCATTAAGACAATTCCTTCATATCTGGAAAGGTTAGCTACACGGAGAGTTTACAAAGATGGTTGAGACTTCGGAATAAATCCACATTTATCAATATTAAAGAACAACACATTGTCCCATCACTTAATTATTCAATTTCAGCACAATCTGCATTCACTATCACTGCTCAGTGTTATATCTTATTATCTACCATGAATACACCATTTTTAATAAAGCATATAGACTGAGAAATATATATTTGTTGTGCAATTAAAACAGTTTTTATTTTAGGCATTAAAGTGTGTCTGAGAACATCCTTGTAGTTTTGACTTTATATATCTATATATTTATAATACTTGTAACGGCTCTAAAATAAGACTTGACAAGTTGAACAGATAAAAATGTAACTTCCTGTCTCATTACGTGTAAAAAATCAGGTTCATTCTCTGTCTTTTTATTTGCATGTGTGATTTTAAAGAACTAATATTTGGTTAGTAATAACTCTAAGGCTGCAGGGAACAAAACTAATTTAGTCAGTGTTGACAAACTGCAGCTTAACTCGGACCTTGTAGTCCTGCTTTTTGTCATAGGGATGTTTCATATTCAGCTACAGATTTATAGCCTCCTGTCCCTCGCTTCCGATGTTTTAGAGGGGCTACCCTGTGTTTATCTCTGAATTACAGGTTGGGCCTCTAAATACACTTTATATGTTGTTGTCTGCTCGCAGAGATTTCTGAGAAGTGGCAATTTTTCACCTGAAATCAAAAAGCTGGATCGATTGCACCGACGCAGAGTTCAACTCCCAAAATGAAGTATGGCTGTGATTTGAAGGTTTGGAACTGAACTAAGGCACTTTGATCAGGAAATCTGAGGAGGCAACAACTGTGACATGCTTGTCTTCACTGTAGATGAAAGCAGAGATATTTCTTTCCCTTTCTGTCTGTATCTATTGTTCATTTTACAGTAAACAGTCTCTGACAGAAACATCATCTCTCTTTGAGATGCAGCTTATCCAGGATTCAATCAAACTTGAGTTTTGAAAGGGGAAAAGTCTTTTAATTAGTTCATTGTTCCTCGGCGCTCAGCTGAGATTAAATATCACAGACAGAGACAGCACCTTTCATGTTTGTAAGTTTCCTGTGATGGATGCTTGTTGAATGTGCCTCTTTGGTGCTCATAAACTTTACAATCGAGTCCAGCTTAAAGTTAGCAGACCTCTCCATCTTCCGAGGTATTCCGTCTGTCACAACTGATTATACAGCATGGGCTGCCAAAGCAGAGTGAGGCCTGGCTTTACCTCTGTCATTACCATAGTGTGGATATACACTACATCAGTTCTCTTTCAAGCTCTAAGGCTGGTGGCAGGCAGGAGAGACTTTAGCTGCTGGGCACTGCTGCACGGGGTGTCGACCGCCTTCATTAATGATGCAGCAGACACTATACCTCTTCTCTTGCCAAGACAGACAGAGAGAAAGAGAAGAGAAGGGCCCCTGAACTGAACAGCCCCATGGGTTAGCCCCTAACAACCGCCTGGCACCCACCCTCACCGCCCTGCATGCCCAACACTCCCCGAAGCAGTCCAACTCCTCGTCTAGTTAGCTTCCAACCGCAGCCAGGTTGAAACTGAGCCGGTCCCAGAGCAGCTCGAGGGGGGGGGAGAAGGCAGGTGAGGGTGAAATGGAAGAAGGTAGAGTGACAGATCGCGGTTAAGGATGCTGACCGGAGCCTCAACCGCACTTTGCCAGCCAGAGAGATAAGCGACATCCTGCTGGATTGGCGTTTGAGAAAGGAGCTGCCTTTCGGCGTTTTCTTTCTGCATCGCCATTCATCTCTTCTTTTCACGCATCATAGCTTCACTCTACTCCTCAATTTGTCTACTTGCTTTTACCTGATGCGGTATTCCTAACAGCTTGACTCTAGGTGCAGACAAAATGTTTTCATCCAGAAAAAATGGATGCCAGTCTTGATTAAAATCAACCACAAAGCTTTTTGAATTTTGTGGCATCATTGCCCTCTGGTCTTCTTTTATCAAAGCCAATTTGTAGCTCTGCCTTTATTAGATAACAAGATGCTGTTGCTCTGAGAATATCATACTGTTAATCTTATGCAATCATATGAAACACTGTCCCCTGCAGTGAATACCTGAAAGGCTGGCTGGCTGGCTGAAAGTGACTACTTGAACTCCTAGCACTCTCTTTTAAAAGCAGATAAAGTTGTTTGGTTTCTACTTCAAGAACTTATCTGCAGCGATCGCCGAACTTGGAAGTGATTTAAATTACTCTAATAGAACACAAGGAAAATGTAAAACAGCGCCAATTTAAAATGCTATCCACTGAGGAGCCGTTCTGCGGTGGATGCAAGCAAAGAGGTGTGGTGCATCCCACCCTCGTCAGAGTAATTATCTGGATGGAAATGAAAACACTCGCTGGGGTTTTGTTGCACTCCGCACAAAGTCTAATGTGGCTTGCATGATACATAGAGACATGATTGAAAGGTGTACTGTCCACAGGAGATGGTGTCTTACCATGCAAATCCTTCTCTCTCCTTCTCTTCCACAACCACTTCCAGCAAAGTGGCATTTCCATTTTAAGATTGCCTCCCAAGTCCCTTTGTGAAAAGAATCGAATTACGCTGAAAAGCACCAATTGATTCTTTCGGAGCACAATAGTTTTCATCATTTAAGCCAATCCCAGCAGGTTTCACTTTTCTTCAAGTACCTATTGAATCAGGCCCAAGACGTCATTGTGACCATTACATTGTTTCAAAATGGGTAAATGGGTGAATGGTTTTTGGGATCAGGAAACACAGCTCTTAGGAAACATGTCAGAGAAGACCAAAGTGAAGGCGGGACTGAGGAGGAGGGGTCAAGAGTTCAGCCAGAACATGCTTCAGGTCCAGGGCATGCATTTCATTGCTTTAACACACCAATGGTCTTGTCACTGGGTCTACCAAGGACCCGAGAGTGCTTTTTAATGGTGGAACGGAGGACTGGATCCCACCTCATTATAACTGCTAATTTGCCACAAGGACAGAACAACAGGTTCAAGCTCAAAGCTCTCCCTTTTCATGCGTGACACATTTTTGATGCTGGAGAAAAGAAGAGGAGGTTATCCTCGAGGTGTTTGATAAATGAGCACCCATCGTCCAGTTTTTTTGCTGCCACCCACACCCAGGCCACCCTATCCCCACCCACCCCGAGCTCCTGATTACCCTTTGAGGGTGCTGTAACGTGGCCTTCGTGGCCATAATCTCAGTGCATACACAGCAGAGCAGGAGGCGCCACCCTAACCTCCCCACCTCAACAGTGATGAAAGGCAGAGCGGGTGAGGAGTTCACATCTCCACTCAGGCTTTAATCAACTTTCCTGCAGACATGCATTAATGTAAAACAGAAGATGAGAGACTGATCTCATCTCTGACACTATAACAAGCTCTGTTTTGCCTCCACCACCATCATTTTAGCTGCATTTTTACACACTTTGTGAGAATAGGAAAGGAAAAGGGGGTAACGTCGCTTTTCTAACCCCACTCAGCAGCTTTTGACATCGGCTGCCAGGTTTGCAGGAGACGAAAGGGAGGGGGCTTAGCAGAAAGCCTCTGGACCAAACTCAGACTTTGAGTCTTTTTTACTTTGACTGAGCTACCTGTGCTGAAGGACAAAGCGAGCAGAGTAACTCTGGGTAGTCAACAAAGGGTTTGAGTTGGATGTGTCACCAGGAGCTGCTGCAAGTGATGTTCAGCCAGCGATACATGGATGAGATCCATGTGCACTGTCACACCGGCACTGATGTTGTGTATCCGTAAAGCACCACAGTTCTCTGCTGGAGAAATGCCAGCCTGATGAGCTGTAAGCAAGGCTTTTTTTAAATTTATTTATTTATTTTTGCCCCCTTCCCTCATCAGCAGCATTTTCGAGACAGAAAATCCAGCGTCTCCCTCAAGATTCATTTTTAAGGTAGAAAAAGGAGTGAATTGTGAGTCCAACATTTACACTCCACCTGCTTCGTTTGACCTCTTTTCTTAAAGCAGCTTCACAAAAAAAATAAAAAACTTCAGCTCTGATTATAGTGACTGTTAATAAAATGTGTCATCATGACTTTACAAATGTTTAATTCTCGTTGAGAAAACGTACCTTAAAATCCTCTTTAAAAAACATGAATTTAATGGTAGGAACAAGGACAATAAGTGATGCGTAATTATTTAACACTCTTCAATTGATAGTATATAAATGTCAGTTGTGCAGTTTTATAGTTTCAGACAATTTCAACAAATAAAAGATAAATAAACCCGTGTACTTATGTTTATGCAGAATCTCATCTTTATCAGGTGAATTCATTTATTCTTAGTTTAAGTGTCAGTTTTTTAAATTATCCACCAAACAACACGTCCCAAACATGTAGCTTTAATCTTCAGTTGTTCCTTCTTTTATTAGTGAAATGATTTCAGTCTCACTGAATTCTGCTGCATCTCTACAAACCTGACATCTGTTTACCTCTGAGCTGGTATTTCTGCTGTGCAAACACAGACAGAACATGTTGGTGGGGGGAGGTTTTAAACCACGATTTTGAGTTTCTTTGTGTAAATCCAACAATAGGATACGAAAACTGTTAATGAATGTAACTCCAGTTAATTTATGTTTGTTTGTTTGTTTGATTCAATTCTTGTTGTTTGCAACTGGAGTCAAAAATATTCTTTTCAGAGCTTGCACAATAAAATACAATACACAGTTTCACACAGGCGTTTTACAGCTAATAAATAATAATAATACAACAAATCCAGATTATTGTCACACCCCCCCCCAACAAACAGGACAAATAAACCACCCAAAGTTTAAATGACAACATTGTGGGTGGATTAGTTGTTAGTAGTAATTAACTGAATGGAAACTGAATTGACCATGTGTTCTGGTGGGATTTATTGCAGTTTTACAGAAAGAAAATTGAGGTGCAGTTTTTTGTTATTCTAGGTGGGTAAATTAAATCAAATTAAATTAAAGGGGTGTGGTGGTGCAGAGGCTATAACTTACAAAAATTGCTGCAATATAAAAACACAAAGTCAATAAATTAATAAAAAAGGTCAACATAGTGAGAATCACACACATCCCAGAGTATTAGCAAAAACACAGTTTAGTATATTTGCAAATCTAAATGGATAGATGACAGTTTTAGGTTTAAAAAACAAATATTCTCTGCAAGCATGTTTTTTTATTCTTGATTTAAACAAATTACATTTTATCTGATGCAAAATCAAATGTAGATATTTTTTATTCTGCTCTCTTTATAATTTACATCAATCATTGAAATAGAATAAAATGAAACAAAGCAAGTGGAGCAGTCACGTGTGTCTGTTGCTGCAAGGCGTCGCTCATGGATTTAATGCACAAAGCATAAACGCAACGTTACCCAGAAACAAAAACAGAGTTTTCTGTGTGTGCGTGTGCGTGTGTGTGTGTGTGTGTGTGTGTGAGAGCAGCCCTGTATTCAGCTTCGTTCTGTGTGTTTATGTGAAATGTTTTATTAAAGCGAGCTGTCTGTATATTGTGTTTTAAAATGGAGCTTTCTGACCTCCGCAGCAACACTGAGGACTGCTGAAATATTTACCATCCGCAAAAATTTGCCCGATGTACCCCGATCAGTCATGTGGCCTCTGTGACCCATGATTACTTCCAACCCCTGCCTCCCTGTCAGGCTACATGAACAGGCCCTGGTGGCTGCTTTTGTCCTTTTCTCTCCGTAATGTAGTATTTCATGCTTTCTTGCCCGATCTGCTCGATCAGCACTATTCCCTCCGTCCCTCTGCACCTCCCCCTCATTCACCCCATCCATTTCCTCCCTCCATTGGTTTGACACGCACGGCAAAGAGCAGAGAACTGGCTTTTTACTGAGGTGGATTCACTGGAAGTTTGGATCATGATGCACTTATTGACTTTCCTTCGCCTCCAATCCTTGAAGCTTGTCTTGGAGTAATGAGGAATGAAGAGAAATGTCAGAATGACCAGAAAATGATATTACACTTGATTCTGCTGCTCCTCTCTGAGTAAATTTAGTCTTAATATTATCACAGATTCTATTACAGCGCCAATAGATTTTTTAATATCTAACTGAGTCAGCCCTTATAAAACAGTGTTGTACCCGAAAAAATAGTGAATTAAAGTTTTACTAAAAAAGTCAAGAGTAGAAGTCAATATGTAACATGAGGTTCCTCAATGAGATCAGGTATAATCCTCCTGCTCTTTCCCTCCATCGTTGGATAAACACAGACAATCTCCAAGCTCTCTTTATTTATATCCTTAAGACCAAACCCAAACCTTGACTGTAAATTTTTCTTTTGAAGATCCTTCCACGGATTACGGTGCTCCTAATTGACTCAATTATCCCGTCCAGCCAAAGTTTGAAAAGTAAAGTGTGGGCTGCGAGGATTTTTCTGGCATTAAGTCGTCATTGAGAGGGTACGCGGGCCTGGTGTATTTACTGCCAGAGCCTGCGTTTATCCGACCCGATGCCTCTAATGCGGGTATCAATCTCCACAATGCGTTCTCCCTCCAATATGGGTCGTGTCATCTCTGGTTAGTGGAGTCTCCTGATGAAATTGTCCAAAACTCCACCGATCAATCAGGCTTGCCGGGGGATTGATTTTCTTTCATCTTTCTCGTCTTTTCTTTCTTTTCCTGCCCCTCTTGATTGTGAGGCCCCCGATGTTTCTCATTGTAAGACCTATGTCGCACAGAGGGTAAGAGGATGCTTTGACCCACACCTCCCAGTGTTTTCATATTATTTTGTTTTTTTTACATTTTACAACTATCTTTTCCTTTAAATCGCCCCCACCTCAGGCTTTTGTAAGACAAGTGTTTCTCTCATCTTGATGTTCTCTACATTAGCTCCCAGCTTGATCTGATGAAAGATTCTTTTGTCTTTTTTTCTTCGCTGGGTAAAATATTTATTGTAGGAGTGGAGTAGTAAAAAGGCTAGACGACAGACAGGGCTGCCCCCAGTTTCCCTATTTGGCTGGAGACGGCACCGTTCAGCGGATCAACAGCCTCCGCCCCCCATTTCTATGGGCCTCACGACTTTCCCCATAATGAAATATTCACAGGTCACTGGTTCCCTGAGAAATGATGGGGGTCAGTCAATTGCTTTTCAGCGAGTAATTTTCTCCCCCTTCAGACGGCCCTGCTTGTCGTGTTGACAGTCATTAGCGCAGGAGGAAGGCTGGATCGAAGCGCAAGTGTGACACTTGTCAGACAGTAGCAGTCTTTAGCTTCTCAGCCTCTCTTTTATTTCCCACAACCTTTTCTTCCTCTACTTTATCTGGCTTTTTACGCTCCTTTTTTGTGCAGCCTGCTGCTTTTCAGCTTGAAGTCAGCTGGATAAATCATGCCGCTGCAGTTTTTTTTCCTCTTTTTATTTCCTTCAGCCTCCATTTCTTCATCTCTTTTTTTCTCAAGTTGGTTAAATCCATTCAGAGAATCCCCTTCATGGTATTATGTTAAAATTACCTGGTTGTTTTTTTTATATATATTGTCCCTTTCTGTGTTATGAATGGCTGTGAAATGAGGCCATCAAAAGCCAATCAAAGGAGACACTTCAGACTTGGCGATTGGTGATTAGACCTCTGGAAATCCCAGAGAAAGTTTAGCCAAGGCTCTTTTTTCTTTATGACTCACAGTGACCTTTAAAGATATTAACATTTGACATGATGAATGGTGCACAGAGGAGACAGAGACTTTTCCTATTAACCAGCCCCCACCCCCACCCCCTCATCTCCCTGTCCTTTAAGGTGGGGAGAGAGAGAAAGCATAGACACACTGTTAA
>JARVJO010000096.1:17867715-17904974 GCA_031762555.1 Cynodonichthys magdalenae
CTATCTATCTATCTATCTATCTATCTATCTATCTATCTATCTATCTATCTATCTATCCATCCATCCATCCATCCATCAATACTATGATTTTGAATTTATTTTGATGTTAACATTTAGTTTTCTCACACTTTTTAATCACAATGGAAAAAAATCATAGTCTGATTTTTTTTTTTAAGATTAAAAAAATGAACAAAACTACTATTAGTTATAAAACTTGAAGATCATGAGGTGGCTTCAACTCTTTTATTAAACCAAATCAGAAAACTTGAGTCTGGATGAGGTGGAGCCAAAGTTGGGCTGGATGTGTTTCTTAAACAACAATCCATCTGCCTCATAGGATAAAAAATATCTCTTGTGGAAAAGATAAATTCCTTGCAGCCTGCGGCACATTGTCTTTTGTTGATTTTTTATGTGTAACTGTCAGTCTTGTAGATTTATGATAGGCCAGCTTTCCTGTGCTGACAACCATGTACAAAACCTTTCAGACATTTTAAACGACATTAAGTTCAAACTAAACTCCTAATTGTGCTGCAGAGCTCTGAAATTTAATACAATTTAAATTACTGAAACTTATATTTTAACTTTATCAACACAATCAGAAGATTGTTTTAGTCCATAAATCACTTAGTTTGAGCTTCCATTAAAATCATCTCAGTCTGATCAATTAGATAAATCACTTTAAAAATCATATAAATTTTAAATATAGGCTTTTTGGTACATAGTTTGGTCAAACTGACTTGACTGAAGGTGTTACATTGACAATAATAATAATAATCTAACTGTTCGTCACGTGTCCATCAGGACACGCAGACGTCTACCTGATCACTTGTAGCTCAGGGAGCAGAAATCTAAATAAAAAAGACACAATAAGAGGCTGTGTGTTTGGATACTTTACTCTCATGTCCCTTCAGTCCAGCTCCTAAACTACAACGCTCTTGTGTTTTTCTTTCTCCGTTTACAAGCAGCTCCTTTTCCTTCAAGTCTCATCCTCGATTATGTGGCTGAATGAAAAAGGATGCAGCTGCGTCTTTTCCCATATGCAAATCAATGTTTTCAAGCCACTAGTTTTAGAAACAAATTCTCTGCACTCTGTCCTCAACTGTAGTAATTTCCCTTTGAATAAAAACATGACAACTTTATTTATTTATTTCTCTGGGCTGCTTGTTTATTCATTCATTCCCTTTTTTTCTTTCTTCCTATCCAGCGTGTTTGCTGAGTGTGCAACCTCTTTTTCAGGCATCGCCCTGCAGGACTCTCACACACTCTTGCATGTTAACTCTCGCTGCAGTCTCACTTTTCTGCCTGTGGCCTTCGAGCGGCTCGATTAAGTTGGGGTGGAATTTTCTTTTTGGGGGGGCTTTGCTGAAGGGCACGTGGGTTGGAGGTGGTGAGAGCTTATTTTACCTGCCAACACTTTGTGCTTGAAGCCACTGTGAGGAATTAGTTGAAATGTCTTTAAATTTCAGGTTTCTGCTGCCTCTGATAACAAATGTGCATCCTCTCAGTGAAAGCCTGATTTAAACTCATTATTTTGTTGAAAAAAATTAGAAAAAGGTGTCACTTTGAGCCTTGCTATTTTTATTTATTTATTTATTTTTTATAGATTTGTAACTCCTGAAGCTACTTGTATGTATTTCATGTTTAAATTATAAAAGCATGTTAATGTGTTTTCAGTAGAATAATAAAGATTTAGGATGTTTCCAGCAGCAGAACATTTAAGTTAAATTAGGTTGAGTTTCTGTAAGAAATAAAGAATATCAGCTGAGTGGGTTTAAATACTTTCAGGGGAAAACAGCAGCTGGAATCCCCGTTATTAAAACTTTGTACTTAAAAAACGAGTGGTGATTAATTAGGGAAGATGGATTTCTGCTTGGTTTTCTGTGTCCCCCCCCCCACTAATCTATTTGCCAAGGGGGCAGATGTTGGTAAAGAGTTTCAGTGCAGCAAAGCCAAATATCCAGCCTCCATCAGAGAGCAGAGCTCTTTCAAAAACGGTTTGATCTTGTTTAGATTCAGATAAACATGAACAGAATGTGAGCCGTCTTTTAAATCATCTGTCTGTACACACACACACACACACAGTCACACACACTCACGCGTGTGCGTGCTAATTATTTTACATGTAAACAGGACCTTCTGTGTATCTCTGTTACAGCTTGAGTCAACATGTAAACATTGCATGACATCAATCTTCTCAGCACAAGTGGACAGAGCTGTTATTTGCCCGACATGTTCTTACCAAAGATGGCCTCCCCTCCCCTCGCAGTGGGAGGAGCCTCAGCTGGCGCGTATCGATAAGCTCATTGATAGATTGATGGTCCCCCGTGATTTATCGATCCACCTCGGTTTCAAATGAGCTTCGAGTGCTTTCCTGCCCAGAGGAAAACAAGCACACGAGGCTTGTAATAAGAATTCACCAACTTATTCTGAGCTGCACGGCAACACGTACATTGAGTTTGATCTTTTTTTTTTTTCTCCAGGAGGAGAGATGTGCAGTTTGAAATTGAAAATGAAAATTGTTGCATGGTGTTGTGAGATTTAGAGAAAGATTCACTCAGGCAAAGCACTTCGCCCGATAACTGTACAAAGTCAATCTCCTCTTCCTGAGGTTTTAGGTTGAGTTTCAGGGCGTCCTCAGGTAGTTAAAAGTGCATCGGCTGTGGATGGGCGAGTGGGATGTGTAGATTAATGTGTTGGAAAGCCATCCCTCAAAGTGCTTAGAATAATTAGAGTCAGGCTTCCAACAGAATGGGCATGTCACTGGAGGAAATTGTATTTTTATTTACTGTGTCGGGTCTCCCTTGGCCTCCCTCTCGCTCTGTCTCTGCCTCTCTCCATTTGTACGGCGGCGGCGGTATTCAGGAGCCGGGCGTTTCTCAAAGTGTCTTAAAGGTGCTGTCAGAGCGCCGTGATGCATCTCTCGGATTTGTATCTCTGCTTGTTTCCACATGTGGGCGCACACCATTTGTATTCAGCGCCAGCATTTGCATTCAGCAGAGGCTCCAGATTCTGTAGGTGTGCATATTCACGTGTGCCCGGGCTCACAGCGCTGTATGGAAATCTGACGCATTAGCATGTGTTTAAAAGCTACATGTCCATCTATCAGTGAATGTGCTGCTTTAAAGTAACAAAAGTGCATTTGCACAAATAAAATGAAGATGATCTGCTGCAGCTTTAAAATATTTTAGTAATTGAGTATTATTCACTGATTGAGTAATTGGATATAGATGTGCTACGCTAATTGTTCCCAACCTTTTTCTACTGGAAACTCTCAACTTCATTTTTTTCTTTGGCATTTTAAAGGTTTTTGTTTGTGTTCTAGAAATAATATTTTGAGATTGAATCATCCTAATTTTTCTCATTTTGCAGTCATTAATACCTGAATCTGTGATAAAGGACAGGATGGTAGTGTTTACAGGACCTGCTCAGTGAACACTGCAATGTGTTTTATTTAAAGTTATTTAGTTATATATTTAAATATATTTAAAAAAAACAACAAAACCTGACAAAATGTATTTAAACATTAAACCAGATTGGAGCCATTTACAGAACTGTAGTTTTTCGGCTGTATTTATTCCAACCCAAATCATCTACATTGAGCACAGAGTTGATGTTAAGATCAGCATAAAGGGATATATCATAGACTTAAAAAAACAACTTGTGGTAACCTTGCGCTTCTAAATAGTGAGATCTTAGTGTTGATACTCTATCCTGTCTGGTTCCTAACCAGAAAAGAACAATTTGAAAGCTTTGTTTCTGGTTTCCATAGCTGATTGTTGTCAGAATACTGAGCTAACAGCTACCTGGTTTTTATTGAGTTGGACTGAACCAACTCAAAGTTGAGGGAGGGGGGTGTAGAATTAACCGTATGTATGCCACATTCTGTTTACTTCACTCCTTTATTCCTTTTTGCTGCACGTTACCTTTGTCAGTTAACTTGTTTTGTTGAAAGATTTTTAAGGTGTAAAGATGTCGTCAGCTCCTAACGTTGAATTCAGAGTAATTGTAGGTAAATTTAATGTTTTTAGTGATTCCTCACAGAAGGAGAAACAAATATTTTTACGCTTAATTTTATTTTGTTTTTCACGTGAAATGAGAAAAGTTTTGCATCTCTGCTCGTGTGTTTGCACGTCGGCGTGTTCACCAGCCTGCAGAGGCATTTCCATCTCAGTGCAGTGGACGCTGCTGGACAGCGAGGCAGGCCATTGATAAATTGATCCAAGTGAAATTGTGGAGTAGTGAGACATGCTCTAACCCCCCCACACACACACACACACACACCCCACATGCGCGTACGCACACACCAGCTCTCACATCAATTATTGTGGATTGTGTGGTTGACAGAGTGTAAACCAGGTGCCAGCCCTCAATCCAATTAAAGAGATTTAATTGGGGAGAATAAATGGAGTGTGTCCACAAAGTGCTCGCTTACCTGCATTTAGAAGATTTTTCTTACCTCTTTCAAAAAGTGAAGCTTTTGTTTATGAAAGACTGATTGAATCTAATAAGCCTCAAGGCTGTTGCTTTTCCCAGACTGCTTTGCTCCACAGGTCAGTAATGCAAACAATCCGATTTCTCCAATGTGAGAGCTGCACTGGCATGTAGAAATGGGATTATTATCTGAAATGGGGCTCAGCAGGTGTTTCACTGGTACAGTGGGATTTTAGGAGGGAATTTAAATTCCCAGCGATACCTTTAAAACAGTATCTAATAGGTTGGCCTGTTGGTAAACACGGCGTCAGCGATTGGACCCACAGGTTTCTGTTCCGAGGAGGCAACCGTCACAGTTTGAAGAGTTCATCGAGCTAAAGAGAGGCGTCTGAAGCGGTCAGGTAGCGCTCGTGGTGGTCCTGACTCTTCTACATCCAGCTCTTTTCTATCCAAATTTGTCCCCGGGGATAAGAGAGTGTGGCTAATTCCTGTTGCTGCCCCCCCCCCCCCAACTCCTCACAAGGGATGGACATGCATAATTCAGGATTGTTATCTGTCTGCTGCTAACCCCTTTCTTCCCCCAAACACACACATATACACACACAGATGTGCAATGAAACAGTATGACTGCACATCAATGATTCACCAGACAGCAGCCCCCCTCTCCTTCCTCCTCCCCCCTCCTCTCCATTGAGGGAATCATATGAAGCCGACAGGGACTCCACAGGCATGCAACTTCCTATAATTGGAATGAAAAAAAAGGGCGAGCCGGGGAAATGCTGCATCAGGGATCTGGTGAGTACGGCATCAGAGTTCAAACAGGCACTCGGCGGCGTCAACCAGCAGATGGGCGACTGGGTGTCGACGACGGTCCACTCGTTAGCCCCCAGGAGAGACGACGAGGGCGACGCCGTGCCAGAGGGTTTTTTAAAAACGTGGATAAACACTTGAGAGTTTGAATTCGTCTCTGTGAAGAAGGCAGATTTTAACTCTCTGGGACTCCAAAGGCTGCCTTAGCCTTCCTCCGGGCTTCCTGCTGTGAGCGTTCCAGTTTCCTCACGTCCCCCCCCACACTCTTCATCCTGCGCCTTCACTTTCTCACAATACTCACCTTCTTTTTAAACATCACAGGAGCGAATCAGCAGACAAGTGATTGTACAAGTTTTCTCAAGCTTTCAAGAGTTACCACCATTTCATCATGGATAATCGCAGTTAATAACCCTTCTCATTAAAGAGACGAGAATCACGGGTCATTAATATTGTTAATATCTTCTTCCTTTCCTTCTCTTCTTTCTCCTATTCCCCTTCTGTGTGTGCCAGAGGGAGTGGAAACAAAAGGATGACTAAAAAAGAGCTTAGCGTGACAGTGATTAACGGATCGGGGTAGATGGACTGTGATGAATCAAAGTTATCTCTCAAATCTTAATAACTGGAATTACCCCCTGATTAGATGAGTTTGGCTACAGCGGCAAGTACTTGCCTGTTTTACTTCAAAGATCCCCCTACACACACACACACTTCCTGTAAACCTGTCCTTCCTTTCAGAGCAAAATGAAGGCAAAAAAGAGAAAAAAATCAACAATGCAAATAGGCCAGTGGACACCAGAGAGATAGCCACAAACACAAAGGGAGTCATTGGAGAGAATGAAACGATAACGCCGTGTTACACCTGTTTTTTCTCCCAGTATTCAGTCATTATCAGGCCTCCTTCCTCGTTTATCTCGCCTTTTCAGTTTCCTCTTCCTGCTAACATGCTCGGGGTCCAGTGGGAGGTGTCAAACTCTCCATGACAGGGTCATAATGAGAGTGGCACTCTCCTACATTTGCATATGTTTGCCTTTGTCACTGCGGTCAAGGAATGTCATGTTGAGATTCCTGCATGCTTAAGTAATGACATTTTGTCCCCACGAGAAACTCTGGCCCCTGTATCATAACCCTCACAGGCAAGAAGGAAAAAAAACTGAATTAGCATGACAATCAGCTGATTCTAAAACAAATGTTGTCATTCTTCTCTCCTGGGAAACCTCAGAAGACTCATCTGTAGTCTGAGAGAGTGGTGTGACGACACGGTGGAGCAGCTTTATGGGTTTATATGACCAGAATGTAAGAACATCCCACTGTTCAGTTATCAGTTTAGGATTTATTTTGAGTCTTTATCTTAGTGATCAATAGCAATCTTGAAAAAGCCATTCAGTTTGGGAGGATTTTTAATAGAATCTACGCCAATAATGCTTTTTTCTGACAACATTGGTAGAACAGAAGAAGGAAAAATCAGCGGGGAAGTAGATGAAAAAGTTGTGGTGTGTTTCTGATGAGGTCAAAGTAGCACACTGTCTGTTCTCTCCCATAAACGAGTCTAAACACCAAACTGGATGCCTCCCACAAGTTAATTCAAATTTTGACACCCAGTGTGAAGTAATTAGTCCCAGATGTAAATATCTGTTATGCAACAAAAGAGGCAGCAGCACTGAAACCGACAATTATCTCCTCTTATGGTGTTGGCAAAATGCTACGAGTCTAACCAAGTGGAACTGATGGCTTTTTCACGGGGCTTCCGGGCTTATTTGGTGGTGTTTTTGTTTATTTATTTATCTGTGTTTTTACTATGCGGTGCCTGAGCCCAGACAGCACTGTGGCTGAGACAGACAGGTTCATTACATGTCACCAGAGTTCAAAGTGATCCTCTGTCTGCTCTGTTTATTAAGAGGCGCTGCAGCGTCTCTAAGGTATAGTAACACTCACAGTCACACCGCTAAGAGCAGTCCCATCTCGACACCGGGTTCCGTCTGAGGCGCTCCGGCTGCAGCGTAATGAAGAAATCAGCAAGGGATAGAAGAAAATGAACTCTCCTTCTAATACCTCCATCCGAGGCCGTGGAGCAAATAAGTGCTCCCAATAACGAGGAAAAATCAAGTTAGAGGGGATGAAACATATGTGACACGTGAAAACGATTAAGCCTCTCAGAAAAGAGCGGCAGAGAAATGCGAACAAAATCTAAATTGACTTGGACTCAGAGCGAAGACACTGAGTGTTTATTTTCATGAATTGATTTTTCCACAAATGAGATGGAAAAATGGAAAGAAGGGAGTTTGCAAGGGAGGAAATGTGAGACAAAACAATAACCCGCTCCCCAGCCTATTTGAAATCATAAACCTACGGTGGTGGAGAGGAAGATTTTGTGGCGGGGGGAGTTGGGGGGAAATCTGCATTAAATTGGGTTGAGTCTCTGCGTCTTCTCGCTCTCACTTGCAACGCTGTAATTGGTTGAGTTGGGGGAGGGGAATAGCCACCACACCAAAAATGTGGCTCATCATATGGGAGGCTGCACTGAAGGTGTTTTGTTTTCTTGTTGTTGTTTACCTCCTCTAAGTCTCTTCCCTTGCCCACCTTGGACTCGGTGTGCGGCGTGTGGTTGTAATTAAGACAAGCTGCAGCCTCTGGTGAGTGTTAACAGAGAGACTTAGAATAGGATCACATGGTTTGCCTAATTAAAATGGACCCGGCTAGACAGCTTTTATTTATGCGCCTTCAAGACAAAATGAATGCCAGTTGCCTGCAGAAATCATTTCAAGCCGTCTTTTTACCCGACTGTCTGCACGCGGGGCTACAATTAACCGAACATCAGCGCCAGAGCTGAGGACAACAAGAAGCTTTCATGTCGCTGGCAGAAAACCGCTCCGTGTTTCGTTTGGATTGCGTCAACTGGTTTTCGGTGCAATGGCCTCTGCTGAGCTGCGTTTCACTTTTCACAATAAACCCTGCTCGGGTTGGTGCTGAGATGGCCCTGCGGGATTTGTCACTAGTTTGCCGCCATCACTGTCAGCTGGTCATTAAAATGAAATGAGCGTTGTTCTGGGGAGCCTTTGGATGAGAAGAGAACAATTTTCAGGCGCTGAACAGCTTAAGGTTCACTTAAGAAAATGTTGTGTCATCTGTAATTTGACAAAGGAAGTTGCCTGTGTGTGTTTTCCATGAATGAATGTGACAGCAACTCTGCATGAGTGGATTACGTACAAACACTGCAGAGCTGCTTAATGTATGTTTAGTGCTGTACAGCAGGAAGCGCGTAAAGCAGAAAGGCCTCTGCTGAAAAATGATCCAGCCTGCTTGTGAGCGCGCTGAAGCTATAAAGCTGCCCACTCCATCATGGCTCCTATCGTTGAGATTGATCAGCCTGCTCCCATTTGAGTGATTTCCCTCTGGATTCCATGCAACGCAATTAGTCGCCTGCTGTATTTTGCCTTTGCATTGCTCTTTGACCCTCCGTTGCACATTTGAGTCAGTGCAGCACTCTGCTGTTATGAATTATTTTTTAACAGCTCATGTATGTGCGCCCCCTCCCTGCTCCCCCCGTCTTCAAGTTCTACTAAAAAGCATCACGAATTGCTGGCAAAAGGCCAAGATGTTGTGCCTGCTGAGATAGAAAAGAGCTTTGACCATCAACACTGGGGTTAAGATCGGAGAAAGTGTCTGAGTCTCTCGGAGACTGGCACCCTCAGGGGTGGGCATCGCGATGAAGACCCTCTGACCTCTCTGGCTCCCGATGCAGGCTGCAAAAACAAAAACTCCACTCCAGAAGTGATCTCCTTAAGTAAGGGTTTCCAATCCAATTTTACACCGAGAGAGTGCTTAAGATTAGAGATAGTGTTTTTATTGTGCTCTTCAGTAATAGAAGTAGAAGGAGTGAAGGGAGAGATTGAGGGAAGGAGGGAAAGAGGAATGGAAAGGATGGGAGATCGATAAGGGCTGCTTTCTCCAGTTGCCTTTACTCTTCGTCAACGTGCCCATAAGAATGAGGTTTAGGCTGCTCATGGCTGCAGGCCATGTAAGGGGGGGGCATTAAAGTGTCGCAAAGGGACCTGCTCTTTTCTCATAAACAGGTCTGCAGGTAGAGAAACACTGCCAATATAAAGACGACTCGTAGAGCTCATTCGCAGGCCGTAATGAACAACAATCTCTTCAGCGGAATGAGATGGGGAGCGTACCTGACCGGTTTGGCAGAGGGCTTTTCATTAGGCACCAAGGATGTTGGCTGAGCCTCGGCCCAGAGAAAAGGGCGTGTGGTCGCAATGGGACAAGCACCGCTCGTCTGATTTGCATGGGCCTTTTTTCTTCTCCCAGTTCATTTCCAGTCGAATAACTCGTTTGTCACATACATCAGAGGAAGGCGAAGATCATACGAGAGACAGTGTTACTTTGTGTTTCACTAATGAGGCCTGTACTCTCCGCCTACTTGCTTTTGCCTTGCTGCCCTTTGAAACAGCAACAACATAGTGCTACAGCACTTTAGTAGTTCTCTTCCTCCGATACCAAGCTCCAGGCATTGATGCTTTTTCTGTTACTTGGCTTGGCCTCAGTCCTTTGCACTCATTTAAAGTTCAAATAAACCACAGACCTTTTACAGAAACCAGTATGCCCAGTGAGGATAATGAGTCAGATTCTGACCAACAAACAGACACTTCTGATTGTTTAGTTCAGATGGATGCAGAATGAAAACTACATCACAGATTTCTCTAAACTTAAGAGTTGAATAAATAACTGAGAAAATAACAAACAAGAAAGCAAAGCTAAAAGCTTCCCTATGATGAAAGATGTGGGGGGGGAAAGTAAATAAAAAATACTGAGTTCTTAAGAAAATAAGTTTCATTTCAGGACCAAAGGGATTTCCTGAAAACAAAATATGATTACAGTCAACAGTGAGTTTGTTCCCATGCACTTTTAGGTCTTGTATAAACATGATTCCAACATCATGTAGCTCCACATCTCAGGAACTCTGTCATTTTTATTACAACTTAAATGGTTTAAGTCACATATAATTTGGTTTATGTTTGCCTGGACACTCATTCATGTACGGCGCTGCTCGATTGGCATCTAATTGTTAATAATAGAAGAAAAGAACAACCATATTTCTTAAATTTCATTTTGTTTTCAACATGTAGATCATTATTTTTCCTTGCTTTATCGATCAGCTGATAGCAGAGCTTACCTGTTTGCCTGGCAGACACAAAGTAGCATCAATAAAAAGATGAATACGATGCTTCCACAACTGTGACTTCATCATAACGTGCACATCACGGGCGGCTCGCTCCATGAAAAGTACCGCACCAGTAACGCCTGCTCACAGCAGCGCATTGCAGGATGACGACGCAATTCATCGTTGCAAAAGCTTTTTATTTTATTTATTTTTCCCCCAATGATGAATGATTCTGCCTATTGCATCAAGATGCCTCCTGTGCCAATGCGGGAATTTCATTTTAAGACTAATGAGGCAGGCTAAGAGGCAACCGTATCCAGGATTAATCCTGAGAATCCCAGCTACAATAACAATACATCCCAAAATGCAAAGATTAAGTTATACTGAAAACTTTCCTCTTAGTGAAATTCTTTGGCAATGCCAGCTTTTATCCAGACATCTATTCATTTAATCCTGTAGTCTGAAACCTGGATTTAATTTATTTTTTTTTAAATGTAGCATAAGCATCAGCTGACATACTTTTCTCTCTAGTTTCTTAAAACCACTGACAGTTTATGGGCAGGTGTCTTGACAAATAAAAGACACAACGGAAGCTTTGATCTCTTTAATGACATGAAGAGTATTTGATGTACAAACGCAGCACACTTCCTGTTTCCGAGCTGCTGATCTCTCTGCCTCCGCCGGACAGTTGATGTGTTGACGGCTCGCAGGATGCAGTAATACTTTGAGCTCTTGTACTAGGAGGTGCATCTTTTCTTTTCTGTTTTTTTTTTCTTCTTTCTTTTAGGTAACACATCCAGTTCTCCTTTAAAAATGGGCACTCAGAAGTTGAAATTTGCCAACATCAAGAGCTTCCTTGAATTAGGATGCCCCGCACTGCAAGTGTGTTATATAATGCCATGACTGGAGGGAGAAGAAAAGTGGAGCACAGGAGTGGAGATTAAAAAAAGTTTCTACATAAAAAAAGAGAGGAGGGAGGAAAAAGAAGAGCGTAAAGGGAAGAGGGGGGAGGACTGAGGTAAAGACACAGGAGACAGAAATACAGTGTAATAAAACTAGAAGGGTGGGTGAGGTCAGGCTGGAGTGAGGGTCCGGTTCTCCTGCAGGAGGCTGGTCAGCTCCTTTCCCCTCTCAAGGCTCCCCTCTCCTTTTTTTTTCATTTAGATAATGGAGCATTTCGTTAATTGGCAGCGTGCAGTTTAGGCTGAGGTCTGTTTGCCAACACGTCAGAGTGAAATTATTTCCACTACATTTACAGCATAGTGCTGCTCAGCTTCCTCTCATTAAAAACCTCCTGCCCAGATAGAGCTTTCTGTGGAAATCTGCAGGCAGAGGCCAAACACCACTGCAGCAAAATAAAGAAGAAAGGAATAAAACACATTTATCTACTATCTCACCATCCCCAGTCAGCTTGTAAAGGAGGAGACAGAAACTTCTCTATCTGTTTACTGTTATTGTTTTTTCCCCACTCATAAACTCCTACTTCTGGCTGCGATTGTGCTTCTTTTTTTCCCTCCTCCTCTCTTATCGAAAGAGTTATGCGTCGCGCTCGCATGATCTGTATCTTTAAATTTGATTGAGGGTATTTGCAGGGGGTGTTATTGGATTGCAGTGTTATTGTCTCACCTTTTCTCTCTGTGTTTTTAATGCTGGGATGGATATCCGCAGCAGCAGCACTGATCTCACTGTTCTGCTCATTAGGTCGGATTCACAGAGACTAGTGCTTCGCAACAATAAGACATGCACTTCTGTAGTCCAGCCATTACTGAGTTTAACAATGTGCACCAGCCAGAAAAGTCCATTATTTCTGCAGCTCATCATCCCAAGCATCCACACGAGACAAAAGGTTTGTGAAACCGCTTCAGTACAAGGGCCCATCTATCACTTAAGTCAGGAGCAGAGAGGGAAGAACAGGGTGCAGATACCACATACTGGGAGTTCTGGCAGCATATGGCAGAAGCAGAAAGAAAGAGAAAGACAACTTTTTTTTCACTCTCTGTTTTGAGTAAGGAGGGCTGAAATGTGTCTCCAATGAGAATTGATTAAAAAACATTTCAATGCTCTTTGTCCACAGATGGCTCGTATTTATAGACCTGAAAAAAGCGTTAAAAATGACTGGTGTGAGGAAGATTGAAATAATAACCTGAGAGAGGAATGGGGGCAGGAGTGGTGGGCAGTATTACAGCTCGGAGGCGCGAGTTTGGAAGTGGAGCTGAAGGAGTGAGCAGCTGCTACTTTAACAGACCTGTCACTGAAATCAAAGACCTTAATCAAAATTTTATCAATTAATTGATCTTTCCTCTTGTGCTTTGCCACGAGTGCAACTGAGATTCCCCCCCGACTCTCGGCCCTCCAACTTGAAGCCGTGCTCTACAACATAGTGTTCATTAGCAGTGATCAAGGATTTCTCTAATGTGAGCTGAGATGTGCTATGATGGCTGTTTCCCCCCTGACTCAGACGCTTTGCAGGACAACCCTCCCCAGTTGCTTTCTCTATCTCAGGAGGAAGCTCCTCCCGCCTTTCATGCTGCTCGTCCAACTCAAACAATGTGCTTTAACTTTAATTTCAGCTTGAGTTTTCACACTTCCCTTCTCGCTGTGTTTCCTCGCAGGGTAACCAAGAGGCCACCAACCCCCCAGAAGCGATGGCCCAGCCGTACACCCCAGCCCAGTACCCGCCTCCCCCACAGAATGGTATCCCCGCAGAATTTGCGGCGCCGCACCCGCTTCCGACGCAGGACTACACCGGGCAGAGCCGGGTCCCGGAGCACGCCATGACCCTGTACACGCCCACACAGACGCACAGCGAGCCGGCCGGCACTGACAACAGCACGCCCACCATCACCGCCACCACGACCGCACCGGTCAGTGCCCTTCATCATCTGCAAACACTGTTCTCAACACGCTGTCAGCAAGTAAAATATATTCTTATTATCATTTTTATACCATTCTTTTTTATTTACCAATGCCATTAATTGATTGTACTTCTTTGTCTTTGCATCCTTAACCAAAGTTGACTAATTTGATGTTTTTGCAGAGTAACAATGTATGATTTTCTATGCAGTTTTCATCTCTAAGTACTAGTTGAGAGCAAAACATAAAGAAATTCACTATTACCAAACAGTTTTTGGTCTGATTAGTTTGAAGGCTCTGACTGGAACCCTGAATATCACTTATTCACATGCTCAATGAATGCACCAAAAGCTTATATATACAGGCCCCAAATGGCTCCGACCTCTGAATATACGCTGCGTTATTTTCCTCGTAACATCTGCACCTTACAGAAAAACATGTTTTACAAATTTTCAATAATGCGCCCCACTCTGCTGCATCCAACATCAAATTACAGGTTAAAATCAGCCTTTATAGTATCTTTAATTAAGCAACACATAAATCACAATATAATGTGTTTGCATATGATTTTAAACAAGGTGTGCCAACAGATTGTTTCAAGAGAATTTAGAAAATTATTTTCTGCATAATTTAACATGCACATGTGGTCCCATCTGTATTATTGTAATGTGCATTTTTAATTGTCTTTACAACTTACCATATTGTTGCTCTATTATGTCAACATAAGGTTGCATTTAGAAGTTTTACACTTCACCTCAATTAGTGCACCGTTCCCCAATACCATATTTTTTATTTATTAAAATATGATGAATTTATGTTGGGTTTCTTTATAAATGTTGTATAATTCTGGCAGCAAATGACAGAGCTCTCAGTCCTCTGCATTAACTTTCAGCTTTTAGGGGAGGTTAGAAATCTCCTGAGATAAAGATAACATTTGTTAAAATGAAGGTCAATCGTAGGAATGAATCAACACATTCATGACTGAAAGCAGACTTTAAGTCCAGGTGAAGATCTGCACTGGAGAAAGCACTGAAGATGCATCTAAAAAAACAAGCTGTTTGCTTTTATTTACTTGAAGATGATTTGACATGCTGTCACCATGAATGATTCAGGCTCTCTGACAGCCGGGCACCTTCACCCCTTTTGGCCTTAGAGATGCATTTTGTCCACTCAGATCTGTTAATTATGTGTCACTGCACAATAAGACGTGATGACCGGTGTCAGGACACGATGGTTATGTTTTTTACCTGATCATGAGAATTAATGTGTTTACACAGTTTTGATTCTAAATAGAAACTAAGCCTCTGGCTCTAGCTTGTAAGCAAGCAAAACTAAATTATACATTTATTCTTCATGCATAAGATGCCTTGACTTGGGACTTTACAAAACAGGGTGTGGTTTAAATTTAGTTTCCTGTTTGACTTCTATAAACCTATGTTGATGAACAACACCAGCCTTAAAGGGGACATATCCTGCAAAATCCACTTTTTTACCTGTTAAATACATTTTGTTGTGGACTTGGAGTCTCTGCAGAAAAGTTGAATTTAGTCTCCTGGTGCTGCAGAAATATCTTTATATTTTGTTTGAGTCAGATTTTTCAGTTTTTTCAATTTTTCAAAGCAGGAGGGGGGACTTGCAGCGTTTTAAAGGAACAGTAACAAAACGAGCTGCTTTGAGACACAGCGGAAAAGTGGTGAAAGAAGAGCTGGTAAAGTTAGAATAAGGAGGAATTAGGACCAAAGCAACTAGCATTCCTAGGGTTCTCACCTACTTCATTAGACACTTACTTGAATAAAGAAAACTTTCTTGACAAAAATAATTGACATACAAACAAATAAGCGCCATGCACTGACAGGTGTTCCTTAGACAGTATTTACTGTTCAACATGGCGTCAAGCATAAATATTAAACATAAAACATATTGTGAAGCAGACGGCTTTAGTTACCAATGCTAACGCCAGCCTAACCGTGCCAATGGATAATAGAGGGACTTGGCAATCCAGTGAGTCACTAGCCTGGGCTTGCTAGTTGCTATCCTCTACAATGCAATTCTAATGCCAGCTTATCCATGCTATTCGCTGGCCTCTACAATGCTAATACCAACTTATCCATGCTAGTTGTTAGCCTCTCTAATGCTAACGCCAGCTTATGCATGCTAGTTGCTGGCCTCTACATTGCTAATACCAGCTTATCCATGCTAGTCGCTAGCCTCTCTAATGCTAATGCCAGCTTATCCATGGTAGTTGCTAGCCTTTCTGATGCTAACGCCACTTTGTCCATGCTAGTTGCTAGCCTCTCCGATGCTAATGCCAGTTTATCTATGCTAGTTGCTAGCCTCTCCAATGCTAATGCCAGCTTATTCATGTTAGTCGCTAGCCTCTTTGATGCTAACACCAGTTTATCCATGCTAGTAGCTAACCTCTCTGATGCTAACCCCAGCTTATGCATGCTAGTCGCTACCCTCTCTAATGTTAACGCCAGTTTGTCCATGCTAGTTGCTAGCCTCTCCGATGCTAATGCCAGTTTATCCATGCTAGTTGCTAGCCTCTCCGATGCTAATGCCAGTTTTTCCATGCTAGTTGCTAGCCTCTCCAATGCTAATGCCAGCTTATTCATGTTAGTCGGTAGCCTCTTTGATGCTAACGTCAGTTTATCCATGCTAGTAGCTAGCCTCTCTAATGCTAACACCAGCTTATCCATAGTAGTTGCTAACCTCTCTGATGCTAACACCAGTTTATACATGCTAGTAGCTAACCTCTCTGATGCTAACCCCAGCTTATCCATGCTAGTCACTAGCCTCTCCAATACTAACTGAAATGAATAGTTTTCTTCTCATTTGCCAGCTCAGGCCTCTCAGTTAGCGGTGTGGGCCTATCATTAATCAGATCAATAGCTGGTTTAAGAATAGATATAGCCTCCTGTTACAAGGATGTAACAACTGCTGGTCGCACAATAGTCTTAATTTTGGCTCTCATACCTCACCATAATTATTACACAATAGTCTAAGATAGAAAAGGTTTAATTTATTGGACTGTCAGCAATTCTAAAACAAATGATGCAGAACAAAAGCTATAGTTTAAATCAATCATACAATTCAAAAATATGGGACATTGGAATTTTTAGAAGCTAAACATTTGTGTATAAATAAGTGCTCCTTGTATTCTTCCTCGTTGTGTATTTTTACGGCAGTGCCACAGCACGTAGCTGAGCCATGGGATTGTTTTCTGTGTTTTTGCGTAGATGAAAACATTTCTAAAAACGGTGAAAGATCATTTTGGAAAGACAGGGTTCTTTTGTGGACGGGGGTCCCGGCTCGTCTTTTCTCCTCCCACGTGAAAAACACCTTTCTAAGGGGGGTCATGGCGAGGCCACAGCCCCCCTGAGAGGGATCTAGGTCACTCATAAAGAACGCTGCTAATACTTCCATTTTCCCGGCCTCACAATTACTGCGCAGCCATGAATATTTGGCAGCAGAAAAGTGCTTAGGCAGCACAAGCCGAGCGATGGAGCATTATCATCGCCTTGTAATGTAGCAATGTTTGATTTGAAGATTTGTGTGACGCTCTCCAACCGCTCCACCGTTATATCCTGCACTTACAGTAATGGCTGACATGCAGGAGAGTTTAAAGTGAGGGGGGACTTGGCAGGAGGTGCATTCTCCTCCTCCCCTCCCGATACTGTACACCACTCCTCTGCTCGATCTCTCACAGTTTCTCTCCTCTCTCTTCATTTCGCATTTGATTTCATTTCATCTGTTCACCCGCTGTGAGAAAAAGCCCAGCGATGGTGGCTGGTGGAGAGACGAGAGCTCGTTTTGCTTTTCCCCCCGCTCTCCTCCATCTTCTCTCTCTGCATCCATGCCTCTACCCCCACATTCAGCCGTCTCTTCTCAGGGAGGACAGAGGGATGGGATTAGTGGGGTGTAAACAGAGAGTCTAATCCTCGGGGGCCCCTGGTGTAGTGTCGCCCACTGCTGTGTTCCCTGGCTTTAATGACAGACACAGCCTGTTTGCTCTGGGTGCCACAGACGGGCCCGGGTGCCTTTGATTAGGGCACCCTGCAGAAGCACAGATTGAGGGAGCAGATCAGCTCGCTGCAAATCCCCCCCTTCCTCCCACCTTCTCCTGGCTCAACTCTGCTGCGCTCAGCTCCTCCACCCCACGACGACGCTTTGCTCTGCACATCTTCTTGACTTAAAGACTTAAAAAGAGTCAAGTGAGTGAAAATTCAGTGAAACGTATGGATTCTGTGTCAATTCCCCGCAGAGATCGTGTGTGTTTTAATGAGGAGGCTTTTCACTCCTTCCCTCTGTTTCTGCTCTTGTCTACCAGTCTCCAGTCTATACTGGGATGGTTGCGCTGTCCACAGCCACTTCTCCGGGACTCCACTCGCCGCGGTGTTCAAACAAGCGGAGTTGAAAGCAAGCGACTTGAGGAAGAGAGGCAGCCCCCAACTTTTCTCCAAATCCTTAGAGACGAGAGAAGCAGAGGGCTGCCAGGGAGCTACGGCTACAGAAAAAAAAATATATAAAAAATAAAACGAGCTCGTTATCTGGCTCGGTTCAAATAGTCTGAGGTTTGGTTGAATTTCATGAGTAATCATTCTCTTTTCAGATAACAAATTAAGGCAGTGGCATTAGGGCAGCACTCATTTCCAGATTTTTCACAGCCCCTGTCAGCGGCATGAAGACTTTCCAAAGGGTATTCTGGGGGACTGTGATAACATAGACTCACGCACGCGCACGTGCACATGGAGAACATGGGCAAGCACATGCAAACACTCACATGCTCCCCCAGCTCTCGTGAGCTGACTTCATGGGACTGAGACACTAACGGGGTAACTTTCAGAGGCGCTGCTGATGGCAGCACGAACATTATAATAGACCACTGTGTTATCTGGAAGTGGGCGGGGCTTCTGAACATTTCTGCACCATGGTTTATTTCAGCATTATCGATAAGTTTGAACAGCTTTGGGTTTAAATCTAATTTGCTTTGTTTTCTTTAAAGGCCAGGACTTTTTGAATGTTACAAATCCTACCAGTTGGTTACCAGACTTTTGAGGGTTGTGTGGAGTAGTTTGGATCAGTCAGTAACTTACCTGCAGTAGAGTGAGATAATACATTTTTGCAGCCACTATGCATACATTTAGCTTAGCAACATTGTTTTTAGTCAAAAGGTGACTGAGAATTTAAACAACTTTCTAATGCAAAAGTGACAAAGTGTTACTTTGTAAGAAACTGTTGGTCAAACCCCCTGAAAATGATCCAGACGTGACTTTTTACTGAAACACATCTGAGAATTTGTCATCTATGCTGGCAAAATGAGTCGTAATAGGATTTTTTAATACTGACTTTTTTATTATTTTCAAATCCATCACAAAAGTTTCCTAATGATGTGTAGTTTGTTCAAATGTGGTCATTTTTCAGCTTGTTTTAACTCTTGATTTTTATTGGTCCAGAATGAAGGGGCACCAAGTGTAAAGTTAAATGTTCCTCTAACATTTTATTTAGCTCACTGTTCTTACATGAACCTATTTTTTACTAAATGTTAAATTTAAATGTTAAATATATGTTTAAATACTAAATCCTAAATTTAAATGTAAAGGTTAAACCTTAAATATTGAAGTTCACATCATGTTATGTCATCATCCTGAGACAATAGCAACCGCTAGCTCCAAAGCAGCTAAAGCTTCCCTACAAGCCCAACCAATAACCAGTTCTGGCTGGTGTCTGAGCTGCACCTCAAACTGCTGGAACGCCGGGACCACCCAGATTGTTTTTATGAACACATTTTGAATTTACATTTTAAATATCATCTTCAGCAGTGTTAGCAGCGGCTAGCAGTGGCCATTGTTGTTTGTCGCAGGATGATGACATCATCTTTGTTATCTGATGCTAACTTGCTGCTAAAGATAATATTTAAAATCTAAATTCAAAATGTGTTCATAAAAACAATATGGGTGGTCCCTGTGGTCCAGCAGTTTGAAGAACAGTGAGCTAAATAACAAAACTTTAATGGAAAATATTTAACAGTCAAAAAGACAGCTAAATAATTAAAAATTAAATATAATACTAATTAAATACATGTTATGTAATTTATTACATTTAATTTGTCACTTTTTTAATTTTTATTTTAAAAATTTAATAATTTAATTATAAAACAAAACAATCTCTATACACAACAGATGAAAAATAAAAAAATAAAATGATAGACTGCAGAAAGAAGAAACATATCTTACAATATCTGCCCCTTTTTTACTATGAACAAATTAAAACTAAAGTAATTTATAAAAAACTAAACTAAACCAAAGCAACATCAAAACCTTGGCGCACAACAAATTCATATAGAGACACATTATTCCATTTCATATTTCTTAAACAAACCAACTTTTATCATTCACTTTGTGCCCCATAGGTTATATATTCAGTTATTCCAGAAATTATTTGAAAAGAAATTTAGAGAATGTGAATGAAAATGAAAAATCTGAAGACCTCTTTGAAAACTTACATTTTAAGGCAGATTAGGAAGATCTTTGGCTATTTTACTTGTCAAGATAACTGGACGCTGTCTTTATGTACTAATCTTAATTACGACAAAAATCAATATTTACAGGTTTTGTGAACAGTAGCCTGTGTTCATCCTGACTCATTTTGCCTCCACAGCTCACATTTAAATCTATTTCTCCCCAGACAATAATCCCAATAACATTCATTAACACGATGTGGGATAAATTCTCACATGAAAGTCACAGCTCCTGCTCACATCGGCTCTGATGTGGACGGAACATCAGTTCGGTCAGTAATTTTGTCGGATGATTTCTGAACTTGTGAAATGACTTATTTACCAAAGCCAAAGTTTTTCACCTAGAAGCTCTGAAACTTGGAGGAGAAGCCGTCTGCAGAGCATCAAGCAGCCCACTCTCAGTCCTGTGGCTGAGGGCCACTTTCTGATTGTCCAGAGCAAAATAATAAACAAGTTTTCCCAAAACATCACATCAAAAAGTGTGGCTTGTCAACGCCTCTGGGAAAGTTGATTGCCATTTCTTCCTGTTGTCTGCAGGTTGTTCCCTGGCAGAAATAATTGGAACATATAGTACAGATACATAACCAGGCTGTGACTGGCAAGAGGAGAAAACATTGTTTCACAGAATGCATCTCTGGTAAAACAAATAAGGACTGCACTTACTTGTTAAAGTACAGTTAGACGTGTTCTTTTTGGATGATTTGTGTTTGTAAGTTTCCCACTGCCTGATCAGTGGACTAGTTTCCAAAAGGCCCCTGAATGATTGGGCTAATTTGCAGGACTCGAGGAGATGAGTTGGGTCAGGCCCTCTCTGCCTCACTTACTCCTCCCTCCATCAGGTGATGGAGAGCTTATATTTGCTGCTTCTTTAGAAAAAGAAAACAAACTGCAGAGGACCGGAAGAGGAAAGTAATGAATTAAGGCTCAAGCATTCTAATTCTTGTGAGCGAAGACTCTAAACCCCCCACCCCGACTCCTATTTAATCGGATGTAATCTACCTGCTTGGCAGCATTCCAATCAGATAGTTTCAATTATGCTCTTGTAATGCCACTCTGCGAGGAGGGGGAAAGTGCTGAGCAGAGCACTTTGCAGGCGATTTGCAAATAACAGCAAGGGAGTCTTTTAGAGAAATGACTGAACAGGAAGCCAGAGAGCTGCTCGAGTTGACAGCTCTCTCACTCTTAGGTTTGCTGGTTTTGGCGGTGATGCTGTGTTTTGCATCCCACCTCCTTCTCTCTGTGACAGCAGCTGTCGGGACAGTAAAGTGCCACTGAAGGTGGCCTCCTATGGTAATACGGAGGTAATTATTTTCCACTGCTGCACCACCATTTCACAACCAGGCAGGCAGGTTGGAGCCTTGGGAGCAGCGTGCAGAGGCAGCCTTTCCGGATCTCAGTGACACTCGAAGTTATTGAGTTAGTAGTTTGCAGTCTGGGGTGCTCGGAGTCAGCAATTCAGCGTTTGTGTTCTCTGTATGTGTGTTTGCCCCTGATGTCAGCGGGCTGCTGGCCTGTCTGAGCACCGAGTGAAAGTTAATCTGGATGTCTGCAAACACGCGACTGCTCCTGCCGTGATAAAAAGCCCGACGGACAGAGCTGGAGGACAGCGGTGCTCAGTAGTCTGGCAACATACGCTAAAGGTCGATAGTGTCATGTGTGACCGATGAAACAGATTGACCCGTGGGGCTCTGGTACCTTGTCACCCTCCACGGTCCCAGCATCTGTCTGCAGCGTGTCACCCTTGGGGCCCAACATGGCTACTCAGGCTATTAACCTCCAGCGCACGAGGACGTGGCAAAGTTAGGACCGCTGCACTCATCTCTCTGTCACAAATCCACTCTGTACCCTGCAAGTTGAGAGGATTCACCAGCTCCGGTGTCCTTTACCACTTGTTAGTTGGTGGTCCGGACACCGTCAGGCTCAGGTGGAACTTAGAGAAGCTGCCACCCACCTGGATGGCTGCAGGGGAGACAAAGTGGGACCTTGAATCCAACAACTGTCACTGCTAACAATGTATGTCACCATCTCCGAATGGGCCATAAAAACCAAATAAATGATGGCCATTACTGTGGAGATTGTGATTATGATAATGAGAATAATAAAGGCGATCATCATTACGATCATGATGATAATGATAATACTGTGATGATGAATTGTAATGAATAAATCCCTACCCCATTTCCTAAATGGTGGGAAATGTATCACTAAGAGAGGCCCGCAGCCATGCGGTGGGCTCCGAGCGGGGTGAGGGTTATCGGTGTGCGCGAGTCATTTGAACCGTTTGTACTGCGGCTACAACCTCCTCCTCTTTTCACGGCTGTAACACTACAACATTGTGTCTGTGTGTAGGACTTTCCAGCCGGTGTATAGTGTGTGCGCCATGCACAGAGAGCACTTCCCAGGAGACCTTGCAGTTTACATATCACATTCAAACAGCTTCTGTGCTCAATATCTGCCACTTCCACGCTCTCGTTTCTCACCTCTCCTCCATCCTCTCTCTCTGTTTCTTTATTTGGACCCGCCTTCGTGAGTCACAGCCTCTAAATCAGGGCTCATTCTTCTCATTGTTGGGTTTTATTCATTTGTTTGCTAAAACACACCGAGCCTGTCAGGAGGAAGAATAAAAACAGCTTTGTTGCTTTATCAAATGCACATATCAGACTTGATCTTTTTCTGATGAGTGACCTCTTGTGGTCAAAACTGCAATTAGTTTCCTCTCTGTTTCTGTATTTACACTTTAAATCCAGAGGAATGCTTTCTGTTCATCACCCAGCAGTCAGTATCAATTTTCCTATACATGTCTAAAGTTTAATGTTTTTTTCTTTGTATATATACAAACACCCAACTATTGTGGTAGATTGATTTATCTGCCCAGTTCATGAGAGAGTAACTCCAGCATTTATTTGGCATCTTTTGGAACAGGTTTGATTAAAAAATAAAATAATTTAATTCTGACAACATTTGTGTTTAGATTCAAACTAAATAGAAAAATGTTGATGAAACTTAAAATCTGATCTTTTATCAGTTAACAGTACAAAGACATCTAAGTAAAAAAAATGTAAAAAAGAAAATATTACAAAATTTAAATAAATGTTTGCATTTTTCATATACACATATATAGATAAAGTCCCCAGAAAACCTGAAATGTTGATTTAAATATGAGGAAAGATGAAAAAGTCAAATTTTTGGCTCATCTTTTATTTAGATTTTTGTTCAAATATATTTATTTATATTTGATGTAACAAAGAAACTTGGTATCTTTTCATTAAGCAGAAATGAGCTCAAAAATCTGACGTGAATGCAAAAAATTATATTATTTTTTTGCGAGAATAAAAAAACAATGGAAACAGTGTGGTCTGCTTAATGTCGTTCATTCAGTGATTAAAATAATTCTCTAAATTCTCTCCATTAAAAGTAAAATCATGAGTGCCAGAATTGTAAATGTGCTTTCTATTGCTGTAAAGAAAGAAATTATATTTTATTAAAGTGTCATGCACATTCATACCCAGCACACAGGCTTATATGAAACTATCAACAATTAACAAATGGCAACACCTTTATTAATACAAAGTATTTATATATAATACACAGGATATGATGTAAGTTATGTAAGCAGATTATATTAGTGTTAGAAGAAAGTCAGACTTATTTTAGTTTTTTTGTTTTTTACCAGTTGATTGGATTTGACTTCATATGAATTGTTTAGGTTTATAAATTACTTCTCCAAGAAAATGATCCTATATTTCAGGTTTAGCTGCTTTAATATAAAAGCCAAAAGAGAAAAATAACACAGTTAGAAACACAAAAACCTTTCTCATAAGAGAGGATAAACTGAACGTTTGACCAATGAGCTTTTTGTCCAGAGAAAATAAGAGCGACTCAAAAATGAGGTCCATCTAAAGAGACGAGCCACCAGCACGCTCTGTGAAATCCATCACTGGTGTCATGCAGAGAAACAAGTGGAATTTGTCATTGACATCAGACACGTCATTTATATAGAAATGTCAGCATCGCATTCGCATAATGATGGAAACAACAACGCTGAGGGCTCTGGGCCTCGCACTCTGATGGCTGTGTGCAAACGTCACCAATAATGTGTCTTTAGTCTAGACATGTCAGGGCTCTGTAGGATCTATATCCACGCCTTTTTGTCAGCGCCTTCAATCTTCCCTGTTGCTCAAGAGCTAAGTGCAAGAGATTAATAAGTGGATTTGTAATGCACAACCTCAGGTTTGACACTATAAGTCATCGGCTGTTTATCGCTTTGGCTTTCTTGCCTGATTGAAAAATGACAGAAGCTGAGTAAGTTAGTCAGCCATGCCTTCTGCCCCCCCCTCATACTGCAGGACCAGGAGGTACAGTACACTGTGGCAGCTAATGAGCAGCTTGTGTCTTTTCTGTGTTTGTTTCCCTCCGGCAGACAGATGACGTGACGCAAACAGAGGGCTCTCAGCAGCTCCAGCTCCAGCACTCAGACTCTTCAGAGAAGCAGCAGCCAAAAAGGTTACATGTCTCCAACATTCCCTTTCGCTTCCGGGACCCAGACTTGAGGCAAATGTTTGGGGTGAGTATCACCAAGGAAAACCACTTTCCTCCTCTTCCTTTCAGTCAAACACCCACAGATGCACATTTCCAACGTTCACGTTCTCCAAAACCTCTTCCTAATGAAAGTTGTTACAGTTGGCCGCACCAACATTTAGCATCAGAGGAAATTATTACAGCTTTATGGAATAGAGCCTTTAGCTTCAAAAAACAATCTCACAGCAAAGGCAGCTCAGTTAATGAGTGAAGCCATTGCTGCAGCTGTCATCTAGTTAATGCATTGATTACTACATTGTCTGGGGAGGAAAGAGTGCCTTCAGAGTGTCTGCAGGTGATAAACAGCTCAATCAGTCACAATCAGCTGGTGAACTTAGCGCTGCACTGCAGGTCAGACACCAGGGAGGAGTTAGTTGAGCTATGAAACCTGCAGCTGATCATCTTTGACTTCAGTCCCAGAGAGACCTGTCCCATAAGATGTTAAACAACTTTCATTTCTTCTGCTTTAAAAGCTCACGTACAATATGTTTTTAGCGCGGAAGTAGCTTTCGTGGAAATTAAATTATCAAATGAAATCATTTTTCACAAGTTGCCCAAGCACACGAGTGGTCAGCAGCAGACAAATGAGCTTGTATTCCAGAATACCAGGGGTCTTCATCAGAAATTCCCCCTCGCTCTCCATCTCCTGGCCAATTAACGAGGCAATACACAGTTCAACAGCTCACCTTTGTGTCTCACACGAGCCTCAATAAGAACTGAATCAAATTCAATAACGATAATGGATCTGAATGGAGACGATTTCCAAAAATGTACTTCAAATGTTGCTCACTAATTGGACCATTAGAAGCCAGAGGCGTTAATTCTCGTCGTTATGAAGACAACATTGAGCTGATGATATTAATTACCAGCGAGCTCTTGCTGTGGCTTTATAAATGGCAGACAACATGGCTGCTTTCTCTCTCTGATTGTTGGCTTTATTGTTCCCAGCTCTGGTGCAGGTCATGTGGAATCCAAATCACCCCCGTAATTAGCTTGGAGGTTTTGTGAGCCTGGCCGCCGCATGCAGATATATGATAGAAAATTGATTGCAGCCCACCCAGCCTCCCTCAATCACCCTCCTCGCTCACATGTTGCCTGCTCCTTCCCGTTACTCTCCTTTTCACTCGTGGTCATTGGCACAGTGAAGGATTGTGGGATTGATTGTCTTGGTTAGAGCTTGGCAAAGAGATAGCTGCTCTGCTCCACCCTCTGACACGACCTCAACAATGGGGTCTTTGTGTGATCGGCGTGTGCAAAGCCTCATCCCTCTAGCTCTAATGGCTTCTAGAGCGCCACCAGCTCAATACGCCATTACTGTTACGCATGAGCGAAGCCCACAGACATGCAGGCGGGAAGGCAGAGTAGAAAGAGAGTGGAGGTGCCTCCTCAGCCCTGCCGGGAGCTCAATCTGCTCCCACACTGCCCCGAGAAACCGACAACAATTATTTCAGCTTCTGAAGAAAGCAGGAGAGCTGAAATCAGACGTCAGGGTCTGAGATGCGAGCTGCCGGGTTGAGGGTGTGGAAAGACCTGTGAGCTTCTAACGAGACGCTGAAGGAAGGTCTCATTAGGGCATCCACGGCAAACGTTAATCAGTAATTAGAAACTGTGATCTCTGAGAGCTAGTAAGTGCGCAGGAAATGAAAACACTCCAAGCGCGAGCGAGCTCTGTGAGGAGCCCATGCTGCGCTGCTTGAGGGCGCCCTCATTTGTGCAACTGGATTCTTCAGCAGTGCTTCTCTTGGTGGATGTAAGGGCTCTCACAGCATTCCCCAGAGCAATCAGCCCCCTCCCCTCCCTGCTGTCCTACTGTCACACTGACTGCTGTGTATGAACATGCTCTGCGCTGGCCACAGCGGCGTAATTATGGGTTTCTGAAAAGCTTTAAGATATTCCGACTAATCAAAGGTGGAGACACGACGGCCTCAATCTTGTTTGTTGCTTCCACACTCACAAGCTTAAGGCCAAACAAATGCGGTCTATCTTAATTTTATTCAGACAAGGGGCTTCGAGTCCACATCAGAGAAGGAAAATCTCACTTTGTTTACAACTTTTAGCTCCTTCACTGCAAATCGTTTTTTTTTATGAATGCTGATGTTTTAGGCTTTTCTGTTTTTTCCTTTCCAGGGATCTTTTGGCGTTTGAGTTTGTGCATGTTTCTTTGTAATGCATTCAAAGTGCAGATTAAAAACTGTTTCTCTGAAAACATTCAGACGTATCAGCGTTTAAACGCTAAGAGATAAATGGGACAAAACAGAAGAAACCAGCGGTGTGGTCACTGAACTTAAAGATCCTCTGTAGATGGATGTAGCTGCAGCCTCGTACTGTAGATGACATCAGTCTCTCCCTGTCCTCCCCCCCTCTGGAGACTCCTCCCATTGAAGCTATTGTTTATCGGCGCTGCTGATGCAGCTGTTTCTGTGTGTGTGTGTGGGAGGGAATAGAAGTGCATGAGATCAGTGGTGAGCAGCGAGCAGTCCCCTGCGCCATGTGGAAATCCACAAAGACGACTTCCTCTGAAACTAATTAATCGACGCCACAAGCCCATTACACTCGGTTAAAACAATTAGCATCTGCACGTTGCGTGGGGGAAGCATTGTCTTCTCAGGCGAGAAAGGGGGCATCACGCTGGGATATAAATGCCTGCGCAAGTGATCGAGCCTGCATTCCCTGCTCGAATCAGTGGAGCTGAGCCCCATACGAGACAGATGTGTGGATTGGATCTATGGAGTCTCTTTCCAAGAGGAACAGATATATGAGACGAGTGTGTAAGTGTGTGTGTGTGTGGGGGGGGTGCTTTTAAATAACCAAGCAATTCTTTTTTTCTACTTGGGTGTACTGAGAGAGCTGCATTAGCTTTAAAAGGAGGAAGAAACATAAGTTTTCTGCTAACCCTCAGCTCCTTGAGCCCTCTCCAGCCAGATAATAGCTAACTCCTCCTAACCCCTATTAGAGGTTCAGTCAAACGATCCATCCATTTCCATTGAGCGTGGACCACATGGAAGGCCCATTTCTTCCCTGTTGTGCTGAAATGAAGGCGACGCGGACCGCTTGACAGGGTAATTACTTTTAATGAAATAATACGGCCATTGTAGACAGCAATTAAAAGTCACACTCGCTCCACTCATTAGAGGAACTTACAGTTTACTTTCATTCCTCTGTTTTCTAATGATCCAGAGGCAGGCCTGTTAAATCGAAAGGCTGGAGCATGTTAACCCCCGGGGACCGGCCCTTAGGTCCTGTTGACTGTGTGAGCGCACAAACAAAGACAGAACAAGGAGCTGAGAGGAGATAGAGAGGTAGCAGGAGACTGCTCCCACGTCGGAGCTCAGTTATCTGCTCGGAGGAGTGAGTCCTCCGAACGGTGATGACATCAAAATATCGTCTGATGCTGCTTTTCTTTTTTGTATCGTTTCAAACAAGTAAACACAGATCAGAAACGCTGTGAAATAATCAGAGATCAAGTATTTTTTACAAACTCTGTGATCTCATCTTATTGATTGAACTACAGAAAAGGCATTAAAGCAGCAGAGACGTGTTCTCCTCTCTAACCATGCCAACAACCTTCAAGAACTGTTTGCTGAGCTAACAAATGCAAATTGACCACCATTTCCTCACAAAAATAACATTTCCATATTGCCTTAATGATTTTTCTTTCTCCAGTCTTCCTTCTCATGAATTCACAGTTAGTGAGGCTTTCTAACTCCAGCTCTGCTCTTCTGTCTTTCTTTTCTCTCTGCAGCAATTTGGAAAGATTTTAGATGTGGAGATTATCTTTAATGAGCGAGGATCCAAGGTAAGTGAACTAGAACGCCAGCTGCTTCATTACCATGTACTTCTTCTGTTTCCTAATGATGGCATTAGTGTGGTGTGTACATTGGCAGAGTAGTGGTCTCTAAGCCTGGTCTTGGAGAGGCGCAATCACTGAGCCCCTGGTTCTCCTCCCTACCTCACCATTGTTTTGGTTGTTTGTTGCAGCTCTCACCCAAGTTGTGAATCATTAGGCCTGTCAATCAATTTATTATTGAGCCGTTTCACATTTCACTTGATCCAGCAGCAGGCTGCAGGTCCTCTATCATATGGATCAGAACCTGCTTGTTTAAAGAGTTGGACCTCCTGAAAACTGAAGCATTGAGTAAAATGGTCCTACATTATTCAGATTTATAATCCTGGGTGATAAGCACATTTTAATCCCATTGCAGTAAATTTTAGCGCTGATATTACTCCACGTTTCAAACAGAACATCTTATGTTGGCGATATGTTACATACATAAATTTCAAGGGGCCAGTTGAAGGATGAGGTTGGCCTTATTCTGCATTTCTTGTTATAAAAAAAATCCAATCGGAGGACCAAAACTAACAATGTGCGACTTCCTTTCTCAGCACTTTCTGACTTCCCCACTTATGCGGCGCTCGGCCCCAAGCTCGCCGGTTCCTACTCAGGTTGTTAGTCTTTATAAAAAGGTCACAAATATGCAGATTTATTTAAATAAGAAGAAGCTCAGCATTTTTAGAAACATCGAGCTGCTGAAGTTTTAAGTAAACAACGCTTAACCAGAAAGCTATAGTGTGGCTGTCGGGGACTAATTTCTGCAGCGGATTAATGCAGGTTTGGTGAGGATCGCTAACACTGAGTCAACATTATCGGCAGTTTGGGATGCTTTTGCAGACCTTCACGAACTTTAGTCTTGGTTTATTTTTACTTCTCTTAAAACCAATCTGCACAGAACACCTGAAATATTTCACAGAATTCAATTTCGCTCCTGAATCTTTTATGGAATCTGATTTTACACGGCATAGATTATTTATATCTGAAAGATAATTCAAACCCCCACAAACCAGGAACAGCAACCAGCCGTAAGAAAAATAGCCGCGGCGTTGAGGCGTTGCGGCAGTATCAGTCTCCTAACCACGTACCAGGACAGGTGAAGCCTGCGGCGATGTGAACAGCCGAGTGCTACTCATCCAGCTGTTCATTTAATAGAGTGTACTAAGCTCCACAGCTTTCCATTCATAAAGGCGACAGGCTCCCTGGCTGGGTGTTGAGGCATGAATACTATTGATTCCCATTCATACCTGGGAGTGCTTTTGGGCTCGTATACAGGCATGCAGGGCGCCCTGGAACCAGGCGCTGCCGCTGCACTCAGCCCCCTCTGCCAGACAAGATTGAGCACCGGATAAACCTGCCTCCTCCGCCGTAACAAGCATTTATTGTTTGTGCCCCACAAAGCCATTACCCATGATGCCTCTCTCCCTCGCGCACTCCGTGCTATATAATGAACCTATCAGGCCATTAATAAATAATCTATTTCCTATGAAGCTTTGGCAATTTGCATTCAATATGTTTGTCTCCTTTGAAAAATGGAGGCTCCACTCCCTCCTCTTGTAAGCTAATTATTTGTGCATGATAAAAAATAAAAAATAAATATAAGATAGAGGGGGTAACCACAACCGGGTGAGTGTCCAAAGGATTAATTTTGCCCTCAATTCCCTTTTTGAATTTATTTTTTTACCGCTCTTCCCCCAAGGACAGGTCCTGTGTTATTTATGCCAGAAATAGCAGCGCTGGGATTGTGTGTGCGCGCACGTGTGTGCACGTGAGATCACACCGCTCGCCATATCTCACATGTATTACATCCTCGAGCAATTATCAGGCAGCGCCGGCCATGCTCCCTGCTCCCCGACACAAACCTCTATAAGTATATATAGAAACTAAAGGAATGGGACTTGTTTGGCCAGAATATCTTAATGCTTCCACTACAGAGCCCAGGTCCAGCATCCCAGTCCACATAACTCAAGGAAGTGACAAAGCTTCCCATGGGAGCCTGGCATGCAGAGAGTTGGGGGGGATGGGATGAAAATAAGAGAATAGGTGTATTTTAGTCGGGGTGTAAAGTTAATATCCTCCTTCTCTATCTCAGTGGAGTGTGTTTACAGTGCCGTTCACTTTGTTTCTCTTCACACGTCCAACATGTTAGTGCAGCGGATTAGAAACAACCAGAGATGGAGTTCTGTGAAGAGAATTCCTCCTCCCTCCTTCTCCTGGTGCCCGTCTCTTCAAAGATCTGTTTGAGCGTCCACGCTGTTCAACTTTTGTAGATAATTACGCCACTATTACAGCAGCCAACAGTGTTTTGCATTTGCTGCTTCCTGACATTCACCCGTGGCACCACAGCTGTGCCGTTTAATTGGGTGAAAGCGAGCAGGTTTGTTGGTGTTGCTGTGAGGCCGTGTCACCGGTATCCTCTCCTCCTTGGATCTCTCTGTTTGCTGTTTCCTGACACCTCACTAACTGCCTCTAATTAATCTGGCTGCTTACAACTCGACTCTACCGCCACTGCTGCTCACTTTCTCCCGTCTTCTCACCTCTTTCTCCTCCTTCTCCTCCCTTCCCCCTTTTTTGTGTGTCCGTCTTGTATCCTTTTCTCTCTGCCTCTGGCTAACACGGCGCTCTCAGGGCTTTGGGTTTGTAACTTTTGAAACAAGCACAGATGCTGATCGTGCACGGGAGAAACTAAATGGTACAATCGTTGAGGGACGCAAAATAGAGGTGCTTTCATTTTTTCCCTTTTCCCACATGTTGTCTTTGTTGCTTGCTGCCTTCTCGACTTACATATAAACCAAGCATAAGCATGTGACTGCTGTGTGTGTGTGGATCTGCATCTCTGAGAGGTTCTGTGTGTGTTTCTCCAGGTTCATGCATGCATACTGGTGCATATAACTTGTTGGCAGAAAAATGAATCCATACTTGCCAAGTTGGACCGACCGGTTGTCCATCATCATCTGACAAAGCAGAATAAATGCATGCCCTCATCCTTTGGGTTCTTATCAAATCTGAAAAGACCTGCACCTCCTTCCACCTCCGTTTAATGTTGCCTGCAATGATTCTGTTTTTGTTTACGACGAGCCAACCTCCCACTCAGCAATAGTCATCGGGTCAATAGAAAAAAAACCAGCAAAACTCAAAGTACTGTCTGTTTTTCTTTGGGAATACATTTGTTTATTCAACCAATTACTGAAATTGTAAGATGTTCTTTTCATTTTATACTTGTAAGTAATTGGTGCATGCTCTCAATTCAGGATGGAATAAAGCAAACTTTCAAAAACATTTATATAAACATTTTGTTTTTTATGAATTATTTCCTGGTTTGCTGCTTGCTCGTGGCCCACAGTAGATATCTGGATGGAGTTGTAAAGATCTGTAATCACAGGGTGGGTTTTTTTGCTGCAGGTGAACAATGCAACCGCACGGGTGATGACAAACAAAAAAGTGGCCAATCCCTACACAAATGGTAAAAACTGAACTGTTTCATAAAGTCTGAGTAAAAGTGAGCTTCCATGAAGTTGAGCTCTTCCTCTGTTCACAGGCTGGAAGCTGAATCCAGTAGTAGGAGCTGTCTATGGTCCTGAACTGTATGCTGGTAAGACTCCTTTCTTTTCTCTCCCCCTACCTCACTACACACGCACTGCACCACACCTGAGCCGCAGCCAATCCCAATCCAAACCCTGAATTTCTACAATCGGGTTCATCCTGAACCTACTGAACATGAAATTCCCCCGTAAATCAAAGTGAATCTTAGAGCGGCTCAGATAAGCAGTGGATGATCCAAGCAGCTCTGAGTGGCTGAGGGAGCCTGAGCCATTGTTTGCGCAGTGTGCAACTGTAAAGCTGGGGAGAAAAAAAAAATGATTTCAAGAGCAAGCGCCCCTGCAACTGTTATCAGATTGTGGAGGCTGCTGCTGTGGATGGATTTGCCAAGTGCGCCAGATTGACTTTTACAGAGCTAACCGAATAAGGGAGATTGAGTGAGCGATATTGTTGGCACCCACCCTGTCGAAGGCCACTATTCCTTCTGGTCTCAGTAATGGAGGAATGAGATGAGCTCAGTGGGGTTTTCCCTATCTCTCCCTACCTCAACATGCCAGCTTTATTGCTGTATGTTATATGAACCCTTTGCATTTTAATGAGGGGGAAATGGTACTATTTCATTTGGAAGAAGTGCTGAGCACATCGCGCCACTTTAACGGCTTTCCTTTCTGCTCATTAGACTAAAATCTGTTCATTCCCCGGACAGCTTTACGGCGAACCTCTAAATAACTGTCCATGACAGAAAGCAGTCATCTATCATTTTTATTTCATCCCCAACCCCTCACCCTCTCCAAGCCTCCTCCCCTGCCTCCCACTCACCTCGTGCTCCTCCCCCCCAACACTACTTTGGTTTCCACATCTTCCTGGGATGATTATTTATGCACACAAACATTCACACCTCCCAGAGTGTTGCACTTAGAGCCTCAAACAAATGCATTTTGACACGGGGGGGAGTTTTGTCCAAAGCAAAGATCTGAGCCTTATGTAACTCGCATAAACATTCATTTTCCTGCCCTACATGTGCGCACACACCACCAGCACCTGCCCTGTTTTCCTAAGCTCAGACCAAAGCATACCAGCACACAGAGAAAGATAACCTATGTAGAACACAGACACTAATACATGTCTCCTCTTTCATGCATGCTTTTTCCATTTCACACTCACACACACACACTCCCCAAATCATCTCATAAATCAGAGGGAGTGTGGTCCACCACTCCAGGCAGGGGAAGCAGGAGGGGTTGGGTGATTTATTGGCTGCTAATTTTTCAAGTCGTCTTGACATGGCGCTGGAGTTTGCCAAGCCTAAACGACAACATATGCTTGCCAGCTGGGAAGATGGGAAACATAAATAAGAGATACATTTTTGAAACAAAACCTTAATTTGCAGAAACAGATCGTTTTATCTAAAAAATAAAAAAAACACCACTCTGATCCAGACTTTGAATGTTGTGTTTTTTTTTCCTGTTATAGAAAAAAAACATGTTGCAGAATTCAAGACGTATTCCAGAATCATCATAGTTATAGTTAATATACTTTTGGTGGGAGTAAAATGGGATATAAAGGCGATTAATCACTGTTTATCAGTCCTCATTTCTGTGCAGGAGATCAGTAAAATTGGGAGCCATAAATCCTGGCTCGGTGACAGCACACTTCGTCTCCATTCGTCCTGGCGCTACAGGTTTATTGTCCTCAAAACCCATTCAGGAGAATGACGGATGAGAGCCTCACGCTGGCTCTCCACTCTTAACCTCTTCCAGGGTAGATTGGCTCCTCCTCCTGATGGAGGAGGGGGACAGGGAGTACCTGCTCAGGCTTGTGGCACCAGCCCCTGGCTCCAAATCCCCCTTCAACAGTAGGTTCCCAATTAAATGAAAGAACTGGCAACAAGAGTTCGATCTGGCACAAACCGTGGTGTGCAGTGTCTGATAGGCAAACAATATCTGTCTTTACCTTCCTTCTGTTTTAATGTGCACTAATGTGATTTTAAACTCCATAATTCATGTAGATTGAAGCAGTATAGGTATACATTACTGCACATACTGATGACATGACGCTTTGATTCATGGGCTGTATGTACAGATAGGATTAATTATGTGAAATTAAAACAAAGCAGATGCAGGTGATAATTTTACAGGAAGACATGAGGGGGGAAATGATTTAAATAAGTAAAAAAAAAAGAAAAAAAAAGTCGCCTGTGAGGCAGATCTGCATGCAGTGCACATTACACTGTTTAGCTCATCTTAATATAATTGGAAAACTTTTCTTCATTACTCTTGTTGGAGGTTTCAGCACCGCAGACAGCTGTCACTTAGAAATGCCGTTATATGGCCACCCCCTCAGGCTACCACTCAGAGACTCTTCTCTGCAGCTAATTCTAATGGAGACAGGAGATGAGTAGCTTTTCACTTACCATTTCATATTTTCTGTTACTACGGTGGAGTTTTCTTGAGGACTTGTGAGAAGCTACCAGCTGTGTAAATGACAGAAAAGAAAGGCTAATTGCCATCTTAATATATGTAGACAGATCCTCTCATTGTTGGAGTGTACTTTAGGGGGATAATTAAGCTCCAGACTCTTGATTAGATTAAGCTGTTTTTGGTCTCCAGTGCGTGGATTAAATGCTCATGTATTTGAGCAGGAAGTATTAGAAAGATCAACCTTGTGGAAAATCAGATCTTTCTTTATGGGAGCTGGTTATGACCCCATCATTGGCACAGAGCTGGATTACCTTAGGTCCAACTGGCTCTGCAGGTATTGAGCTTCTTTCAAGTTGACACATATGACATATGAGGTGCCGTGTGACCCTGCCGCCCTCCAGCACATAACTCATATTTTCTCCAGCACCCCTCCCGGAAAAGGTGTTTGACTTTGGTGGCTAGACCAGGTTTGTGCTCTCGTACGCCACGGCTGTTGTTGCTTCTCACGCGCTTACCAAGGTGTGACAGTGCCTTTGATTTATGGGTTATTATTGAAGCAGTGTAGCCTATCGCCAACTCATTATGAGTTTACATTCACATACATCACTGCATGCAGATTGCATACAAATTTTCAAAAAGAAAGGAAGAAGCATATTTTTTTTTTGGATAAGGGAACAACAAACACCTTAGAAAGAGGTCTGCGTTTGCCCTTTAGCTACTGCACTCTCAGGTTCTCAGGCTACGACTGTACCCCACCAAAAAAGACTAATTTAAATGTCAAGGTCAGCATTATAAATCACTCGAGCAGGGAAAAGGGGGCACCCTGTAAGTCCAGACAGTGTGCCGGTACAATGGCAGTAAACAAAGTGCCCTGCATGTTAGAAGGTGGGTGCAGTGGGGAAGGTGGGCGTCACCTGGCCAAATGAGATGCAAAGTTTGAATATGTGTCTGGACTCGCTAATGGAGCGTGATGTTAATGGCAGAAGACATTAAACCTGGCTCTCTGTTTTTAAAAGCGCCACTAATCTGTTTCTCTGTCAGCTTTATTGAAGCAGCGGGGCTGGAGTGTTCATTGTTCATTATGGTGCTCACTAGTTGCAACCAAAAACACCAAACAGAAGCCTATGGAACGCTGCTACGATGGATTTTTATTGCCGTCAAGTTCCTGTGAGGCCATCTCGTCCACAGCAGCAGGTTCAAATTGGATCCATGCTATTAACCTGTGCTGTTCACCCAAACTGAGGCACAAACCACCCAACGATATCAGACTGTTACAGAGCCGTCTCTGATTGGACCATCCCTGTGATGGATTCACTGAAAACATGTCATGGAAATGAGTGAAGAAGGGAGGTGGTGAAGGGGTCTTTGCTGGAGATGACGAATAATGATGCTGACTGTTTTTTGATGGACTTGATGTTGGGGGATGGAGGAAAAGGGGAAGGAACAGAGAAAATTACAATTGAAGGAAGAGTGGAGACCAACTTAATCATGCCTGCCTCCTGTAATCAGACAGACACAGGGCTGATTGAAGGTTAAACGGAGACGTGACGTTCACATAAGCTCTCCTCTAATTTTGCTCTGATCGTTTTGTTGAACCAACACATCTCACCCTGATCTCATTCAGGAGCTTCCTGGTCAGACTTGGCTTTAGACTTGGGCTAGAAGATCTTCAGGAAGTTCTCCTCACGTTTTCCTCTTCTACAACACCTAGGACCACGCTCTTCTGTGCTAACCCATTGGGCGTAAACTATGCAAAAGCCACAATGCGAGACTAGTGGCATTGCATCCATTACCTGCCTGGACTTCAAGGCTGCACCCCCTGCCAGGCATCAGGGAAGGATGCGTACAGCAAATGTGGATCCTTGCTGAGTACGGCACAAAGCAGCGAGCTGGGAAAGGGGAGAGTGCTCGATGAGGCGCACCTAGAAAAGATTAAATCTATTGTTTCCTTGTCTTCCACATAATGCATTCTGTCATAGGGAAAGCAGTGCCACACGTCTCTCTCTAATGTATTCTGTCATAAGGTAAGCAATGCCAAGTCGAGGATGTTCTCTGAAAGTCATTTTCTCTTCTCGTCTCTGTGTGTTTTGTTTGTTTTTTCCTCCTCCACAGTAACAGGGTTTCCCTACCCTGCCACAGGCGCTACGGTGGCCTACAGGGGTGCCCACTTGCGGGGACGAGGACGGGCTGTGTACAACACATTCCGTACAGCTCCACCACCTCCACCCATCCCTGCTTACGGAGCGTGAGTACTAACTAGTCTAAATACGTCAGCATGTTACTGTAACCACAAAACAGAAATATAGGGTTTGTATTAAAGCTATTTGATTAATTTGTAATGTAATGGTCTAAATTTATTAGTATAATGTTGTATTTATCCCAGATTGTTCTTTGCCTATATTTTAGTATCTATGTACGTGTTGTTTATTTGTATGTTTGTTGACAAAGCCAGGATGAAAGCTGAAGGGAGCTAAGATAGTGTATTACCAGGCAGATCTCAGTGGACTGTGACCAGGGTCTGTAGTGATCTCTGAGCTGGGTGCAGCTTCACACTCACCTCTTATCAGCAGCTGCCTGTGTGGTCATAGGAGAGGTCTGACGGAGGCCGGCTGAGGGCCCGGTGTAGCCGTCTATCTTTGATTAGATCTGGAACCGTCTTACTGCAGACACACTCGCTGCTGAAACTGGGACTAGAAATCCCTCCCTCCCACTCCGGGGCCCCCTTTGGAACCGATGGCAGCTGTTTGATTTATATAGCAGAGTCATGTGACGAAGCCACTTTCACCGCTTCCTTTTGTCCTCTTCTCTCTACACAACCACTGCAGCAGCTGGAAAGACAAACAACTTTAGCAGAGCAGAAAATTGGACAGGGAACTGAAATGGTTGCACCTTTCAGTTTAACGTGTCATTCATTATTTGTGATACAGCGCACTGAAGCTGCTGAAAGCTGACCCTCATGAAACACAAATAGTAAGAATGGCCAGGGCTATGATTCAGCAGGGTAGAACAAATACACTAACTTTCCTTTCTTGTTCTACAATTTCGCAGAGTGGTGTACCAAGATGGCTTCTACGGTGCCGAGATCTATGTAAGTACAGTTGGCTCCTCTTCATG
>JARVJO010000096.1:17905074-17919688 GCA_031762555.1 Cynodonichthys magdalenae
TGCCTGCTTAGATGAAACAGAAGTAAAGCAGACAAGAGATTCAGCCCAGGAGACAAAAAAGTGATCTCCTCAGCCCCCAGCTTTCACTCAGCCTCGCTGCCAAGCCGGCGTCGATTAGCCCCCTGTCTAGTGTGCCAAGAAACCCAACAACAAAATTTAAAACCCCCTCAGCTCCTCCCTCCTCTCTCTCTCTTCCTATGATCTCAGACTTTGGCAGAAAGATGGACTCTGACTCAGTGTCCCATGTCAAGTTAGGTCATTTACTCCTTCAGATTTGTCTGGGTTTTTAAGGCCTCCCTCCTCTGCCCTATTTTGTGTTCACTCAGAGGGCTTGGCTGGGATATCCCTGCCTGCCCCAGGGGGGTCTGCGCAGGCCTGAGTGGAGCCAGTTCCTTCCAGCTATCACCGTGAGGGAGATAAGAGGAGCAGCAGATAAAGGGATTTGCCGTCCCTCTGGATATGTCCATGTAGGCAGGGTCACATTGGGGGCGGGGCCTGTTGCATGTCGCCCTTGACAGAGAAGCCCTGTGGAGATGTTAAATTAAACATATGATGCTTTTAAATCCTTCATTTTCACATTTAAATCCTTCAGTTGGTCTTTATAAAGTGGAACTACAAAGCTTTGCTCTGAATTCCTCCTTATTCTAACTTTACCAGCTCTTCTTTCACCACAGCTCCTTTTGTTACTGTTTCTTTAAGACGCTTCAAGCCTCCGGTTTGAGAGAGGAGGTTATGTTTTCTAGCGCTATAGAAATGTTTTATTTACAATTTAATTAAAAGATGTCAACAACAGAAGACTTGTTAATCCAGTCTTACATGTTGGAGACAGAGTCTGACCCAGAACCATTTTTTTGCTGCTTTCTGCTCAGACAGCGAGATGACAACAGCCACAGCTGCCTCTCACTTTCACTCTGACAAAATCTGGTGACTGGGAGTGAAACACTAAGCCCAATAATATATGGCTTACACACCGGCCCACATGATAGGACAGTATTTCACTGGCTTTTATTGCACAGACACCCACCATCATAGAAGAGATCTGGGCTGCGCTCTGAGTGATGTTTGTCTCATTCAGGCACCTCCAGCTAAGTCCTGTATACACCGATATCTCTTGACCAAGGTCTGGGCAGGTTGATTCATCACTCACCCCATCGGCCCGGCCTCCAGGGCTTCACCGCCATTAGTTTAGGCATTGACCACTGAACTGCTTCAGACTGGTTAAGCCTACATGAAGGTTCTGAGTGACCAGGTGGAAGCTGTCCTTTAGCCCCTCGGTGTCCTGAACAATCATTCAGAGCACGCTGGGATGCTGTCAAATGCAGCCGGGATGATATCTGGAAAAAGTGTATATATGCACATATAAATATGTACCAGCAAGATTGCATATGCTAATACATATGCATGCCCCGTCACGTGAAACACGTGAGTGCACACATACATGATTGCACTAACACATACTCGCCATGACAAAATAACAAATGTGCCGCACTGCTGTGTGCAGGATTTGACAATGTGGTGATTTATTGGCCCCTGTTTGTTCGGGCTGTTGCTGTAATCAGCACAGTCCCAAGGTATGCCTGTCCCGCAGGAAGTCATCTGCCTCGAGTCCTGTGACTTCCTGTCCCTCTGGAAATCCATAACAAGGATTGGAAGATTGGGATCGAATCGGCACGGCCCCACCTTATTTTCACATGCAGATGCGGGCTTTCAATCGGACCACTTCCCCCCCGGAGCTTAAAAATGAATGAAAACATGCATTATTAAAAGCCACCTATCTGCTGTATGGACACAGATGGGCACACACTCCTGTGGCACTAATAGAAAAACAGTAGGAGAACAGCTTCATTTTTCAAAGAGAGTAATAGCAGCACTCCACAATGAGGTCTTTAATTCCTTTCCTACTCTGGCAAATGAATACAGCAGTCCTGACTCCCCAACGGTCCAACTGTCTTCTGCCTTCTTACTTCATTTGTGAACCAGGGGGGTCGTGTGAAGGAAAAAAAAGGGGTTCTTTAATAATGTAGCAGCAGAAAGTCCTCTCTCTAAGATCGGCTGAATTTGGGGAGTTGGCTCACGGGGACTGCGATGCTGCAAGTGAGTTTATGGTGTGACAATAAGTTGAACATCATTTATTCTCCCAGTTGCCACCTCCCTCCTAACACCATATATCAAACAGCACCCTCTGGTGTCTCGCAGGGAACCTGCAGATAACCACAGTGCTGTGCGGTGACATTTAACTATTAGGGCAATTTAAAGCTCAGTGTCTATATTGTTGTTTTCTTTTGTGTGTAAGTTCTAACCTTTCCCTGTGCAGGTTGTGTTTAATCACTAATTAATACTCTGGTATTTCAACAGGGTGGCTATGCAGCATACAGATTTGCCCAGCCCACCACCACCGCTGCTTACAGTGACAGGTGAGAAGCTCTCTCAATCAGTGACAGGAAAATGACTTACATATATCAATATGTGTATTAAAAAAGGTTCTGTAAGAAAATGGGTTTACCATGAAAAACTTCATTTATTTTTTTATTTATTTTCAACACTGCACCAGGCTTCTACAATCAAACAAACATTAGCAACAATCTTAAAGCCATGTTTTGCACTAATGCTCAAGAAAATGCATTTTTCATCAACAGCAGGCAGGAGAAACAAAGTCCTACACAGATGCATTTAATGTAGGATAAAATGATAGAAACACCTATTCGATGGAGCTATCTTTGGTAACGAGAACTTTACTGACTGAAGCAGAAAAAGTTGGGGACTCTAGGAAAGGGTGGCTTTTTGCTTTGCATAATTAGTGTTTTTGTAACAATAAGGAACATATCTATGGGCCAAACATACAAGTGATGAATGGTGGCTGCTTCCTCAGCATTTTACAATATTCTGTGAAGGTTATTTAGGGTTCCTGAGGTTTTCTTGCTCTAATTTTATCTTCTCCATTAGGCATGCCACCATATTCTTTTTTAGCTTGGAGCTAAAAAGAACGCAGACACAGAAAGGACTAACCTTGTTGGACTGTATGAGAAAAGCTGTGATGTGTCGTGACTCTCTGCTAGTGATGGGGGAGTAGGTATATCACTGTGGTATTTATGAATGGCCTCGGGTCTGTGGGAGAGGGAGGGGGGGCAGATAGTCTGGTCCAGGTGTGCTCCTTTTGAAGAGGTGTTGCTGATTCATTTCAGCCCCTGAAAGCTGTTGTCAGCTGGGATCTGAGTTGGTTTGGGAATCTAATCTGAAAAGGATTGAGCATGTCACTTGTGATAACATACACCCTGCCCCAGAGCCTGAAGATCATATCAATAATGTAAGATTTATCAGACCTCGCTGCGGCTCAAATTATGAGCAGCCGTGTTCGAAGAGAGCAGAAATTGGACAGCAGGCTTGTTGTGTTTTTTTTTCTTTTCTCAGTGATTTAATCCCTGTTTCTCTTGCCCATACTTTTCTCAAAGCTTTAATATATTTCACACCCAAGTTGCTTGTTTTAGCTGTGCCTTTCCTTTTGAATAAGCGGTCATGCCCGTCGGATCAATAGAAGTTTGTCTGTATTGTATCAACAAATGCCTAATATAAAAATAGAAGCCAACCAATCAGAGAGAAGAGATCAGCAGGATTGAGGAAGGCGTGTGAAAATTCCACAGTTCTCACAGGCTACATTAGCAAGGTCTTTTGAGTAACTTAACAGAGTCCAGAACCAGTGGGATGTGTCGGGGGGGCACCAGTCAGCTCTGTGACATTGGGCAGGGGGGTTTAAACCGCCGCTCATCACTCTGGTGAGAGTCATTTTGTAGACATATCCTTAGAGGGCTCATAGGATTTGGTGCTCACTGAAGATAAAAGGACTGCAGAGACTTCCTCTGACCATCTCGTGGCATCAGTTTCTTCCTCAAACAGCCTTTCTGATTTCACATCCTGCTTGCCGACCTTGGGTGCCACTGGACCTAACCGGGCAGAGTTACGTTAGCATCCCGTGTAGCTCATACAGAAGACATGAATGTCGTATGTCTTGTTGTTTCCTTTGGGAGAATTTCTTCCCCTCTCTACGTTTTTTTTTATTCCTGGTTGATTTGGTGCCCTCAGTCCTTGGCTGGGTGTGCCTTATCTTCTCTGTGCAGACCCTCATTTGCAAGCAAGCACTGAAAGGAAAAAAAAAAAACAGAAGGAAAGTAAATAGAGGAATATGTGAAGTAGAATAAATAAATAAATAAGACAGACACATCTTGTCCTGTCTTAGAAGGAAATTGGAAGGATTAGTTCCAAACCAGCAACAATGAAAAGACAAGGGCATGAGCCCAGTGTGCAGCCTGGTAAACAAGCTCAGGGGGAAAGACCAAGCCCTCCAGCTCCAACTGTGTTCCCCCTCTTGCATCTCTTTCCTCCCACTCATTACCTATTCCATCCACCTAATCAAGATGACAATGACCAAACAAGTATAATTCACCGACCTTTGAACTCTCCTTTGTGAACCACCTCGTGTGATGCAGGATGCTGAGGAGGGAAGTAATTGATTGTGTTAGAAACTTGAGGGGTTGAGCATTAAACAAGCGTGCATAATTGTTGTGTTCTCTGCACTTCTCGTCATGCAGCTATGGCAGAGTCTATGCAACAGCAGACCCCTATCACCACACAATTGGCCCTGCTGCCACATACAGTGTGGGGACCATGGTAAGTGTGAGAGCATCGCCCGTTCCCGTCTCCAACATCACGACACCAGCAAGCACACACTCCAAAATAAAGGCCAGAGACTTTATTGGTCTCTGGTTTTTATTCATATATTTTTCATTAATTACGTTTTTGTCATGCTCTCTGGCACACCCTAGTGGAACTGAGCAGTACTGTGAAACCCTTGGCATGCTTGGAAGTTGTTTTAAGACATTTTTAGTGCAGTATGTTATGCCACACCAGCTCACCTCATGCATTACTGATCTGATACTAGCTCCTGTAATGAGAATGATCACTGAAGTGTTTTTTGTTCCATTTAACTCAAACTTTCTGTTAATTTCTCATCATTCAACTTGCTGTTCAGTGAGTTGGATTTTTTTATTATTTTCCATTCCGCCAAACCTGAAGAGACCAAGTTCAAATGTTAATGTCTGTTTTTAGCTAGCTTTTGCAGCTACTGTAACATCAAAGATGAAAAGTGATGATAAATAATAAAAAAACATCTTTCTTTTTGAAAGTTTCTTTGGTTTTGTTTTCTGACCATGAGGGGAAAGGACTGGGCTCACAGACCAAACCCAGAGATTAAGGACCATCAAACGCATGCAGCAGCGTGCCGTGGGACATAAATAAGAGAGCAAGACAGAGAGGAAGGGGGGAGTTGCCTCACCCTCCTCTTCTGCCCACAACCTTGATTGGAGGCGTGCTCTTTGCTTGAGAAATGACTCAAATTTACCATTCCGGCATGCATGCAATTTTTCAACAACAAGAAAAAACCAAAGCTTTCGGTTCCCCGGTGCAGCTGCTAGCTAAAAGCTTTCATTAATTAAGACATTTCTTTCTCCCCGTTCATTTACTTAATTAAAAATGTGCTTGAATGTTTTTTATTCTTTCTTCTTTTCCCTCCAAATTTCCTTCCATTTCTCTCATACTTAAATCGTCCTGTCAATGAGAGTAGAAGACGGGACCTGGCCCCTAAAAAAAAAAAATATCAGAGCTAATGCTGTGTGTGTTGGGAGCTTGGGGAGCTAACGCAGACTCTGAAGGGTGTGTGTGTCCGTGCGTGTGGTGTCAAACAAAAAGCGAAGCTACAGGGGGACACTCTGTGCTGAGGCCAACATCTAATAAAGTCCAGAGCTAAAGAGAAATAAGCAGTTTGGTTCCTAATTCTTTAATCATATTTGATTAATGCTTCTCCAGCAGAGTGAAGTCATTTTTGCATTTAAAAGCTATACAATAATTAGTTCCTCTGAGGTTGGAAACTCTCTTTACTCATTTTCAGCTTGCAGACACATCTCATGCAGATAAAAGTTTCATACAAGCAGGAGGACTCCCTGAAATTAGGCAAAATTAGCCTTTGAAGACATACAGTGGCCTTTTGAGTTGAAATTTCTAATTGAAACAGAAGCACACGGATATGAAAGGAGGGACGGTGTGTGTGCATGTGCAGGTGTGCATGCGTAGGCCCACTTGCATGTTTTATGTGTGTCTGTCCTAGATATCTTGAGCATGGTGCTAAATCTAAGGGCTAATATCCTGTGGTAGTTTGCCCCTGCAGAAAGGTGCAGGCACCTCTGCTAGACATGAAAAGGAGCTGTGATTAAACCTCTCTGAACTTATTCTGCTTTTGGGTGAATGTCTGATGTTTTTACAGCCCTGCAAGAATTGATTTCTTCCAGTGGAAAGACCTAAATATATTTATATATATATGCACTATTTTCCCTTTTAATTATTGGAATTTGAAGAAATATTGAAGCTAGTTTTTATATTAATAATAATAAAAAAGCACCAGCTTAGCCCCTACTCCACCAACCCTGTTCCTAACACACACTCAGTCAATCAATTCAGCAAAAAACAATTATTGGCTTAAATATATCAAACTATCAATCTGCCTCATGACCATCCATATACAGAACGTTGCTCCAACATGAAAAGTCAATAACTTTAAAGGAAGGAAATTTGTAGAGAAAGAGAATCCAACGAAAGCTGTCACCTGAATACTGATTGGTACTTTTTCATCTTTGATGTTGCAGGCTAGCCTATACAGAGGAGGGTACAGTCGCTTCACTCCCTACTAAAAGAAAGAAAAAAGCGAGAAAAGACAGAGAGACATTACCCCAAACAACAAACAAAAAATATCTATCTATCTTTAAAAGATAAAAAAAAGACTAACAAAACAAGTGAACACCCAGTCCTTGGTGGAGAGCTAAATCAAACAAAAAGCTTCCAGGTCCACATGCTGAGCCCCTCCCCTGACACCCTCTCAAGCAGATATTTCTACAACAACCTCTTTGATGTCATCATTGGTCTGCTCTTGTTTTGTATTCATTTTTGTGCTTCTGGTTTTCTTTTGGGAACTTTTATGCACATGTGCATTATCTTGATTGCTGTATATGGGTGCTGTGTCACCATAACCAATGTGAGCCTACTGCAGCACGCATGATGCATGCTCAGAGGTGTGTGTATGCAGCTGCTGTCATCTGACTAAGAATATACTGGGTCATCTCCATGTTAAAGACACACCAAACAACAGGAATCAGGTCGACACCGATCAGCATCCCATTTAATTCACTTTTTGACTTTGAACCATCATTAAACCTTTAGAAATTCCCAGCAAACAGCCCGGTGATTCTTAGCTCAAAGACAGCACTGCTCTGATTGCTCTGTTTTTCCTTTTAACATTAAAGTGTCCAACTGTTGTGCACTTGCAGTGGAGCCTTACAAGCTGTACAATGTGGAATGACAGCATGCAGAGTTAAGGGTCATAAAGGCCAGATTTCAGTTTTAGAACTCACAATGCTCATGTGGCGGCCCAGTCTCCTGCAAATTCTTTTACATGTGACTACTCTGCAGCAGTCGGGGTTTTTTTGGGGGGGGTAAATATAACGCTGGCAGGGTTGTGTTCAGAGATGACCATCCTATAAGCACAGCCAAAGGTAAATACTGCGGCTAAGCATTTGCTTTTCCCATTGACGGCTTAAATTCACATCTCATCTCATGCTCAGTGGTATTTTTAATAATTTATAGGAGCGATCGGGAGTGAGCACGAACCAAATGAAACGTTCATTTTAAGCTGCCTAAAACTGCTCGAAGGGTTGCTGTTCTTTTATTTGACCTTGTTTAGTAAATGTCGTTTCTTCAAGCCAAAGCGATAATCCTACAGAGATCAGTTTTTCTTACACTTAATAAGGCTCTTCAGCCACAGAGTTCTCCCAATAAGCAGAACCTGAGGCCTACAATCGATAAAGTTCCACCGTCAGATTTTATACACACACAAAAAATAAATTAAAAAAATGTAGAAATTTGTTCTAAAAGCTGCAGCTCATGTAAGAATATAATTCTGTGGCTCATCTCGATATAGTTTCCATTCTGGAGCGTTATTGTATTCAGAGCAGAATGTGAGAGTTATTAAATAATACAGAAAACTTTGACAAATCGGTAGCAACTGTAGCCTGTAAATAAGATTTATTAGAACATGAGTGTAATGGATTATACTGTGGAGCAATTAGATCAGTTCATCCACAGATGAGCTGCTTTGAAACGTACAACTTTGATGCATGTTTTTCTACTTCAAGTCAGTTTGAGGAAATCGAAATTCAGCTCCTCTTTTTAAGGATTTATTGCAGCTTTGCAGTAAGTTTGTCTGCAGCGTGCATTTCCCCCAAAAATGGCAGAGAGCAAAATAGTCACATGTGAAATGAATTTGCAGCAGACTCAGTCATGTTTCCTCACAAACACACGGTAGCAGAGAATCTGTACACCAAATACTTCCCACATCAACTCTCACACAGTCACAGAGCACGGAGGTGGGTGAATGCAGCAGAGGGCCGTTCCTCAACAAGTCACTGCTATCTTTTCTTTAAGCATTGCACAAAATGTTTTACCTCAGGATAAACTAACTGAACTTCACAAAGCAGAACACAGAGCTACTCACTTCTCAGCAGGCAGGACAGTTTTGTTTGTAAAACAACCAGCAGGTTTGTCCTCTTTGCAACACCTCACTCCGCCAGGAGCTGATGTATGATTTTTGTTTAAGTGGAGAGAGACCCCAAGAGAGGATGATAAAATAAGACTGTACTGTATTATATAGATAGACATATACTGTATAACACACTTTATACACACACTATGGAAAGATAGATTTAAAAAAAGGCACCTAGGCGTTTGAAGATGTAATGTAGGTGTGTGTAGAGAGCAGAAGTGCTCGCCTCCTAGTAAACATACAGTCATTGCATTGGCTTCTATTTGTGCTACGTGAGTCGGATTTAAAAAGAAAATCTCTGTGTAGCTACTGTTAGCTGTCAAAAACCTTAGTGCAGCTATGGAAACTCAAAGCTATTACCAATACTATTTAATTTACATGTACTCACAGAAGTGTTTGTGATCTAAAAAAAAATAAAATAAAATATTTGTTGCACTTTTTTCAACACTTTCTGAAATGTAACATATTTATGAAAAATCTCATATACAGCTAGTCATGTTTAGTCGAGATGTTAAATGATAGAATATTGTTGTATATCAAAAAAGAGAATTAAAACATTCATGAGTCGAGAAAAAAAGAATTCAAAATGACTTTGTTCTTCCTTTTCTATGCTAGTGTGTACGCTCCACGATGTTTGGAGCTTTTATAAGAAGCAAAACCAACTTCCAAAATTATTTTTAATCATTTGCAAACAGAGTTTCTCGTTCTGCAGCCGAGGTAACGAGCGGGTGTTCAGTTAGTGATCACTATTAGGAAGACTAGACTAGAATGAATAGATTTTATTTTGTTTGTTTGTTTTTTTATCTGAATGTGTGTGCCTATGTGCTATGTACAAACAAATATATAAAAAACATTTAAATATGCATCAGAATGTTTGACTGTTTAAAGGAGGAGGAGGAGGAAACGCAGTGTGCTAACACACTGTGTTCACAGTTAGCCAACGGTTTTGGATGACTTCACTCCAGGTCCCTGTAATAACATCAGTGCATCAACACAATGACCTCTGACCTCAGAAAAACCAGCAGTAGTAAAAGCAAAGATAAACTAGTTTTTTTTTCTCTAATTTAGCTTTAGAGAAGGGGTATCAGACTCAAACCCGCAATGAAACTAAACACTTTTTGGAAAGAAAAGAGGAATTTGTCAGGTTTGATGGGTATGTGGAGAAGGGTCTGCAATGAAGTATTAAAATTGCAGTACTCACTAATTTTTAACCTAAAAAATTGCTGCAACAAAATCAAAACACAAATTTTAATGAGGACCTTCACTCAGGCTGATTTTAGACTCTGTCCGTTCGACACCGATGCTCGTACAAAGTCTCGCAGCAGCTCCATGATTTCAATAGAGCTGTGCCGGTCTAGCTGTGTTTAAACGTAAATAAATTCAGGGAATCAGCATCGAAGTCCACCAGGAGGACCATAAAACATCATGTTACGATTCTTATAACAGTGACTCAGGATACAGCCTGAGTATATTTGCTAAGATGCTAGGCTAACTGCTGGATTCCAGCTATGGAACGAGCTGAATTTGACCAGAAAAAAGCAACCAAGGACTTGTCTGCTCCCAACATTTTACCAGATTTATAAGACCATCACTGGACCACCCGGATCCTATCCCTACAATTTATCAATGAACATGTACAGTAAATTGTATTGTTTTTACTGTAGCCTACTGCTAGCATTTATGCTAGCCTCATACAGCGATCTACTGCAGTCAGTATCTGTATGTCTACACATAGTGATAATATTATAATTACACAAATTCTAAACATCACCATTAAATTTGTTGAAACGATGTGACACACAGGCTGTGTCCAAATTCAGAGGCTGGGTCCTTGGTGGACCGCGAAGATCAGAAAAAAGTGACTGTGAATTTAAACGGTCTAGCATCCTGTCTTTACTCCAGTGTATATCCTGTCACCTAGTAACCGCGACGATTCTAAACGGAAGCTAAATTAGATTGAAATTAGAAAAATATCAACATTAGTATTATTAATATCACAAAACAACTAAATTAACCTAAAGGCAATAATTGAAGAAGTAATTGACTCGCTGTAAGTACATGTTTATTTCTCTACACCAGCTCGTTTGATTTCTGACAAGAATAATATTAAAAACATGTCTATACAAACGATAAAAGCATTAAAAACACAACCACTTGAAACTTTAAATTTTTATACCAACAGCTTTTTATTTAAACTGTACTCCTTTCTCTCACTTCATCTGCCATTACTAGCAGAAAAAAATCTCCGATCGGCCTGCAATGCATCATGGGATATGATGGGCCAAGGACGGATCCATCGGACCCGTCACTCAAATCAGGGCAAAAGGAGGACACATTTGTATCTTCATATTTAGACAGCCTCTGGCGCGGCACTGTGACGTAAGCGGCCGACGAATTCGGCCTTTGGGGGACCTGGCCTCAGAATGTAGACACACACACGATAGATGCTAAGCTAAGCTATAAGACCCCAAAAAACACCAACCTTTGAAACAATTCCACTTGCTTTCCAAGTCTGTCAAAGACCTCGACCCTCCAGCCAACCTTTCAGCTGAACTTTCCTGTGATTCTTGATGTCGGATGTGTCTATTTGCTGTAAGAACGTCATTTTCTGTTACCTACGAACACCGACTCTCCTTAGAATCCACTCCGTCTGTCCGATCTTTTGAGCGAGCGGAAGATAATGTATGTAAATGATATGCGTAACGTCACGAGCAAAGGTCCCCATTGAAAGGAATTTTATTTGAAAAGTGCTCCATTAGACATTTTTTTTCAAATGGCTTTGAATTTGACGAGCTGATTTTAAATGCATTGAGAAGAAAAAACTGAACAAAGTTAACTTGAACAGGCAGCTCTTTTATAACGTTCTTAAAAATAAATCCATGCAGCGGAACGTGACTGAAACTTTGGTTTAAGTTCAAGGAACCTTTAGTTTGTTCACTAAAACTTCCAACACTGTTACCAGCCTTCTGACACAATAATAAATGTATCAAAACCAGACTGTGAACCAGCTTAGACACTGAACGCCTGAGTTGTGACGTGTCTGTTTACACGTCAGCTGTCTTACATTGGAGCTGCTCATGTTAAGTCATATTAACATTTCTCAGAAAACTGTGACGTAACAGAGAGCCTGCCAGGTTCTTTTACAGACGAGAAGAAAAGGCAAAGCAGAAATGAAAGAACATAACTCCTCACAATGGTAGAGTTTCTCTCAGAACTGAACACCGATTATTTAAACCGTCTATCAAACATTCAGCAGACAATCCAAATGATCACTTTTATTACCAGAAAGTACAAAACTACCATTATTTATTCATTTGTGCTCAAATATTAAGAACATCAAATTAGAAATCCAGGACACGTTATATCTTTAAGGAACTAAAATCCATATTTAAAACTTCTGTCCAGACTGGGCCACATTAGGCTGTTTTATACAAACAATAAAATAAAAAAATGCAATTAGTTAAGAGGTTCTCATCTCTTAAAGCTGGCCTTTTCCTCTGTAAATAGATTACTGCTTTAATCATAGTTTATCTAAATGATTTGTGGTTCCTGCTGCTAAAATGGACTTTTTAATCCATTATGATCATCAGAGTGTGCTGATACACTAATTCACTTTTGGTAATTACACCGAATGTTAAAAATCATTAGCATATGCAATGCAATTAAGAGCAAATGGAGATGTGTTTATGAATGTAAGTTAGCCCAACAAACATCTGACTAACTTTTATTTTAACATCACTGAGTTTGGTTTCTGTCCTAATGTGGTGTTATTACAGGGACAGGTTTGAGTTTGGTCATCAGCAGTAGCTCCTAACAGTCTGCACGGGTTTGTCAACAGTTTACAAGAAAAAGTTAAAGCTAGAGTTTAACTGTTTCAATGTCAGCTTATCAAGGCTTAAATGTTAAAAAGATATATTCATGGTTAGCAGTCAGTATTGTAAAGATCTAATGCCTTTTATTATGCTTAAATGTGAATTTATAGTAGAAAGATTTAATTTTTTTTAGGTTTGTTTGCTTTTGTTGTATTCCATAACCAGCTTAATATGCAACTAGTCCTCTATTTGATCCATATGTTTACACTTATTACTAGTAGTGTTGAGATATGTTTACATATAAAAAAAAGAGATAACTTTATGCATCATTTATATTTACAAGTATTCACTAAGCCCTGATAAGCTGGCAGGTGAATTTATTATTACACCTAAAATATTTGTACAAAAGAAAAACCAAGCAAAAAAGTTGCAGCACCTGTAAATACATTTAAATGTATATACACACAAACTATAACACCATTCTCTGAGTAACTGTTTTATATGTATTCCTATATGAAGTGGGGTTATATGTGTATTTTCAATTCAGCTGAACCTGTTCTTGAATTCATTGTAATTTCTATAATGAGAATATATTGTCTGAAAGGTGTAAAGTACTTTTGTTTTTGAGTTCATTTCATAGGTAAAGATATATTATGAGCCTTTTTTCTTTATTCTTGAAACCTTTTGTTGTCAGTATGTGACATAAGTAACCTCTGATTGTTTTCTGAGTGTCAGAATAAAACAGTTATAAGAACATTATGTCTGCCTTCACACATGGATGTTGTTGCTCATTTTTTTACAACAAGATTTGATTTGGGACGTTTTCCACCCCCCCAACCTTATATTTATGTTCTTCATCGTCTGTTTTATAACACCGTAGCACGGAAACGGCTGCACCGATCAACATGAAATTTGTCAGGACTGTAGATGAGTGCGACTTACACTGCGCCAGCCATCGGTTTTACGATAGACCCCATAATTGGGGAGGGGGCTCCATCTAAACAGGACATACAGAAATGGTTATAACTCAAAACAGAGGAGCTTCAGGTTTTTGTTGTTGTTTAGCTCCGATGAAGGGCTATCCATCGGGCCCACCATTGAGTCCCCTACCCCTCCGTAGCCCCCACCTAAAACAAATCTGTTCTGGTGCATTGATGCTTTGGGTGGGGATCATATATGCCACCACTATGCGGTATCTAGTTTCTTTCCTGGAGGTGTCTGGCCATACAGATAGTTAAACTTTAGAACAATAAAGATCAATTAGGCAACTTGTTTTTAGGAAACATGAAAAATGTTACTTTTAATGAGGTTTATTTAGTTGAAATCATTAGTAGTGAATTGAACTTTTTTTAGTATTAGTTATTTTTTTGAAGTTTTCTGGTGAGAATAAAAACCTTAACAAAAAAACAAGTCAAGGTTAACTTATTAAAGATATTTGAAAAAATGTGCGAAACTCTTACTTCATGTTTAGACTCTTGGTTCACATTCTGCAACAGCAAATGATAAAAATGCATCGCAGCACTGTTTGACTAAAACTTAATGCTGGTTGAGCACAAAACTAACAGAAACTACGTTTGAGTGATGAGAAGACTTAGCGGACTCACAGGCGTGCACGATGTGAGTGCATGAGGAGAGCAGCTGAATTATAATGTGTTGAAACAAATAGTCGTGACCCATCGCAGTGCTGCTTTATTAAACTTATTAAAGTGCTAGTAACCACATCCTGAACGGTCAAACTAGTTGTGTCAAAACCCTACAGAAACACAAAGTGATGACTCAGCTGTATTCCTGTAGTGCAGAAACCTACAAACTGAATCAACAAGCCAAGTTTTCCAAGATAAATATGATCACATTATCTGCAGTGATGCTCTCTGATCCGGCTGCAGACCTGAGTGGCTCAGAACCACCAGGTTTTAATGCAGCAGAGACGCACAGACTCCAACACCCGAGCTAACCCCGAATCCTGATTAATATATTTGTCTGCAGTCCTTCCTGTTCCAGGCTGCCTGTCAGCGAGGACTATATGTAGCTGCAGCTCCCTCCCCGCTGAGCTGTAAGATATTTCTGTATAGCAGCTCCCCAGTGAGCACGAAGTAAAGCTGAGGTATAGAAAGCTCCGACCAGTTCCACAGAGAAGAGATGGGTGGGGGCTGTTTGGGTGGGG
>JARVJO010000096.1:17919698-17931378 GCA_031762555.1 Cynodonichthys magdalenae
TTTTGATCCTTCATTTCTTTGTTTCTTCATCAGAAGCTCCACAGAGCTGCTGAAGATCGTTTTAAATTAGCGAGCGTCAGTCAGGTCGGGGGGCGGGGGTCCTGGGACACCCTGGTACCACGCCCACTCTCCTCCGCCTGCCTCCATCACACCGAGACCTTTCACGTTGCTCTGCCAAAGTGCCGATCTCCACTCGTTAGATTATGGCTCGCTCTGATCTGGTTTTTCTGGGGGCCGGTTTCAACGGGGGGGGGGGCTTTCGTAACTTTCTAACAAGAGCAGGAAGAAAACTAAATAAAACCGTCTCTCAGCTCCCAAACTTTTTATAATCGAGTTAAAAATAGTTCTTCTGACTCTGTGCTCTAACCTCATGTTGAACTTCCTCCTTCTCAAAGTTACATTACAGACGGGAAAACATGCAGGCTTTTAAGGAAATGTGTTGTTTATTGCTTACATTCTTTATATGTTTGTGTTTTTTTTTTTTTTTCAAAGAGCTATTTCTAGACTTTCTCTGACAACCATGGAAATTTATTCTGAAAGAAAGTTTCACTGAGCTTCTCCACACTCTTACAGCCTCTCATTATGCACAGCTATGATAAAAACAACTAAAAAAAAACATTCTGCATATTTACCAGTTTCCCCACTTCTCTTCCCTGTTTCTAGTAAATACAAAATGAAGAGCTGTACTCAGTATTGATGGACATCACAGATGAAAACAGCGAGGAGAGGAGAACTAGCTTTAAGAAAATAACACAAGAAGACGACGAGAAGGAGTCCCTCTACTGAGGCTGGCGAGGGAAGACGGGAGGCGTACAAAGTGGCGCCGCGGCAGTGGTGTCAAACCAGCCACAAACTTGACAGATGGAGTGAGCCAGTTTCCACCAGGGACCACCTTTTTGCCGGGTAGAAAAGGACAGAAAGAAAGAAGTGTCCCGTTATTATAAAACATTTTATTTTTCTATACTTTTGTGATTTACAATGGTAAAAAAAAAAGTGTGTATAAAGCAGTATATATGTACAAATCTGTTTTTATGTTTTTTTGGTAAGGGAGATGAACAGTTGGCCCTTGATGCTGATTCTGTGGTATGCAGGAAGGAGGAGGGAGGACCTCGCCCCCCCTCCTCTCTCTTTGGCACACTGCTCTGTCGCCGAGGTCGTGTAAAAAAAAAAAAAAAAAAAAAAAAAAAAGATAAACTTTAAAAAAAAATTGTGGCAGGGAGAGCTCGGCTTTTAGGCAGATGCACTTTCTACGCTGTACTTCCTGTGGCTGGAGTCAAAGGTCAGCTTCCTGGTCTTGCCGCTCCGCCTTCTTCCTTCCTTACTATCTTCCTTCCTTTTTTTTGGGCCAACGATGACGCCGTCGCTTCCTCCTTGTGGCGTCGTCGGCCCGCAGCGCCTACTGTTAGCAGCGTCCCCCGTGGATACTGTCGTGATGTCACTTCCCTTTTTTGGCAGCACCATTGGGCATCCCCGCCCTCCCCGATGGGCAGCATCGATGGTTTACAGCTTTGGGGAGTGGGGGGGGATGAGCCACGGCGGGACGGTGAGACGGTACGAAGCCGAGCCTCCCCGTCTGCCCCTCTCCACGCCCCAGCAGAGGTCACTGACTTTAGGACTATTTAGAAAAGATTAAAAAAAAAAAAAACCGAAGCGCAGAAGCCGCTGACTTTATTCACCTGCCAGACTTCGAGCCCAAGCCTTTGTGTCACTCTGCACCGACGGACAAACTATCAGACCAACATGAAAACAAGGTGCGTACAACTACCAAGGATGCACGTTTCCATCTGACGAGAATAACTCACCAACATCCATGTAACAAATTGAATTATTATCAAGTAATCCCATTGTATTCCATCAGCAGGTGCATAACCAAAACACAAGCCTGAGGCATATAGACTATGTCGCTAGATAAAACATTATAGAAACACAGTAGTGCCCATCCAACAGTATTAAGGAACGAGGGCTGATATGTGATTTCTTTTTTTTGTCAGTGTATTCTGAGAGTATTTGTGTTTTCTTTTTCAGCACTCAAAACTTTTGAACAGAAAAAAAAAAAGTTTTAATTTTGTGGAAGCAGAACCTTAATTCTTTATATCAGGAGAGTCACTGTAAACGTGTTTAATCAAGAATGTTGGTTCAGTTTTTGAATGTATTTTATTGTCTAGGGTGTCCAATAAGTATGTATTCTTTTTTCTGTATATAAATATATATACATATCTATTATATGGGCTGTGGTGATGTCAGGGAATAGAGGGGGTGGCAGGAAAGCCTCTGGTCCCCCCCCCCCCCGAGCATAGTTATCAGAACTCCCTCCAACTAAATATGTCCCTGATATTTACTGTAACATGTGATCATGTGTTATATGATTGAAAGTGTGATGGTGATTGTGTGAACTATCTCCCCTGGAACCCACCTTTATCACACAAACACACGCACTGTGCAGATACTCACATCGACAACACATGCTGGATTTCACACACAAACATCATTGCCCCCCCCCCCCCCATTCAGAGTCAAACATCCCACCTTCCTTTCAAACAGATCCTCCAGAACAATAATTACATCTGCTGTAACTCTGACCCCTCTCTGGAGCTGCGGAGGCTGATTAACGTACGTCGTTGTAGGTGTCGGATAAAAAAGTTTATGAATATTGATTTTTCTTATTACTTGAACCAAAGTTTGGTTTAAACGCGCTCTTTGATCAGGAGACGGCGGGACTCTGACGATGGCGAGCCTGAATTGACGTGACCCAGATTTCCAGAGGAAGCTGATTTAAAGGAGCTGCGCTGTCCTGCAGACGCCTCAGTTTACAAACCACAGTTCTCACCCCAGTGGGCGGCGGATTTATTGCATATTGGACATAACCTGCTGGCCCTGACGAGAACCCCCTCCCCTCTCCCCCCTCCCCTCCCCAATCAGAGGCGAGCAGGTTCGGGTGAAGCACAACTTTGTTTGAGAGTTCAGGGTACACTACTTGTTCAGTAGTGGTTTGTGGGAGTTGTTCCAGGAGGGGAAGAATAGATGAAGCTTCAGACTTTCTGTACAAAACTACAGTGTGTACTGTTAATATGCTGTACAGTGAATCTCACCTCACACTTTGATTAATTTCATCTTATTTCAGGTTAAAAAAAATGTTCTGATTCAGGGCTCCTACCCACACGCGACCTCTGCTCATTTGTAGACAGCATCTCATATATTAAAGAGTATCTATATCATGGCAACTAACTGTTGTGAAGTCTAATTGGGGTAAAGTCGGTCATTTGTTCTCCCATACAGCTATCATATGCAGATTTAGCATCTTCATTCCTGTAGGTTTGTTTCTGAGAGTCAGCTGACCTACTTACAGCACGAAAACTTGCGGCGGGTCAGAACCAACTCAGGAGCAGGTTGGAGTTTTAGTTTGACACAAACTTCCGGGGAGGCAGAGATAAAGAGCCACAGTTTGTGTGTTTTTTTTTCTTTTCTACTTCTTTAGTTTGGATTTTTTCCTCTCATATGGTTGGAGTTTATCCACTGAATTATCTATGCATAACACCACAAAAAACTTGATGTCATGTGTGACAGGCACATTTTTGAGAGAACACTGTTGTGTACTTATTCTAGTTAGTATTAGCAGATAAAGGTAGAGGCGATACCGCTGTTGTGTGTTTTACTTTTGTCTACAAACCTTACAAAAAGGAAAAAAAAAAGTGTCTCCAAGCTCTTACACTGTTTTTCTGTCAAAATATGTTTTTAGAAAGTGAAAAAAAGAGAAAAAAATGTAGTTTTTAGAAAACATCACTGAAGCTGAAGTGCATTTTTAGGGACTACTTTCAGCAGCGGATGAATCCACACAAGAGGCTCTTGTAAGTTTTTAAGGCAGCAGCTCAGATTTGGGATAGAAGTCTCCACCTGCAGCAGAGTGGTGCTCTGAAGTGTTCTGTTGTTGTTGTTGTTTTGAATGACGCCCCCCGGCTCAAACACAACAGCTTTCTGTGATTATGTTTGGTTATTATCTGTTCAAGAGGTTTGAGCTGCATCCCTGCTTCTTTTTTTAACTAAAGGGGTAACACGTAGCATTTCTATGGGACAGTGTTGCAGAGATGCATGACGGGCATCTTTCAGTTTATGCAAAACAAAAATAATTGACTCGTTTTAAACTGGAAGTAACAGATAGTTCAATTTGTACCTGATGCACATTTATAAGTAACATTTGCAGTAAAGTAGTTCAAAATAAACGTCACCATCGTTCACTGTTCCTGCTAATAATTGTTGTAGAATTAGGAATAGTAATAGGGGCTGAGTGCAATGTTGTCATTTTAAGATTTTTACTGAATTCTGATGTTTTCACCCACAGTTTAAACACTAAACATGTATAAGTCCATCACTTTCTCTACAATAACTGCTTTAAATGTGTGTGCAGCTTTGCAGCTATCTTTAAAGTGCAGTTTTGCTATTAAAAAAAAGAAATAAGCATATTAGTGAAGCTCTTTTGGACGTGTGGTAATGAAAAGGCCCATCCCTGCTTCAGGGTTCGATCCTGTTCTATAGCTTTTATTGCATGAACATATTTTCTCATGGGTTCTCATTCAGCACCTGCAGCTCCCGTGAACACGGCTCTCCTTAACTCATTAGCTGCCAAAGCCTCATGCAAGCTGTAGTTTAATACTGAGAAAAAAAAATAAATGCAAGATCAAGTTTATTGCCTTAGAACTTTGTCTTTTTATCCAGTTGATATAAAAAAATGCTAAATATGTTTTAGACATTTTTAATGAAGTAGTTTGATTTTACCAGTGTTAGCAGTGAGGATGAAAGAGTTCTGTGTTTGAGGCGTTTTGATTTCTTTGTGACTGTGGTGGTTTATTTCTGCTCACTGGAGCTCACTCTGAACTTTAACTGCGTCCAGAGGAGTGGATCTAAAACTCCAGCTTGCACCGGAGCAGGGGGACAGGGACGGAGTCAGGGTGACCCTCCTCCCCTCCTTCCTTAACATGCTTCAGTATAATGAACTGGTCCTGATCTTCCTGAGCACAACTGCTTGAGCTGTGACCCCCCCCCCACCCCTTAGAGTTCCCGCCTCCAACATGCCCCATGTAACAACCTCCCACATCCCATCCCAGCCTTCTAGTGTGCGAGTCGACTGGCCCCTTTTGTATTCCTGGTGTTCTGTACATAATAACTTTCACCCCCAGTTACCTCGTCCTTCCTCCCTCAGCTCCTATGTTGGGGGGAAAAACATGAAAGAAAGGGAAATTTAAAAAAAAAAAACAAAACAGAAAAAAAAAAACATCCTTTGACTCCCCAAAATCTTGTATTTTGTTCTAATAATAACAAAAATTTATTTATAAGGATTTTTTAAAATCTATCTCTTTCTCCTTTTTGTAAATGTTCCAGTAAAATAATGTTTAAAAAAAAAAAAGTTAAAAAATTAAATGGATATATTGAAAGGTTAAAAAAAATGTCTCTAGAAGTCCCGCCCCTTCCTCTGGCTCTGTACTCTAAACTTTGTGTTTTTGTTTTTTTTCCTCTTTCTGTATGCTTCTCTTTACGTGCTTCAGATGAAGAGTTCTATTTATTATGACATTAACGTTATTATAATTATGACTAATTATTAATATTATCATCCTCATCATCCTCATTATTATCATTAATAAACTTGTCTACTTCAGCTGCGGTGTGTCAGTGCTGTTTTCTGCTGATTGATGGCTTGCTGTGCGCTCAGGGTGGACCGGGGGTTTCTGGGGTAACGCCACAAATCCCACAGCGCAACCGGACCGAGGCGCCACATGAGATAAACCAGGTGGGAGAGGGCGGGGCTTGTCTCCAAGAGCCATTTGTCTTGTGCCAAACCCCCTCTGAGCATAGAAGATGGAGAGCGGCTGTCTATCGCCGAGGCCACCATTTACTCGAGCGGAGAAAGACAAACAGAGTCTGAGAGTGGAAAAATCTAGACGCAGGCCTTCAGGGACGACGAGGAGAAGCGAAACACAAATGTAAATATTTCAGAAGATCAGTGCCTCTCTATCATTGTTGACTGGCTTTAATCCTTTGAGCTTTTGCAAATAATAGAAAATGTTTTTTTTTCTTCACTACACAGAAAATGTTACTTTAATGCTGCAGAAACATTTACACACCGAGCTTTGGAAATGTTGGACTTTTATTTTGAAAGGTTTCTGTTCTCTGAAGGCCTGAACGTCACGCAGCACTGTAACCATCACTAACAGGAGAATTAACCAGGCTTGTTTCAAACATGAACCTCATTGTGCTGAAACTCATTTAATCATTTTAAGACTGAATCTAATCCGGTTTTAATGCTTTTTCATCATGAATTATTGGTAAAAATTTAGTTTTGTGCCTAAAAATACTCAAGAGCCACTTGATAAATTAAATTCACAATGTTTTATTCTCAAAGTTAGAGTAAAACTCTGGCTGGTTAAGCAGAAATGAAAAAGAAAATCAAACAAAACATCTGAACTCTGTTCCACAAAAGCCAAAATCAGTTTTTTTGTGTGTAATTGCTGATCATTTATGCCTCTATGAGCTAATTCATTATTCTCAATTCTCTTTTATTATAATTAATATAATAGGCTTATATCTTGTTTATAAACTCTTCATTATATATTTATCCTGGGTTAATCTGGATTCATGTCACTCAGATTTATTAGTAAATTATCTCAGGTTTCAGTAATGTATTTGAAGAAAAATCTGCCTTTTGCTTCATATTTTGTCTTGATGTTTTTAAATTAAATGGTACCGGCCTGCAGTGTATTCCCACTCCCACATGGTGGCATAATTCATCAGTGGAGCTGCAGAAACTGTCCCATCCTCTGAGCAGCACCACTTGTTTGTGTTAACTCAAGTGTTTCATCTCAGAGGCTCCGCCCCCCTCCCTCACCTGATCCGCCTCATCACTAAAATCTAATCTCCTTGTTTTATTCATACATGCAACGCTTGATTAAGGTCAAATGGGGATCTAAAATATGATAAAAGCATCTGTTGGGCTCAAATAGAATCTGTCACCCCAACCACAGCAATTGACCATAATCACACAATTATGAAGTGATGAGACACTTTGGCTTTATGGGGAGGGTGCTTTGCTAAAATGGCCCACGTAAAATCCCATCTGTACAAATGGGCCTTGGATTTGAGCCAAAGCAGGGGCTAAAAGACCCTATATATCAAGTCGCAGCACATAGAGGGGAACGCCGAGCGGCTGACAACATGGCCGGTCTGTTGGCGTCAAAGAAAAACCCACCGACTAAATATCGGGAGGTGCCATCCGTTTTGTAGCTACAAGGATGCTTTGTGTAACTTTGGTGACAAAAACAATTAGGAAAAATGATTCATGAGCCAAACGATGGCAAAGCCCTAAACAGCTTGTAAGAGTTTGCTCTTCGATTTATTCTAGTATTTATGGCAGAATTATTCATCTCTGATGACAGGTGTTTTATACACAGACGTATACCTGTGTCCTTGTGCTGCACAATAATCCTTTATTTGTCCCGCAGCACACAAAGTCATGCTGCAGCAGCACCAGAGGGAAAACCTAAACAAGAAATTTAGATAGAAAAATAAACCAAAATACTTAAATTTTATTTTTTTTAGGATTATTATTAGGATCAGTCAGTTTTCTGCATCACTTTTCTTCTCTTTGTCTCTATTAATATTTTCAGTACTTTTATTATAACAGATGCCTCCTTTATTTTATAGTTTGTCTGCTGCATTACATGTTGATCATAATTAATTGCTGCTTGTAAAAGAAGTTAACATTTTTTATTTAAAGATTATTGTTTGAATTTACTTTTTTAAATAGGGGCAGATAAGATTTTTTTTCTTTCTGCTGCCTTTCATTTTATTTGTGATTGTATTTTTACTGTATGTAGAATTTATGTTGTTTTTTTTTAAATGAAATGGATAAACTTTATAAATAAAATGAATAAATAAGTAAAAAGAAGTGCTGATGTTAACTTTGTGCTCAACTTTAATGTCGTTTTGTGCTTCAGTGAGTTTCATCACAACTTGATCCATCAGTGTTTTTATTTTTTAATCTGTTAAAATCAGGCTGTAATGATATTTCTTGTTGTGACAGAGTGCCCTCAATAGAAACGTGATGTTAAACAGGTTTTACAACACGGTTTTAAAGTTTGTCGTATCCACTGAAGTGTCAATTACTGCAAGTTTCTATAAATCAGCCAAATAACTTCTAAAATGATAATTTAATTCCTGGTTTTATTGTTTCGTTTCACTGACAGCCTAATATCAAATATATCTAATTTTACAATCATAAAGGAGAGGCTGAAAGCAGAGAATGATTGGTGTTTTGATATTAAAATGTTAGTCGAATATAAAGGCGCTCCTGTCCATCAGCTGAGTTTAGCAGGCCTATAAAAGAGGCAGCTAAACTGCAGGTCTCTGCAGACTTTCTCCCATCACACACAATAACACGTCTCAACGGGGAAGAATACAAACCACATTATGGCTCTAATAAATCAAGCAACGTAACATTTATCAGCGTGCGCTGTGTGTGTTGTCTGGGTGTTTGAGAGCTATGAAGGCTCATCCTCCTCAGCCACACAGAGTTTTTCAGATGGTGGGGGGAGCAGCAGGTTTCTTGTCTGCAGTTTTAGACAGTGCATCCATCAGCTCAGCACTCCACCATCTGCTGCAAACACTGCAGAGCTCGGCCCAGTGAAGAGCCATCTGCAGCCGGGCTTCAGCAACATCGCTCTGAGAAGTTTCACTTTGGACCGAGTGGGGAAAGAGGCTACTTCATAAAACACCACTGATCTTATTTTTCATTTAAAGAAGTGGCTGCAGAGAGAATTCTAAAACGCTGACCCCTCCGTCTCCTCGGGTACAATCAATCCTCTGAGAAGCTCTGCCTCCGGGGGCAGATTTCTCCCCACCTGATAGAACGGATTTATTCATGCAACATTTACCCTGAATGAGCTCACAGCCAAACTAAATGATGCAGCTCAACACACTGCAGTTCTCTGCTCCGACCACACGGGGGAGACAAACATCTACACATTTTATATCTGAACAAATACAAGTAAAGCTCTGAAATTATTTAGTCTAATAAAACTAAAATCATGAGCTCATGTCTGCTGATCTGTGAATAATGTGGGGAAAGACGTAAAAGACAGAATTTGCATCATTACCTTGAAGGTTAAAGTTGTAATTTCTGTAAGATGAGCTGCGTACGCAGGAACAGGACAGAACCAGATGAAGTCCAACAATAAATCTTCACAGATTTTTTTTCTGCTTCAGTTTTTGTTGGAAAAGTTTGTGTTCTTTTTATTAAGCAGCTGGATGGAAACAGGAAGTACTTAAACACCAACCACTTTTCATGCCAGAAAATACTTATTTTACAATATGGTGAGGAAATCCTCACAACAATAAAGAACTGTTGATGAGCAAAGAAAAAAACCCACCAATTATTACATAAAGACACGAGGGCTACAAGAAAATGAAATACAAAGTGATTAAATATGCAAAAAAGGCATTTTCTATGAAATGCATGAATGCTGAGTGATAAACGACCAACAAACAGTTTCAGCTAAAACAAAATCACTAAAATATATAAAGGCTAAAAGTAAAAGGTTATCTGAAAACTAGGAGCAGGTTGATTGAAAAATATGTTTTATAAGGAATTGAAATATATGACACACTTTTAAAGTAAAACACAAAAGTCATGAAATACCACAAAGTACACAGTAGTAATGAGGTTCAAATACAGTAAGAAAACAATAAAATACAGAAACAGGAAGAGTGTAAATGTTGAGTCAGCGCTCACATCACTAACCAGCAGAGATTTATAGTAAGTACTTTTACTTTGTTACATTTAAAACCTAAAAATTACACTTTAACTTCTTTACTTAGTTACTCGATACAAATTCAATCTGTCTGAACTCATGAGAGGAGTTGTTTCTGCACTCTAAAAATAATGTTGGAAAAAGTTAGATTTACTCAAACAAGTCAACTGGTTCCACTAAACCTAGTAGAGTAAATATGAGGCAATATACATATTTTCTTTAAAAGAATGTATTTATATTGCTCAGTTTACTCAGTTTGATTTAGTTGAACCAGTTCTGTAAATTCAACAGTTTATTTCTTAGAGTGTGTAAAAGTACTTGTACTTTCCCAATTTTTGTGAACAGTTTTAAGAATTTTACTGAATAACTTTTCTCATCAGTGAAATTTATTAAACTTGTTTTCTTTTACTTTTTTTTATTTAGTGTTGTTTTTTTTGTGTGAATAAACTTTGGGGATAAACGGGGCAGACTTATTCGTCTTCCGCTACTTTTCATTTTATTTTGATTTTTGTATTTTCTTTGTTTTCTATTTTATATAGTTTTGTTTTTTAATGAAATTAATACATTTAATAAATAAAATAGTTATTTTTTCAAGTACTTTATCCTCTGCTAACCAATAATAAAGTCTTTATTTAGAAGTAATCAGAAAGAAGAAAGCTGAATAAAATGAGAGAAACACAGTTAAAGTTTAACAGGTTCAGCTCAGAAAGTTATTTAGTTTTAAAGAAAAATAAAAGCACAGCTGCTGTGTTTCACCCTGAACCAGCTCTGATTGATATCTGTGCTTTTCTGTAAAGTTGCAACATGACGCTGATCACGTGACGGCCCAAACCCGCTCCCTCTCCCTCGGCTCTCGGGGGTCTGCATCGTGCCAAAGCGCTCAGGATTTAGAACCACCGCTGGTGTCCATCTGCACACCGGATTTGAAAACGAGGCTTCGCTGTGACCCGTCTGTCGTGTGAGGCCTCTGGAGACGGAGGGAGGAGAGGACGTGGTGCCAGGAAACATTTACTCACTCTCACCGCTCCCCACAAGCACACTTTACAATGCTCGCTTTGTGCAAAAGTCTTCAGCATGTAAAATAAGGCTTTATTTTCTTTCCCTGTGCAATTCCCATCAAGTTTTTTTTTCTTAAATAAAGCATCTAATGTTTGTATTCAGGAGAATTTTTACATGTTGAAATTCCAGGTCAGAATCTGTGTAGTGGTCAGTCCAGCCTGTTTGGTTTTAGGCAGCTTACTGTTGTGTCACATTCAGCCAAATCCATTTTTATTCACCCTGTGGATTATAGACAGGCTGGCAGGGCTGCTCCTGTGGAACTGAAGCCAAGACGCTGCAGGTGGGTGATGTGAGCGCAGAGCATGAAAAATACTGGATTACTGTTGATATCTTCAGAATAGATTTCACCTGTTTTTATTATAATTTTTTTGGCCCAAACTGTGAGGGACTTGTAAGCAAAGCCAAGTCAGTGTTTAGATGTGAAGGTTTGACTTCCTAAGCGTCCTTTAGAGGGCGCTGTCACACTGATGATGACAGGAGCTGTTTGGACCGGTGCTGAGGATGCACTTCTCAGCCGCCCCATGAGTGTGAAAGCTCAGGGTTGGTGCTAACAGGTGACCCTCACCTGAGGAGAAAATGACCTCTGAGTGGGACACGAGCTCTTATGGCTTAATATCAAACTCTTACCGTTTAGGAAAATCTATCGATCCTTAAAGTTCTTTAACAACGCTCTGATTAATCATTGTTCACAGGAGGGACGCTGGTTTAAGACCACTTCTGCACAATGTGACCACAACACATTTAATCCCAGTACACTCAAAAAACAGATTGTTGGATTTACTTAACTCAGTTATGTCAACAATTTCCACTTAACTGAGTTGAGTAAG
>JARVJO010000096.1:17946810-17959600 GCA_031762555.1 Cynodonichthys magdalenae
CCCCCCCCCCCCCCCCCCCCCCACGAGACACCTTTTAAGGTCCAAACAGAAGCAGCAGTTTGACTTTGCAGGATGCTTCTGAAGAAATCAGCCTAATAAAAAGTGACACAGAGTGTTCTGGTGGCTCGGTCGGCGGAGGTGACTTTTGATGGTGACGTAGTTTGGGCTTATTTTGGATTTCTTTGTTACACATCTCCCTTCGTGACACACTTCGTCACTTAAGGGATGCTGCCGAAACGCTTGACTGAGCCAAAAAAATGTGCTTCGTAGACGGCCAACTTCTACCATGGCACGGGTTCAAGGAGGTCTTGTCAACAGGCTCCTCAGGAGACGGATCGTTTGGACTTTTCTGCAAGTTGTTTATTCCAACTAAAATCAATACATCATTTCCAGAGAAAACTGAAAAGCAGAAATGTTTATTACATGCTCTGGTTTCCAGTGACTGGTTTTAAATGAATGAGCTGAAATTAAAGGAAAGGGGGCCTGTCAGTTCATAAATTCTTATAAACGTCATCTCAGATGTTTGACTAAACAGGAATGCTTAAAATTAGTGATTTGTTTCCCTTTTGGTTTTTGTTCATTTAAAAAGATTTGACTCAGATTAAAGACTGATAAAAACAGCTGGAGTTAAAGAAATAAGGATTTCTATTTTCTGGTTTCACTCTGAATCTAATGACAGGGAGACGTAACTCCAGACAAATACTGAATATGTGGGAAACCAAAGATTTCCACGACTACAATTCAGTGCAGGTTGAGAGTTTACTTTGATTTTCTTTAGATCCAAATAAATGAGATTGACAGGAGAATGTCTGCTGGTTATAAAAGTGACAAACAGAATCAGCAAACAGAGAAGCTGTTTTGAGGATTTGTCATTTCAACAAGTAAACTACAAATGCAACTCGATGCAACGCTGCTTTAAAAATTTTTTTTTTGGAGGTGAAAGCTGAGTTTCAACCAAAACAAGACAAATTTAAAAGTTTATTTTGCTGTTAGGTTTTTCATGTGCTTTTTTCACATTATGGAGTTCAGGGGGCAGTTTTGGGGTCTAAGCCCAGTAAAGCTTTAACTCCATGGTATACCTTGGATCTGGTAATTAGAATAATTTTACACACATTCATGCTCATTTTGCGACACCTGTCAGGTGAATGGGAGTGGAGTGGGGACGTGTTCTGGCAGTAAAGATGTTGGCTAGCCATGACCTGGAGGAGCGTCAGTCATGAAGCGGTTATTTTTAGTTTTTACCTTGTTTTAAAAAGCTTCCTTTTAAGAGACGGTGCTTCAAAGATTGAAGAAACAGTTTTTGTGTTTTATTTCATGCTCAGGTGGAAATAGTGCTGATTAGCTTTGCTTCTACTTGTCTGGACATTCAGGAGGTCAGGGTCGAAGCAAAATAAGTTTTAAGGGCCAACGCTGGATGAAAACAATATCTGATCAAACTTCACGGGAATGTAAAAATATTGTAATAAATATGAAATCATTTAAATGCAGTGGGAAGAACTGCAGACACGTCGCTTGTTGGATTCGTTTGTTATGGAGCAAAGGTTGATTTTATCAATTAAAATGTTTAAGGAAGCTCGTAACCAGAGGTCTGAAAAGTACCTGAAGAAAAAATAAAAAGTAGAAATACTTTAAACAGAAAATTACTTTGGTAAAAAAATTAATTTCCCTGAGAAGAAAATTTGAGTTAAAAAAAAAAAAAAAAAACAAAAAACATAAAAACTGCTCCAAATAATCGGGAAAGTAAAAGTATTTGTACTTTCATATACTTTAGACTGAATTTACCTTTTTAAATTGAGCAATTTACTTTTATTTAAAAAAATAAAAAATAAAAAAAAAATTGCTTTAATGTTTACTCAACTCAGTTTAGTGGAACCAGTAGTCATAACTTTAGTAAAGTCAACACTTTTTGGAAACCGTCCAGTCCAAGCTCCTGCAGACACAGGAGGGCCCGCAGGAACAGATGAGGTGGGACCAGACGTGGAGCCAGGGGCGGAGTCGGGAGGCGCTGAAGAGCCGGAGCATCAGCGATGGCGAACACGGGCGACGACCCAGGCGAAGGCAGCCAACCCAGTAGTATCAGGAGCGCTGGCAGCCGACTCAGGAACCACCAGGACCGCCAACTCTGGAACCAGCAACTCAGGAAGCACAGAAGGGGTGGGTCACAGATTTAGAAGTCTCCAGGGGGCAGAACCATGAAAAACGAGTCAAACACTTTTCCAGCTCTCGCTGCTGCTGTAGTAGCTTCTCAAACATCTCGCCAAGGTTTGTGCCACCCTGCTTTGAAGGCGAGGGTGGCAGAGCTGTAGAGTCCTGGTGAGAGGCATCAGAAAAAAAAAAACAAACACTTGCCTGCAGTCGGATCGTTCTGTGAGGTTATGGTAGAATGACCCAGGGCGCAGGCAAAGATCCAAAGTTCAAATAATAATTTTTTTATAAACAAAAAGACTGCTGTGGCAACAAAAACTTACAGATCACGACAAAAACTCTCAGTCGGAGACACAGGACGCACGAGCAACAAACCACACTGGCTGGGGTTGACAGTCTGAACACAGGACACAGAATATAAAGCCAAAACTAATGAGGACAAATGAAGAACACCTGGAGGAAACACAAGGGGAAACAGGTGAGCAGGGGCGGGGCTGGAAGCCAGACAGCAGGGGAGAGAAACACAGGGGAACTGAGAAACACTAGAAAATAAAGCAAAAACACACAGATCACGACATGTATTAAGTAACAAGGTGTTAAATTTTAAAGTAAAGAAGTACAAGTATCACTTTTAGGTTTTGAATGTAACAAAAAAAAATGCTGAAGTTATGATTAAAAAGTACAAATCCTTTAAAACATTAAGTACTGTAAGTAAATGTATTTAGTTGTTTTACACGTCAGCTCATAACAGAAATGACAAACTAGATACTGCATAGTAGTAGCATACATGAATTAATGTTTTGTGTGGGGGTGGGGGGCTCATTGGTGGGTCTGATGGATAGCCCTTCATCAGAACTAAACAACAAAAAAATCTGAAACTCCTTTGTTGAATAGTTTTTGAGTTATAAGCATTTCTGTTTGTCAAGACATCCCCTTTTTTGATGGAGCCCCCTCCTCAAATATGGGGTCTATCATAAAACCGTTGGCAGGTGCAGTGTAGGTCGGACACATCTGCATTCCTGACAAATTTCATGTTGATTGATGCAGCTGCTTTTGTGCTACGGCTGATCAAAAATCACTGAAAAGAAAAAACAAACAGCGGGGGTCTTAATAACCAACCTGACCTTCTGTACTGTATATTCTAAAGAAACAATGTTCTATTTAGATTATTCCTAAAAGACTCAGATCTTCTCTTATTTACAACTTTGTTTAAAATGTTGGCAAAAGTAAAAAGGAGGGAAACGGGCTGGATTATGAACAAAGTGGTGTGCTCATACTGTATGTGGATTAGAGCACGCGTGTGCGTGTGTCAGAGGTCAGCTGCATGTGTGGGCAGCCTCAGAGTCATGTGTGAGAGCAGCCTGGTGACAGCTGGATCAGTGGCAGGGGAGTGTTCTGGTTCTGCACCGGTAGTCACGGTTTCAGCTTAACCAGGGTCTTACACTGATCCCTGCTCTGCATGAGGATCTACATGAAGCTGAGAACCCGGCTCACCAGAGTGTCGGGACTTCCCCACTAGCCTTCATGTCACCTGCCACCATTACCGTCAGGTTGGGCCGGGTCACAGGGTCAAAGTGGGAATATTTATATCAGAATCACGTCGGGGCCTTTAAGCCTCAGGTAAACACCCACACAGTTGCTACAGAAAAATGGATTACGTTTGCAGCAGCACCGTAATCTTCAGCAGCACAAAGATTATTAACCTTCCTGCACATCCATCCTGCTCACTTCCACTACCTTTACAGGAGCTCTCAGACAGAAATCCTGTCCAGGTCTAAAAACCGCTACAGGGATAAATAATCTTATTTTTTTTAATGTGCTTGTCATTTCAGAAGTGTACTACAGCAGATTAAAATTTAAATGTGTCGACGGCTGCATCTGTGGGCCGGGGCGGGTACGATGTGGGCAGAGGAGGACAACAAAATAACATGCACAGCGAGAATTCAGTTTTTCAAGAAGTGATTTTAAACAAACTGGTTGTTCTAAATGTGGTCCCAGGTCATGTGACCACAAACACTCCCACCTTAAGAGAAAATAATTCTTTAGTCTACAGATACAACTCCTGAGTCTTTAATGAGTCGTGTGAAACAACGATGAAGGTTAGGCTGCACATGTCGATCAGAGAGCTCTGAATCCGTACCGGATGGGATTTCAAAGATGAAATTGTAATAAACTACAACTGGATAGCTTTTCCATCTGCTGTGGCATTTAAAACCTGCCACTCCGACACTACTTACCCAGGAAATACAGCTGCTCAATTCAGCTCCACTTCTTTCCTGCATATTTAAATCCTTTAATGCACAGAGACGCCACCCGAAGCCCGTCAGCCCTTTGATTGAGTCAACATGTGTAAATTTATGAGACACTTTAGGACCACCTTCACCTTCATCTCCCCTACACCCTCCTTTTACACCCGAGTCTGAGCCATCTGTACAGATCACCTTGAATTTATTAAGATTTGACTCAGACAGGAGCTCATCCAATAACAGATCAATCATAAGTCATGTATAGTTCATGTAGTGTACACGCCTTAAATATGTCTGCCGTGTTGACGGCAGGAAGGAAAGCCAACATCAGAGAAACTAATATCTGGCAGTGAGGCTGCTTGATGTGCCTCTGTCTCCGGGGTCAGCAGGGACAGATAAATCACTGCTGGTTTGGACCAGCAAAGCCTCCGCTGTGGTTTCCCCGTTTGGAGCCGCTCACCGGGCCATGCTGTTAGACATAGACTCAGTCTTGAGCCATTTCATGTGGCAGACCACCATTTATCACGGGGCCATCCTACAGAGAACTGCTCCATAAAGATCAGAGCTGTAAATCAACAGACAGGTTACAGGATGGCCACAAGCAGGAATCTGCCACCTCGCTGAAGAATCAGCAGCTGAAGGAATCTGAAGTCCTGAATCCTGACCTTGAGCTCAATAACCGGCACTGGGGTCTGATGTGGTTTAGCTAACATGTCAGCAGCACACAGCTCCGTCACCTTTACACTTAACACAACCTTTGTTTTCTCTCTTTTCTATCACCTGCTCGGCTCGTTTTCAGGTTATTTTGACAACTATCTGAAATCTTTTGTTTCTGGAATTAGCATTTTAAAAAAACACAGTAATCCTTTAGATGAATCAACCACAGTAGTTTTATTCTTTGACTTCAGTTCATCACATCTCTAACAAAAATGAAAAATTAATAATCAGCTGATTTTTGTACATTTCTGCCATTCTTTATTTGTTCTTAGCAAGAATCGTTAACCACTGTACAACTTCCTTAAATAAGAATAAAATAAGAAAAATGTGAGAACTTAAATATGGAGTTAAACGCAGATTATAGCAACGGCAAAGAAAATGTATTTTTGGTATGTTTTTATGTTTTTTATCAGTCAGGTTGTATTTGGGTTGAACAGCATTAAGTTTAATCATTTGATGCACTTCAGTAACAGGTCTGGTGTTAAAACATCTTCAGTTTGAGCCACAGTAAAAGCTCTGTTGGACTCTAAAGGATGAAAGTTGTATTTTCTTTTACAATCCGGCAGACCTAAGAGTATATTTGCAGCCGTCTGTAGTTATAAGCTGTTTCAGAGAATCAGCTCGGAGCAGCTAAATGATTCACAGTGAAATTATAAACTGAAGCTAAATCTGACATAGTTTCAGAGACTTAGGTCAGAACAAATGTTCAAAGATCAGACGAGGATAACAGATGACAGAGATGCAGCTTTTTTATGATGATAATGATAATCTGGCTTAAGTCCAGTGGAAATAATCTGATTCAGCATTTGCAAAGTGATCAGTCAGTATGTGCAGGGAGGGTTGGGGGGGTCATGCTGGGTTAGAAATACTGCACATGTATGGATTTAGATATCGTTTAGTTTACTGAACAGAAGTCAGGAGGAACTGGAGACGAATCAAACCTCTGGGTGTGATACAGCTTCACAACAAAACATGAGAAGTTCTGTTGTTTTGTTTTATTTTGTCTGACACTAATTAAAGTATTTAACTACATTTTATAATTAATAAACCTAAAGTCTGACAAACTCATTTGTGACCCATCACACAGGGTTAAGTCTCAAAGTGGTGGAGAAATAAGCAGATAGTGTTTTCATTAAAACGTTTAAAATGATTACATTTTGTCAAAATATAACAAATAAATGTCATCATTTGAATGAACTATCTGAAATATAATCCCATAACAATTTTTGAAGCACTGTTTTGAGCAGTAGCAACAAAAAAAACCAACAGATTTTTGAGCAAAAATGTCTTAAAATTTGCAGATTTTCCCTGTGAGCTGACAAAAGTTTTGTTTCTTTCCAGCTGAAAAATCAAAATTTTCAAACACTTTTAGAGGTTTCCTCTTCATCATTTTTTTAGAATTCCTCTTTAAAATTATCTAAAAATAGGTTTCAGACCAAATGAAGTCATGTCTCTGGAACTGTTCATAATATCAGTATAAAACTGCAGCTTTTAAAGGCAGAAATCTGAAAATGAGCTGAGGTCATTTTGACTGTTTGATGTGTTGGTTCACATATCAAAATTATCTGTGGCTGTGGGAAAACACCATAAAGCAGCGAGCAGAAGTAGAACTAACTGTTATTGTGATTAACACCGCCCTCTTTCCTTCTGTGTGTGTGTGTGTGTGACACAAACACACCTTCAGATCTTCAACACTGAAGGAAAGCCCCCTGCTGAGCCCTGATAAGACCACTGTGTCTCTAGGCTTATTTCTAACAAAAACAAATGAATATGTGACGCCTCTGTTCTGTTGGAGCTGTGAGTTTTTGTAAAATCACTTTCTTTTATGACGCAACAACAATATAATACATATGTTGTGTTGTATCTGTAATCTAAGAATAAAAGGCTAAAAATCTAAACAAATCCCTCAAAATGACACCAAGTTGTTTTAAACCTGGATGAGCAGTAGTATAAACACAGACATTATTTTAATGATACCACCACACTGATGGGTGGTCTGAGACTTATTAACAAATAAATATCAGGATATAAACCTTCCTGTTGTTGGATTTATTATTGATTTATGTGTCTATCAGGAATATATATATATATTTGCCACTTCAGTAGAAAACATAAGTAAATATTAGTTTCTTCATCATTAGTGACATTTTTTTAATTTATTTTTTTATCAGGAATATTTTAACAGATCACTGATGTGCTGGGTCTAAAACACTGCTTGGCTTTCAGTTTTTCATTTGTGCTTCTAATCATTAGTTAAATATGTAATATAATAAACTAATATATATTTTAACCTGTTAACCCTAACCCAAATGAAGTATGAACCATTTGGAGTAAATTCACAATTCTCAATGTAAAGCTGTCAATCTGAGTTTTTAACTTCACGAGTAAAACTTTATATAATAATAAAATATAACACGATTGGCTACATAGCTGTGGTGTCAAAATAAAGCTCAGAGCTGATTGGCTGATTCTAGTCAATCACATGTTCCAAGTACAGGTGGGACATGAGGTGCTTGCCACATGTTTTGGGCTCTGGAGAGCCTATGGATGAACCCAGTTGGTTTAAAAGAGGCGTCAATCAAAAGAAGACAACCAACCAAATCGTTAGAACAGCCTATTACACACATTCAAAGTCCCTGGTAGCGTGGATCAGGCTATAAAGAGGCAGGAAGTAACCACAAACTGGAATGTACCACGAAACAGAGTCAGATTATGGGGTTAAAAAGATATTCAGTTCAATTCAGGGAAATTAAATATATTGATATAGTTCAAAATAATTTTGAAACACCATAAATAAAAACTTTTGTCTTCAGTTAAAAGATGCAGGTGTAAACGGAGGCGTTTTCTTATCTGGCAATGCTGAAAAGGAAAGAGGAGGAAAGTGAAAATGTTATGGTAAAACTACACTCAAAACAAATATAGTGGATTTCATTCTAAAAAAAAATGTCAACTGGTTCCACTCAACTGAATTGAGTAAAGGTAACATTTATTTTACATTTACTTTAAGTAAATGTAAAGTTAACTTAGGTAAATGTGTTAACTCAGTTCAGTTGAGTGGAACCAGTTGGCACAAGTTTTTAATTAAATCCATTTTATCTGTTTTGTGAGTGGACAACTTCATTTAAACTCAAAACAGAAAACTAAATAATGAGCTACTTGCATGAGAACACATTAGCAAAACTACATTAGCTCTGGTTCTACATGTAAAGGTCATAGGTCCACAAAACAAACTCACTGTGAATTCAGCTTCTGATCGTTAAGATCAAACGTTTTACTGATAATGAAACAGAGGATGAGTTTTTTTTATCACGTGAAACACTGTTCTGTGTAAAAACAGCAGGTTGTAAATCCACACAGGAGTCTGATCGTGTGTGTGTGTTGGGGAGGGACAGGTGCAGCCAATGCAACAACAATGCAACAACTCCAGCAGAGGCTTCATGCCCAGAATATCAAAGCAGACGTTACTCAAACTGCATAGATGAGGCTGAACCTTAGAGCCCCATTAGCTTACTGCTGTGACGTCACATTACCAAGCTGCTGTGTCACAGTAACTAGCTGCTGTGTCACAGTAACTAGCTGCTGTGTCACGTTAAAGAGCTGCAGTGACGTCACGTTAACTAGCTGCTGTGTCATGTTAACGATCTGCTGTGTCACATTCAAGAGCTGCAGCGACGTCACGTTAACGAGCTGCTGTGTCATGTTAACGATCTGCTGTGTCACGTTAAAGAGCTGCTGTGACGTTACGTTACCTAACTGATGTGTCACGTTAACGATCTGCTGTGTCACGTTCAAGAGCTGCAGCGACGTCACGTTAACGAGCTGCTGTGTCACGTTAACGATCTGCTGTGTCAGGTTAACAATCTGCTGTGTCATGTTAACGAGCTGCTGTGTCACGTTAAAAAGCTGCAGTGACGTCACGTTTACTAGCTGCTGTGACACGTTAATGAGCTGCAGAGACTTCACGTTAACGACCTGCTGTGTCACGTTAAAGAGCTGCAGTGATGTCATGTTAACTAGCTGCTGTGTCACGTTAAAGAGCTGCTGTGTCACATTAACGACCTGCTGTGTCACGTTAAAGAGCTGCAGTGACGTCATGTTAACTAGCTGCTGTGTCACGTTAACGAGCTGCTGTGTCACATTAACGACCTGCTGTGTCACGTTAAACGAGCTGCAGTGACGTCATGTTAACTAGCTGCTGTGTCACGTTAATGATCTGCTGTGACGTAACGTTAATGAGCTGCAGAAATCATAGAGAACTTGACGGTTCTTTTTGTCTGCAGCCGTGGTTGAAAATAAGCAAGTTAAGAGGATCAATTCAGATGAAACGTTGCGTTGTGAAGCTCAGCTGGTTCAATAATAAGACACAAGTAAAAAAAAAAAAAAGGCATAAAAATATTATACTTGATAAAAAGCAAAAACAACTAAAAGTTTTTTTTTGATGAGCATCACAATAAAAAATATAATATTTACAGCAAAATGTATGAGATTAGAATATCTACAATATTCATTATCTGATTTATATTTTTTACAGTGTGCTGGTGTTCCTATCAGCCAGGCTTGTGTCAGTGTGTGCAGACAATTCAATTCACCTTATCAACAATTTTTCAATTTATTGGAGCAGATAACATGTCGGAGCTGAACGTGCAGCCGAGTATTGTTTACCTGTTTGAGTTATCAACCTGTCCGGCTGTTCGATGGGAAAATAAGAGAAAGAATGTTCTGCTCCTCTTTCTGCTGCTGGAAGTTTATTGTGTAAAGAAAATGTTTCCAACATGTGGCATCCACTAGAGGGGGTTAAGCACATTTTTTTATGTTAAAGACTCCCTGAACAGACTGAGTGTTGGTAGTTATACTACGGATGATGATGAATTATCTGACCTACAAAGAACGTTCTTTGTCATTTGACTTAAATCTTTACTCTGCCAATGAAAACATGAAGAAACAGGAAAACAAATTTAGTTACATTTTAAAATAAACAATGATAAAGGACTTTTTTCAAATTATTTTAATCAAGATTTGATGCAAAATAAGATATAATTTAAATTAAACTGGGTTAAATAAATAGCTGTATTTTTCAGCTTCTGTGTTAATCTTAACCAGTAGTTTCCTCTGCTCTGTTAACAGAACGCAGGTTAACATGTCTGCTTGCTTTAGATGGGCCCTTGTTCACCTGTGACTGACATTTTCATTGTTTTATTCATGTACCTGTCCCAAACACCTGTACTGAACCATCACAGTACAAATACACATGATACACAACCAGTAAATAGTCCCATTTTACTTGGTTTGGAAGCACAACTGAGATTTCCTATCAGTTTTTTTTTCAAACAAAGAGCAGCTGCAGCAGCTTTCCTTGTTTTGTGCAGAAATGAATAGTTGTGCATGAGAAATAAAACTGGTAAAAGTTCTTGTGAAACAGAGTGAAGTGAAAATACAAAAGTACAAAAATTATTAACTTGTTCATAAATCACAAAAACAAACAACATATTGAAACGAATTTGATAAAGATAAAAAAAAAGACAGAACTTTTTCTATATTTATTAAGAATGGTGAAAAGTTCCTTTATTTTAAAAAAATGTTCCACTAAGGAAAATCTTTGAATTAAAATCAGGACAGATAAATGAGAAATTACAACTAAAACAGTACAGGAAGTGTTGAAACATTTGACATAAATGAATAAATAGATATTACTAACAGCAGCAGGTAGAAGAGGAGCGTTTGAGGAGTAATTGGTCTGTATTCGGTTTCACTACCTGCATCAGCAGCTGCAGTGACTCACACAGACTCCTGTCGGTGACGTCGTTATGACGACAGCGTCAACCTGCCTCGGGCTCACAGCTTTAACTACATCTGACTACTTTAGAGCCAAATCCACAGGGTTGTCCTTCTGTTCTTATAATGTGTAAAATCTTTCAAACTAACTGCCCTGACAGCATCACCCACACCTGGTTTATCCCAGAGCTGATCCAACAAAATCTACAACACATCTCTTTAACCCAGATGCAGCAGGAATCTTAGTTAATACTGCAGGAATGCATATCGCCCGCTGCCTGCCAGAGTTATAAACGTTTGTTGAGAGAAGAGGTAAAGATTGTTTCCTTTTGCAGCACGTTTAAGCTTAAGATGTCCTTTCTAACAATATTTATGAGGAAGCGTCTTCATGGAGCATCACATGATGGAGATAGCCAGAATAGGCTGTCAAACACACCTGATGTCTCTTCTTTGGACTTCAGGATGTGCCGTGACTGTAAAAAACATCCTGTTACGGATTCTGCAGAAGAACCTGTCTGCTACTTTAGTCTACCTGTCTGTCTGGAAGTTGTGTTTTCCAGGAGGAGCTCAGCCCCAAACATGAAACAGACCCACACAGAAACAGTTCGTCTTGTGCCGTACTGCTTGATAAGTTTATACACAACAATCAAGCTACAAGCCATGACGCCTGGCAGGGATTATCAAAGGATTACAATATATTCACCCCTCTGGGATTTCATCACATGGTGGATCAGATCCCTGTGACAGAGGACCAGTGTGCTGCTGCTGCTCGGAGCCACGAACATGACTCTGACAGATTTGACAAAGAGCCTAACTGTGTCTGACAGCTCAGCACAAACTGCCTACAAACTGTGAGGTAACGTGAAAATAACACCACTACAAAGTTTTTCACCTCTTTCTGGCAGAGGAGAAAAAATCTTTGCAAGACAACAGCACAAGATTACCATAAAAAAGTGACTGATAAAAGAGAGTGTTTGTTTAAAAGTATTTCAGGTATTTTGTGATATTGTTTTCCTTATAAATGTTGCCTGAGTACCTTGTACTGCTGACAAAACTAAGCAACGCCATCAAAAGTAATGTCACAAGAGAAATATTCCAAAGCCTCTTGTTCTCCATTTGTTGCATTAAATACTGGCCACCATCTGTTCCGTTGGCCTGCAGAGTAAAACAACAACAGGGTGCCAGCTGCCGCCTGAGAAAGACCAGCCCGTCCTCAAACCCAGATTGTTTGTAGAAACACTTCAAAATTATCAATCTGAGATTCATTAATTTGGGGGCTTTGGTTCAGGAAATCAAACTCAAGTTTGGAACGCAGCCTTTGCAATCGGCGCTCAGCTCATGTTATGATGTTATTATCCTGAGACAATTACGAACACGTTTTGAGTTTAGATTTTAAATATTGGCTGTGTCCAAATTCAGCGGCTAGGTTCTACGGAGGACCCAGCCTACCCAGTCTAGGTGGGCCAGGTCCTTGGAAGACCATGAAGACCAAATTTGGGTGGTCTAGTGTTTAGCAACAGTGACGATGCTAAACAGAAGCAAAAAAAGATAACAATTAGCAAATGATCAATATATTAGTAATATAAATATAAAACAGCTTGTTTGATTTTTGACAAGAATATTAAAACATGTCTACACAAATGATAAAAGCATCAACAACACAACTGCTTGAAACTTTTAACGTTTATAACACCAGATTTTTATTTAAAACTGTACTCCTATCGCTTTGTCCACCATCAGAACCAGCCCCTGAATTTGGACACAGCCATTATCTTCAGCAGCAATAGCAGTGGCTAGCAGCGGCTAGCAGCAGCCATTGTTGTTTGTTGCAGGATTATTATTATTATTATTAAACCTTTATTTATCCAGGTGAACTGTTTGAGAACCATTTCTCATTTACAAACATGACC
>JARVJO010000096.1:17978831-17989874 GCA_031762555.1 Cynodonichthys magdalenae
TATTTCTGAAATTGATTTATTTATTATTTAAAATTGTTAATTGTCTGAAATAAATTTAATTCATTCATTCATTCAAAACTCTGCAATTATTGTTTTAGGAACATACATTTCAAAGAATGCGGATTGTTTGTATTTTATTTGTTATCAAAATATCTAATGAACAAACCTAATATGATTTTCAAGGTTTGACTAAAATAAGATGATCTTAGTGTAAAATTCAGTCATGAAAGACATTTGGGTGATATTTAACCCTTTAAAGAATGCTCTGCCTTTACTCATGATGTCTTAGAGAAAATGAAAATGCAATTTTGATGATTTGTCATTTTCTTTTATAAGTCAAAAAACGCAGCTTTATTTTGAAAATGAAAAAGCATTCTATTTATCCATTTTAATTTAAAATTGAGACATTTGCTCCACAGTGACGCTTTCACCACTTCCTGATTTTTTAAAACCCTGACTACTTTATAAACATCTGAAGCAGCCTTATTGTTTTCATCAATGATAAAAAAAAATAAAAATAAAAAATGCACAGCCTGAGTACCAACAGGCAAAAGGTTGTTCATCAACACACTTTGCTGTAATCTGAAATTCAGAGTGACGACATGAAAGCTCCCAACAGGAGCTCCAGTTAAGCTGCATGAGTGGTGGTCGATACCAGAGGCAGCAGAGACAAATAGTTGCTTTAAGTCCAGAGAAAACAAAGATATTTACACTTTTCCACACTAAAAACGTACAACAGGTTGCCTTCAGGCCCAGGGCTCACTTGAAAATAAGATCTGAGGTCTCAACAGGACTTGCCTGGTTAAATAACTGTAAATAAATCAATTTTCCCTGCAATCATTCTTTCCTCTTTCATGTCGTTGTGACGAGCTGGATTGATTTAAGTTTGCTCCCTTTCCTGCACGAACAGAAAAACTTCAATGAAGGGGGTGGGGATGTTTTTATTTTCTGTAAAACCCACATGTTGACCTAATAATACAAAGACAAGTTGTTTAATCATTGAGCAGCATTTGGTTTTATTAAGACATTGAGTCAACACAACCGTGTGGTTATTGGCTTTTATCGTCTCTTAACATCCCTCAGCTGTCCTTCAGCAGTTTACTCAGATCAGTGACCTGTTTATTCATGAGGAAAACACAGGCTTTGTATGTATAATCATGTCACATGAATAGGTACAAAGCTTTAAAACTGCTTTGATATTATGCACTCATGATGCTAAACATGTATTTCCTTTGCATTAAACATCACTGTCCATTTGGATCAGTGAATCACTAATGAGGATGTTGCTCCAGTTTGTTGTGGTGAAAAAGAAGCTGTGACTGCTTCAGGATGAGTTTAAGAATTAGTTCATGTGAGGACAAACATCTGATAGTCTCATAGACGTGTTCAAATATTCATTATTTGTAAAAGTCAGGCCACCTGAGAAACCATAACCAGCTGCTTATCCTCGCCATGAAACATAAGCTTTGGTAGTTCCAGCAGCTCATTAAACACAGATGGCAATCACCAGGATGTGTTAGCGTTTGTAGTAACTGAAGTTCAGTTACTTCTCGGTGACCTTCATCTCTCCTCTGCTTCTAATTTAAAGCAGAGGAGTTGTTTGAAATGCAGTGCTGAATGGGTCACGACTCCTTCCAACAACAAAGCTCAAAATGCTGAAGTCATGTATTCGGTTCGCACATGAAGGCTCATTTCCACACATCTAATTAAAGATTGCTAATACAGAAGGGGTGGGATTGCTTTCATTGCATTGAGATGTGTAATTACTACACTACAGCCCCTGTGACCCACAAATCAGTTTCCTTTAAACTCTGCAAACTAAGCATCCTCACTGCTCTGGATCAACACATTCAAATCTAAAATTAACAACAAAATATGCACAACTAAACAAATAATAAAAGTGTTATAGCTGTATGGTTTCCTGCCATGAATAGTCTCCTCGTACATGAATCAGATATGTTTTTAGTACCGTTATTTATCAGATCTTTTCAATGAAAAAATTTTTTTTCTACATGCTCTTGCTGTAATAGAGCATTTTGTAGTTACAAGTCACAGGTCAACCAAGAAAAGGCTGAGGTTGATATGAAAACACAATTTGTGCAAATTCAGCGAGCCCAAAAAGCAGATTTATATTTTAAGATAAGAATGTTTTTATCTTAATAAAAGATTTTTTCCATTAAAAAATTCCATCTATGATCCTAAAGGAAAGTTTACCACAAATCAGTTTAGAGCAAAAACGTAAATTTACAGATTGAATTTGTTCAATTCTAATGGCGTTTCCATAGCAACCTCGGCCTATTCCAGAAAAACTTGTGAGCTCGACCCGTTTTGTGCATTTGTAACAACTTTTAACTACGAAAGGGTCTATTATGTAGGGGGGGGCTGTGGTGCAACAGTACGGCAACTGACTTGGGACCATAAAGTCACAGGTTCGACTCCCCGCCATGCCCACAGCTGTGATGTCCTTGAGCAAGACACCCAACCCCCAACTGCTCCCCAGGGGCTTAAATAGCTGCAAGCTGCTCCACTTGGGTGATTCTCAAGTGTGATGAGCACAAATTGAGTCATTGCATTGGAATATACATTGATGACAAATAAAGTACATTTACATTTTATTTACATTATTAAGCATCAAGTAGCCATTTGGTATAAAAATGCCTTGAGCTGAGTTACCCTTCCTCTCTCTCCTTCAGGTGGGGACCTATGAGATGGGGATTCTGCAGATGAGATACCCTGTTTGGCCGCGGTTCGGTTCCTACCTGCAGCCAGTGTCTGATTACAGACACCTGACGGTGGCCACCCTGGAGGAGCGGCCTTTTGTCATTGTGGAGTCAGTTGACCCTGTGACCGGAACCTGCGTTAGCAACACTGTGCCCTGCCGAAGACAGTCCAACAAAACGGAGATGTAAGTTAAACGAAGCCAAAAAACAAAACTCATGCAAGTTAAATTTATATTGTTTGTCAGTTGAGAGGACAAATACAGCAACTTGAAGACTACTAGATGCATGTTTTGTATTTGTTCACTCCTGATCAGTTAGTGTTGTCTCAGATGAAGTCTTGATTTTCTACAGTCAGTTTGATGAAGTCTTATTTTTTCTGAATCCAGACTGTGTCCATCATTAATTCACACACAACCCCTAACAAACTCCTTCTTGATCGCTGCACGGTCCCTCAAGCACTCTTCCATTCCAACATGCCCGTCCTAATTGATTTTGTATCTAACTTGAGAGTGCCATTAGGTATGAGATTAAGAGGCTCTTCCTCTGCCATTAGCACATGCATGACTTCTTATCACTCAATGAGGTGAAATACTCATTAGGCTGCGTGACCAGAGTGCAACATCCCAGGGATTACCTTGTGACCCAATCAGGAAAATATATGTGCTGCGTGGTGGGGTATCAATTAGATGGGACGATTAGGCCATGTCATCAATCCAGAACACCTAAAGACTGATATTGGTGTTCATTAGCAGGAGAGGGAAGCAGTGGCCATTATCCATTACTGACAATAGTGTTAACAAGGTGAAGGTAATAGAAGATGAATATCAGTGGTACAAAGCACTGTGGTGCTTTATCACAAATATTCCAGCTAATACTGAAAATCTGACATGTTTAAACAGAAGCACAACAATTCTAACAAAAGCAGAAACACAGAGCTCAATGAAGCAGCAACTGTTTTGACTCGGCTGAAAGAAAAGTGTCGACCAATTAAAGCTCAAAGAAATGCACAGAATTAGGTTGAAATAGATTTGTTGTGCATTTGGACCAGGATCAAAATGTCAAGCTTCATGGAATCCAAATCTTTTAGTACATCCATATCTGTCCAAACACAGTTTTATATCTGTTAAATCATAGACATGCTGTTGTAATCAACCCTCTGCTAAACTGTATGGCATGGTATGAGGGACAAAATTAAGATTATTGCACAACCAGCAGTTGCTACTTTCTTGTAGCAGGAGGCTATATCTATTCCTAACCAGCTATTGATCTGAATAATGATAGGCCAACACCGCTAACTGAGCAGCTGGCCCCGTTAGCTAGCTTAGGAATTTATATAGCCTCCTGCTACAAGAATGTAGCAACTGCTGGTTGAGCAATAGTCTTAATTTTGTTCCTCATATCGCACCATAAAACTGAGGAGGTAGAATCAGCTTCAGTGGGACATCATAGTGAGATAGATGTAGATCAGGTATGGGTCAGTAATGGATACTGACAAATCCCTGCACTGCCTCTGATGAGTCATTAAAAATGGTTTAAACTGCAGGAATATTATGATTAAAAAAATGTTCAGTCCCAGCTCAAACAGAACATTTAAATAATCGGATCAAGCTCTCAAAAACAAAAATCTAATATCTGCAAATCAAGAGTATCTTAAAGATCATTTTTAAAATATCTAAAACTGAGCTTTTTTTTTTTTTTCCAAGTCAGCTTTTAAAATTCAGACATGTTTAACCAAATATCTTTATCTACAAAACTCATATGGTCCAACAACCCACCCCAGCTCAGACACACATCAGTGCTTTACAAAGGTAAAGCTTCTGGACACACAGGTTGCCGTTTCAATCCCTCAACCCTCAGACTGTGCGTTCAGCTCGCCAGGCAGACCATCTGCACGCTCCGTTCATGCCTCCTCAGAGAGGCCTCACAAATGGGCACCAGTATTTGGCTCAGACGGGGCCGCAGCAGCTTGCAGCAGTTAACACGGGCTCTTTCCTTTGAATCAAACATGTTCTCCGGTGGAATCAGGAACGTCTCCAGGTCTCCTCCTCACAGCTCCTCAACTACAAGAGCTCATTTTTTCCTCAGAGCACCCTGAAGAAGATTAATTCAGAGGCAATGCCCTGGTAAAGGGTGACATTGACCCAAGAAGAAAATGTCATGATACATTAGCACTGTTCAATAGGAATTATAAGCTGATTTAATTAAAGATGAGACTGAGTGCAGCAGTAGATGAGCACCCAGGAGCCTCGGATCAAAAAGACAGAGAGAAAGTTTCACTGAGTAATTTCACTCACTGATGGCTTCAAAAACTAATCTGACGACCGTTCTAACTTTGTCGTACGGCATGTCTAGTTTAGTGTCCCACTGAGGTTATATTAGTCAGTCGTACTTTTAAACTTGTACAAAACCAGAGTCAAAAATTAATAATAAATAATACAATTAAAATGCACCAATTTAATCAAAAAAGGACAACTTTACCAAATGTTTTATAATTTAATTGATCTTCAAATTTATTTTTCCAGCTGAGTTCCAATGAATTATATATTTTGTTTTTATTTTTAATTGTAGATTCATTTGACTTTTAAATGATTATATTTGCTTTTATATCATTTCCCACAAGTCTTATTTTCATGTGTTCCTTTTACATTTCTCTATCTCCTGTTTTCACTTTATGCAGTTCTGCCTCATTATGTAAATAACGGGGGTGGGGCTTCTTGGGTCAGCTCCTCTCCTATTGGTCAACAGACAGGAAGGAGCAGGATCCATGTGCAGATCTACTGTGCTGCTGCCTTAATTTAGTTTAAAGTTTAGTTTAAAACAAAGGCACAGTTTTCCTCCTTACCTTATATGTGAAAGACAAGCTTCTCCTTGTAAATTATGAGCTAAAATATATAATTTATTGAAACTAAGCTGGAAAAATTGACAACGTGATTGTCAATAAAATTATAAAACATGAGGTAAAGTTTTTCTTTTTTAATTTAATTGGTGCATTTTAAGTCTATTTATTTATTAGTTCATTTATATATTTCTGTTTTTATTTCTAGTTATGACAGTTTCGGTGCTCCATGCGGAACAGAAAACTCCAAAAAACAGACCAGCTGTTAGAAAATAAGCCAGATGTGGTGCAGTTTGCAAAAACTCAAAGACAAAACCATTTAGGTCAACATTTTTAAAGACTAATAACCTTCACTGAATGTAGCGGCAGAAAAAAACTCTAATTTTCTGTTGAATGCAAATGTTTGGGCCAGATAAAAGTCTGCACTGCAGCAAACAAGAATTGAAGCTATAACTGAAGTTTTAAAGGTTTTAATGGAACACTCTTACATTTGTAAAAGAAACACTTTATTAGACTAACTACACGAGGACCTGCTTCCACAGTCGTCTGGGACAAAAAACAACTTCAGCCCAAAAGTTCAGAAAATTCTTCTACTTTTTTGCAGTTGTTGGTAATTATTTGTTTCTGAAAAAATGAATTCTCTCTTCAGACTTCAGTAGGATACCAGCTGTGCAACAATAATTTTAATTTAACCCAACAAACAACTGGTCAACAGATAAAACGGTTTAAATCACGAGGATCACATGAGGTTTCAAAAGAGTCTGAGATCTTTAGCTTTCTTTAGGCCAACAGACATCATTAAGCTCACATTTTCAGTTCTCACCAAATGACTGGCTGAATTAGAGGCCAGCCATGAACCCTGGCAGCTGGTGAGACGGGGGATGTTGGGACCACCGTGTTTACTTATGGTCTGCTGCGGCAGTCTGATTTTTCTCTGAAGTGTTCATTTGTTTCCGTTTGGTCTGTTGTGCCCGCTCACTTCCCCGCCTGATCGTCTCATTGCTTCTTGGCCGAAGAGCCCATCAGACCGAGGGGTCTGCAGAAAGTTGGTGCTGAGGCATCATTGCACTCAAACTTTAAAAGTTCCTCATAACACGACACACTGCCCACCTAATGCACTCAAAAGAGCTGTTCAGTTCAGTTTCACTGAGAAGAAAGCCAATGTTCCAGGGTGAGACTTTATCACTGTCAATACAAATTTGTCTGAAATTATCTTTAATCATCATGAAAATACAACTTGTTCAGGTTTAAAAGGGGTGGAATTTAATAAAATCAGACACATAATTTAGCAAAACTCAATTTGAAAAAAGTGTTAATGTTTAAAAGTAAACTACTCCAACAGCTTTTTCTTCACACCAAAGGACAGTGTGTGTTAAATGATCTGGGGCTTCATTTATAAAGGATTGCGTGGAAACCAAACTAAAAGTGAACGTACGACCAAAAGGTAAAAATGATGTACGCCAAAAAACTTTCCCTCATTTTGCAAGTATACAGACATTTAGAATAATCTCGTGGATCTCTTCAAAAACTCAGCTTAAATTTTCTTTTTCTCAGAGCCTAGATGCTAAAAAAAAAAATAATCCAACCATTGTCCCATTTTTCAGCTAGAAATAAGTTAACCCCCCTTTTTCCTCCTTCCTTGCGCTGCAGCCTGAGCTGTTATCTGCAGCTGACACCCCACCACCACCGCGTGCCCGCGTGAAGAATACAGCCTCTAATAATTGAACCTTATTGCTGTTGTTTACAGTGTTGAAATTTCTCTTGTGGGGGTCGTCTGAAGAGGAAGGCGGCCAGGAGGGAGAAAGGTGGAAATGGGTGAACTTTTATTTAGGATTTAAGTTGGCATTCTTTATTTGAAAGGTTTGAAAGGTCCTTATGGCTCACATGCAGAAGCATAAATAATACTGTTCAGAAAGCTTCTGATAAAATTAATAAAATAAAAAGTTTAATTAAATATCTGACAGTGATCATGACGCATCTGTGTCTCCAGCTTCACGTCTCCAAAATGAGTGTAGCATGGGTCAGAGCTGGCATGAGGGACAGCACATTTTCACATCAAGTTTGGGTTTTATAAATCACAACCTTTGTGTGAAAAGTGGCGTACGCATGTTTCTGGGCTCGTTTTGTGCGTACGCAAGCTTTATAAATGTGACCCCTGGACTTTGTTCTGTCTACTTTCACTCCTTGGTACGTTATCGTCCTCATCTTATACGTGTTAAACTGAAGGACATTTTTATTCCCATGTTGCTAATGATCCTGCTGACACTGAAGGGGAATTGATCCCGCTCTTACAGCAGAGTCTTATTTGGTATGCAGAGCCTAAAACTGTCCATTTGGCTTCAGCTGCCTGTTCTGTTAACAGAGCAGTAGCCCTGCTGAGGGTCACTCAGACAGCTTGGTATGTGGTAGATATTACACAGCTGTATGACCTCTTTAAAACTTTTGGCACACTTCAGTAGAGCCCCACTGCTGGGATCCTGCATACTCCAACCTGCCTTTATTTTTGTGAGCTGTAGATGCAACAGAAAATAACACATTCTGGTTGTGCTTGATATGAACAGCATCATTTTCCAGAAAGGACGAGGTTAAACAGCTTGTTGGCAGAGTGAGAGGGATCTTTCACAATTCAAAAGGTTTTTTTATGCATCTAACCTTAAAAATAACTCCAAGGAGAAGATTGAAACCCCCTCGACTCTCACTGCTTCCTGAATGTTTTCAATAGTGACTCACTAAAAGGTAGGTTCAGCCTCCTGCAGTCTATCCTCTGCTATTTTAGGTGTGTGGAGCTGAAAGTCCATGAGGTTGACCGGCTCCACAGAGGAGCCACAAAGTGGGGAAAGCTGAATCTTGTTGTAACTGAAGAAAAAAAAAATAAAATAAAAGGTCTTTGATGACCGTAAGATTCAGCTATTTTCTCCATTTACCTTTCAGCATTGTGGGTCATACTGAGCCATACACCAAACTGTGCTGTAAAGGTTTCTGCATCGACATCCTGAAGAAACTTTCCCGCAACATTAAGTTCTCCTACGACCTGTACCTGGTCACCAACGGCAAACACGGCAAGCTGGTCCGGGGAATTTGGAACGGGATGATCGGAGAGGTAAGAAGTATTAAGTTCTACATCAGCCGCTTCAGTCAGGACCACCAAACAACACAAATATGAACCTATTTCAATTGTTTTTACTGATTTATTAACAAAATGAAAACAACTGCTGGGATTTTATTTAACATTTCATGCTGCTGTTTATTTCATGCAGATTATTTTGTTGGACAGTAATTAAGACTGAACACATGAAGAGCAAAAAGCTCAATCAGTAGTTAAAATTTAATTAGAAGAAGACTTCTGATGAATGAGTAAACAGGTGCCAAGGTCACAGTGTTATTTGTGGGAGGGTTTGATGTACAAGGAGGAGGACCACTTGTCACTGTGAATAATCTGCAGTCACATTCCTGGAGCTGGCCTTCCTTCGGGGGAGCTGGGGGAAATTGCATTGGTTGCCCCCCCAATAAAAAAAAAACAAGGCCATTGTGCTCAATGAGGCATCACTCTCCATAGGAGAGCAAATAGCTTGCATGAGGCGAGGTGTCTGGACCACAGACTCTCCATCAGCAGAATAAAGAGAAGTGTGTTCTGGCAGAAAAAGAGCCAGCATCAATTACAGAGAAAACTGAACCAGACTGGGCCAGTCTAAGATTCAAACATGAGCCAAAACTGCTTTTTTTTATAAAAACAAGCAATTTAGTCTAACTTTACTTTCTAATAAGCATGAAGCGATGCAGTACTTCATTTGGATTAGAAATTGTTTACACAGTGAAATTATGTTTTACATATTTATCTGTGAAACTGAGACACGTTTTGCCAGGTCAGGATAACATTTACTGTACATCTGACAGTCCAGTTCTGATCAGTCCATCCCTGAGACTCAGTGGACATTCATGTGAACACTGTTAAAATTATATATTTTAAAATAAATCCTCAACCTTCCACCACAACATTTTAAATCAGTTAATCCAGCAGAGTCTAAGTGAACATTTGTGCCAGATGTAATGAGATTCCCTCGAGGCGTTTTCTGAGATTGAGATAAGGCCGAGATAATTGGATGGACAGGGGAGCCACTGAGAACATAATGCCACCGATGAGGGCTGGCGCCGGAGCTGAAGCACAAACAGGCGAGATAACATTAAGTGAGGCTTTTCAGTGGCGCCCTTTCAGCTGCCGCCTGGCTGCTGAAGGATTCAGTAAGTGTTTTCAGCACCAGGAAGAGACGGAGTGTGTTGACTTTACTGATAAAAAAAAAAACACTTACCTGAAAGGTCTGCAGTGGATGTCTGGAATCATGTCCTCTATCTGCTTCTAGTTTCATTACGCTCCAAAAACACTATCTCTATTGACCGTCCTTTCTCTACAGGTGTTCTACAAGAGAGCAGACATGGCCATCGGCTCGTTGACCATAAATGAAGAGCGGTCGGAAATTATTGACTTCTCGGTGCCGTTTGTGGAGACAGGAATCAGTGTAATGGTGGCTCGAAGTAACGGGACTGTATCTCCATCTGCCTTTTTAGGTGAGAAGTTACTTTTAGGAGCCTAGTGCCTCTGCTTGATAAATATTTTAAGGATTGTTAAAAATATTTTTTGTCTGCAGAACCGTACAGTCCAGCAGTCTGGGTGATGATGTTCGTCATGTGTCTGACAGTTGTGGCCATCACAGTCTTTGTCTTTGAATACTGCAGTCCAGTTGGGTATAATCGCAGCTTGGTCAGTGCCAAAGGTACGCCTCCTGAATGTTTATCATCGATATGTTTCCTTTCACAATCAGAGCACAAGAGCACACAAAAATAAACTTATATGTAGATTATTTTGCTGTAAAAACTAATATTTACATATTTTATTTGGCCATATTTGGAATCAAAGCATCTGAAGATAAATCAGAGCTCATCAGATATGAACATGAAAAGAAGACAGATTCTGTACCTCTTACACCTTAAAGGTATCAAAGATTGTAGAGAAAATGTGTTGTGTGGTCACACTGGATCAATTTTTGGTAAATTGAGATAGAGCAGTTTCATTTCAGCGCCACATGCTCTATGAAATATCTTATTATGGGCTTTTAAAAAGGCGATATATAGGAGATAACGGCTTGTCCACTGAACTTTGTTATAGTTTTCTTTGAGGCAGCATTTAAATGCTCAACAGTTTTGGTCTTAAAGTAAAGCAAAATCCAAAACATGCTTTAAATGGTTACATTATAACAGAAGTTACAGAATATTACCTGAGATAATTGTTCACTTTTTTAAAATACATATTTTCACAATTTCAAGATGAAGTTAAAGAGTGACCAAATCCAAAATCATCTCAATCAATCTCATCTTAGGGGAGATTGCATCCAGCGCAGTGAGGTTACACCAGCCTATCTGACTCACAGCATACCAGAATCTGGGACTGGGCAGTCGCTGCTGTTCCAGTAACTGCAGGCCCTGGTGACAGAA
>JARVJO010000096.1:17989943-18004235 GCA_031762555.1 Cynodonichthys magdalenae
GTGTGTGGCATCTCTCAAAGACCTTCAGTGTACGCAGAAGGAAATATTCATCCTGACAGATAGCCAAGCTGCTATTAGAGCTTTTTAACACCACTACTGGTTTGGAATGTGCCGAAGCGGTCAACCAACTGGGGAGAGATAACAGGGTTACTGTTCAGTGGGTACCAGAACATACTGGCATTTATGGTAATGAAAGAGCTGACTGTCTTGCAAGAGCTGGCAGTCAAGCCCACTTTAAAGAATCTAAACAATCTGTATAACAGTATGTTATAGCATTTGATTAAAAAAAGCAAGCCAGTACAGACACTGATTCCTGTACCCCATTTTTCTATAGATCCTGGGGGTCCCACCTTCACCATTGGAAAATCCGTCTGGCTGCTGTGGGGTATCGTCTTTAACAACTCTGTTCCTATTGAGAACCCAAAGGGCACCACGAGTAAGATCATGGTCCTGGTCTGGGCTTTCTTTGCCGTCATCTTCTTGGCTTCCTACACGGCCAACCTGGCTGCCTTCATGATCCAGGAGCAGTACATCGACACTGTCTCCGGTCTGAGCGACAAAAAGGTACAGACTTTTGTCATTGGCTCAATGTTTGTTTTACAGCTTAGGAGAAGAAACAAGTTGTATGTTTAAAATGCATGAATTTCAGCTGTTGATGGTAAATAATCCCAAAGAGAGGAAGTCATTGACTTGACTAAACAAGAGTTGGATTACATAAACACATCTAGAACAACACGCCGGTAGAAAGATTATAGAGATACAAGTACATTTTCCACACATATGATGATTAAAAGGTTTTTTCAGCCCAGGGATGTATTTTATAGGAGAATTGACAAGAACAATCCACAATAAACCATCAGCACAAAGAGTGACTTGTAGATTTTTTTTACTTTTTAAATTTTATTTCTCCTTTCAGTCAACTGAGAGGAAAAGACAAAGCTGTCCTGTGCTCATTACAATTCTACTGAAGTCATTTAATATTCTCATTATATTATTGATTAATCCTGCAATGCAGTGAATACATTTTTGACAGTTTTTTGTATTTTTTTTACAGCAGCTCTATAGATTATTGGACATCATTCTGTCTGAATGTAAAGCCATGCAGATAATTCTGAACTGTCAACTAGTCTCTAACAGTCAGACCATTCAGATACTCTTAGGATTTCTTTGAGAGAATCCCTGTCTGGTCCTACAAATAGCCTGTATTTATTTTACTGCCCAAGCAATATTAGAGGAACCAGCATGAACTCAGAGGTCAGGTTGTAGCACACAGCAGATTCAAGGGTCCTGAGATAATGTTGCTCCTTCTCTTCTCCTTAAGTGCAAATTGACTCTTTAGTTATGTACTCTGAACACATTTGCATAAGGTTAATGAAAAAGTGAACTACTGTATTCCCACTCGTCCGACTTCCTTTCAATGATAATTAAATGCATATTGTACTGCCAAAAGCAAAAGGATAAAATGAGTTCCTATTTTGGGGGGGAGACAAGGAAAAGATGATGGAAGTTTAGATCCCTCTGGACACCATGTTCTGGACAGAAAGTTAATTTCTATTTTTGTGGTGTTAGATGTGTAAATTAACAGAAGCCTGAAGAACAGCTATCAAAAAAGCTCAAAAATATCAGATCGTAAAGTATATCACATGAAAGTTTTCTTTGTTTCAGTGTCTCTGGGTTTTTAGTTTCACTTTACAGCATTAAAATGTAGGGAAAAAGTCAAGAACTTGGGCATGCTGTTTGATCCTACACTCTCTTTTGGGTCTCATCTAAAAGAAGTAACAAAGTCCACTTTATATCATTTTAGGAACATTACAAAAATTAGATGTTTTCATTTGAAATGATGTTCTCATCCATACATTTGTGTCTTCACACATCGACTACTGCAACTCTTCTCTCTGGGCTACAAAAGAAAAGGTTAAGAGGCCTGCAGATGGTTCAAAATGTGGCTGCTTGTATTCTAACCAAAACAAGGAAATATGAACACATTACCTCAGTACTGTCATCTCTCCACTAGTTGCCCTGTCAGGTTTGAGCAGACAGGCTTTGCTGCTCACCTACAAGGCCTTAAATGGTTTACCTTTCTGATCTCCTGCACCTGAACGTTCCATCTCATGCTCTCCGATCTCAGGGCACCAATATTTTAATAATTGCTAAAGCCAGGGGAAAAACTGTCGGAGGTCGTGCTTTTTCCCCTTCCTTCCTCAAGACATCAGGCTGGCCTGCTCTGTGGAAGTTTTTTAAACTAAGCTAAAGACCCACTTGTTCACACAGTCCTATGCATCTTCACTTCTACATTTATAGTTTTATTGCTTTTTTTCTTTTGGTGTTTTATCTGTTCTTAGAACCTTTTTCTTTAGTTTTATCTCCTTGTACTTCAGCACTTTGTCTGAAAATGCTTTATAAATAAAGTTATTAGTATTTCTACACCACAGAATGCATTATTTAAAGAAATCCCAACATGTCGGGCTGATGGGACAATAATGAAAACATATCTACAAATAATATTAACTAAAAATATTTTTATTCGTATGGGCACTGTGTTAATAACACTAAACACTAATAAAATGTATTCATCTCTCTCAAAAGTTTCAAAAGCCACATGAGCAGTATCCACCATTTCGCTTTGGTACGGTCCCAAATGGAAGCACGGAGCGCAACATTAGAAGTAATTACCCCGAGATGCACTCCCACATGGTCAAATACAACCAGAAGGGGGTCGAGGACGCCCTCAACAGCCTTAAAACTGGGTATGTTTCTGCCAGTAGCCAAATACATCTCAAGCAGAAAAGCAAACAGCTTTGTGACTTTATCTTTTTTTAAATCCTGCCAGGAAACTGGATGCCTTTATCTACGATGCTGCAGTGCTGAATTACATGGCAGGCAAAGACGAGGGGTGCAAACTAGTGACAATCGGCAGTGGAAAAGTCTTTGCTACAACCGGTTACGGCATTGCCCTGCAGAAGGATTCACGCTGGAAACGACCCATCGACCTGGCACTGCTGCAGTTCCTGGCTGATGGTATTTGCAATAAATTCTAAATGCTGAGTAGCAACAAAGGGAATAAAAAAAATGTACTGTAATAATACAGAAAATATATTGTGCTCATAAAAAAAAAAAATCCAACCATGTACGAGGATGAACACGACAACCTGCAGGCTGGAGTTCATCTGAATGAGAGACTGGCCTCAAATGTGTCAATAAAACCAATTAAAAAGAATCTATATGTAAATTATTTCCAATCTTCAGGCCAGAGCGTGATAACGTTTGTTTGAAAATATACTAAACAGCAACACGAGTGCTAATATACAACACATAAAACACTGTGAGGGGCCAAATACAGAAATGTTCTATCATTTAAATCAGTAGGATATTGATTTCATGTAGAGAGCAAAACCTTTTGTTTAAAAACAAGCATCTAGAATTCACAAACAAAACAAAGTCATAATTATTATTATGAGTTTCCCATTTTAGAAAAATATTTGCTGTGTAATAATTTCTACCCAACTCAATTAATAAAACATAACCAGAGTAAAACTTATTTTATCTGCTGATTGAGGACCTAAAAGTGTTTTCTGTTTCTCACTCAGGTGACACACAGAAGCTGCAGACCGTCTGGCTCACAGGTATCTGCCGGAATGAGAAGAAAGAGGTGATGAGCAGCAAGCTGGACATCGACAACATGGCGGGAGTTTTCTACATGCTGCTCGTCGCTATGGGCCTGAGCCTGCTGGTGTTCGCCTGGGAGCATCTGCTCTACTGGAAACTCCGACACTCGGTTCGCAAATCAAACCGACTGGACTTCCTCCTGGCGATCAGCAGAGTAAGTAACTGTCTCTTAATAAAATGGATTTAGTTCTTTGTCTTCACACAGTAATTAATAGGTATTAATAGTTTCCTCTGAAGGCATCTTTGAATAATAAAACTAAACAAAACCATAAAACACCAAGTCAAACTGGGTTATAATTACAATCGGCAGCAACTGCAGGAGGATTTCTTAAATATTCTTCAAAATAAAGAACTGATCATTATGTTTGAGAAACTGAATTTAAATTGCCCCATTAAAAAAATCTTCATCGCTGCATCAGGAGTGGTCAAAGGCGAGATTACACATTCCAAAGCAGTACACAATTTGAAAGTGAAATCAAGATGGTAGGGCATAAATATAGAAACTAATATGCTAAGTGCATAATCAGAAACTCTCATTTCCATCCCCGAGGTCTTTTTGAGAGAAAATAAAACTTCAATCACAGCAATGGAATCTCAAAATATATTAAAAAAATAAGTTTTGCAACACTGGAATGCCATAAAACTACGTTATTTGCTTAGTATGTTAATGAAAAAATATTCAACACAATGTCTGTAAAAGAAAAAAAAGCATGAAGAGAGGTTGTTATTTTGTCTTTTTAATCTCTTTCAGGGTATCTACAGCTGCTTCAATGGAGTCGAGCAAACTGACCGCAACGGGAGCATGCAGAGTCCAGACATCACCTCCAACTACACACAAGCCAACATGCTTAAGATGCTGAGGACAGCCAAGGACATGGTGTCCTCCGCCAGAGTGGAGAACTCTCTTGACAGTGCCACCAAAACAATAGAGAACTGGAGCCGACGGGGAGCCGACAATGTGCGAGCTGGACTGCCTCCCAGAGTCACAACCACAGACATGACCCATGGCCGCCTGCCTTATATCTCTAGCATTGCAGACAACCACTCACCGTACCTTCACAGGGCCGTTACGCCAACCTTCCCAGTGCATTATGGGGACTCTTCCACCCAACCCCTTTTGGAGAAACCCAGGGTGGTAACCCGGCCTTCGCCTCTCCGCTACACGCTGCCTACCCGCAGCAGTCAGCACCTGTTAGAAAGGACTCTGCCCATCTCCAGTCTCAGCTCTCCACACATCGCCATCAGGGATCCTGCTCCTCCTGGACCATCAAATCCCCACCACAGCAGCAGGCTGTATGTGGAGAACCAGGCCCGGCACCCAACATCTCCCTTTGCTCCCTACAGAGAGGTTCAGGTCCCTGACATTTACATGGAGCACAAAGGACCCCTGAGGAGGAAGTTCAGTTATCCCCCTGACTGTATAAGCAAGAAGAGAAAGTCTTTTACCTACATGTTGGACAAGGCAGAACCTCGAGTTAGGGGTGACTACGATGAACCTCGGTCTTGCTTCGCTGAGTTGAGGGCTAATCATCTTTTAAACAATCACACCTCTGATGCTGCTGCCATGGCTTGCACCGGAGGACACTACCCCGGCACCAGCACCGGCTGCAACTCCTGTATGAAGTCTTACCTGGAGCCGGACATGGACGACATACCCCTCTTGGGAAAGGACAAACTAAATCGGCGTGCCTCGTTCCTCAAAGCCACATGGGGCAACGACAGAATCCATCAGGTGGACGAAACAAAGCCTTGTACATCCACGTCTCCCTCCACCCGAGCGGATATGCCTGATTTGTTTCCACGGGTGGCGTGTCCTAATCTAAAGCCTCATAGGCTTTATGGCAGTTTAGGACACAATCTGTCCTGCTACCCCATAGCTGCTGAGCCAGCCTACCTGGACCCCGCTCATATGTGTTCCTACCCCTACAAGCAGAAGCTGAAGTACTCTGACAACACCAGACTGCCCTCTTACAGGGAAGCCATCCTGCAGAACGCTGCTGCCCTGCGCCGCTCCTCCTCCACGGTGGTGCACAGACATTACTCCACCTATCTGAACTCCTACACAGACTTACCGGTGTACATGAGCCCACTGGCACAGGGACCGTCACAGTTCTACAACAGTCCAAAGAACATGTGTCACCTGATTCCCTGTACCAGCCACTGTCCAGAAAAAGCAGCAATGATGGCTCGTGTGAGCGACAGACATATGGTTTACCACAACAATATGTTCGGGGCCTATGATAGCACAGGAAAAAGGGAGGACCCAGGCTTAGGGGGCAGAGAGCGGAGGCAGGTGTTGGTGGCGCGAGGAGTCAACAGTCCCTATGTGCCAAAGCCCTGGGGTAGGGTATCTAGCCTGGAGTCTGAGGTCTGAATCCTTACCGGTCCTCCATTTGGCCTGACCGGGTCCCTCCCGAGGAGAGGATTTTCAGGAGGTCGTTCCCTCAGCATCTGGTTAAAGCAAAAATTTAACTTTACACCAACAGTGTATTTGAGAGTGTTTTCTCTCCACTATCAGTGCAATAATATCTTGAGCAGCAAAATGTAAAGGAGATGAAACTAAAAAGCAAATTACTGCTGAGACTTTAACGGCCAAACTTATAAATCTACTTAAAGAATTTGAAATGTTACAAAGTATTTACTACATAAAGATTTAACCCGTTCATTGTTAAAGAATTTTTATGATGTGTCACCATGTGAAATTCTTTTGAGAGACAATATACTGTAGCCTCTCCACACGATTACAGATTAAAGACATTTCTCTATTTTCCCCAGAAAATCATTTAATTACCCATCATGTCAGCGGACTAATAAAATTTAAAAACTTTATTTTGTGATTTAAGCACTGAGATGTCTTCCGTAAACTTTCTAAGCCCACAACCTTGGGTGCAACAAGACTTTCTGGTCATTATTGTAATGCTACTGCACTTCTAAAGCTAAGCTAGTTAAAAAAATGGTATTGAAGTATTCTGTGTATCTGCATTGTTAATATACCCTTTAATAAAGAACAAGGCCATCTGAGGAGCCTTTTGGTTTAGCTTCAGTCTTCTTCATGTCTATGATCTGATTTACAGGGATTCTGTTCGATCATAGAAAACAGAACCATAAAACTGATGCAAGGATCAAAAAATCTGTTGGTGCACAGTAAATACTGAAATTTATACTTCAATCAATCTGCCAGATAATCACCTGTATGAACGATGGTGCTGTGGTGATTTAAACGTATTTTGACTTTCCTAACAGCTAAAATTACAACCAACAACCACATAATAAGACCAAAAAAATCTTATCAAATTCTTTGGTCGAGTTTTGCATAAATACAACAAACGTGTAGCAGAGCCACAACAAGAAAATTCACTAATAATACCAAACAGCAAAATAAATACAGCAACAACAGATACCAGCTGAAGCAGAATTACAGAAACAAAACAAATAAATAATTTTAAAAAACGCTTGACTTGGGTTTTTGTATTAAACAGGCTCCAAGTTAGACAATATGCATCTAATCTGAGCTCAGAAGAATGCAAAAACCAAAGTAAACACACACACGCCTCGTTTTTAGATGCAACTGATCCAAGAAATACAAAACCAGCAGCAAAAATCAGCAGCGTGAAATCATAAAAACACAAGAGTCTTCGCACATAAAAAGCAGCGCAGCAGAAACAAAAACACTACAGCTGTGATTTCCAGAAGAACACAAACAATAAAAAGCATCCCAGTTCTATAAACACCTCAGCTGTATGCAACGATTACATTGTTTTATCAATTCATTGTAAGAAATTTGGTTTCACTGTCTCTTGGTTGCTTTTATGCAAATGCATGAAACATATGGAGGTAATTTTGTTTTTTATTATTTAATCAAACAAAAAAGCAGTTTCAATAAAAAAAATATATATTTTCAACAAGTTAAAAGAAAAGTTTAATTGATTTTTCTGAAGCAGGTGCAAGAGGAAATCGCTTCCGTCCGCACTTTTCTTTTATGTTTGATTGAAATTATTATTTAATTGGTTTGATTTTTTTTTTTTTTTTTTATAGACTTTTGATTTAATTTTTTTTTGATTGAAATTATTTAATTTTTTTTTTGATGGAAACTGTTTTTTGTTTGTTTGAATAATAAAAAAAATGACCTCCATAGAAAACATGCATGCTTTTAATTTTATCCAAAACACCGAAGTCTCATGCAGCCTGTATAGAACTGGCAAACCTTTAAAACTAATTAAAGTCATAACAAAAACAGACAAAGACTCACCAGACTGAAGGACATCAGTGATGATCAGCTGATATTGACCATAGTTCAAAACTGCAAAGACAAGAAAAACAGTTTAATGCAGCCTTACAACATTTAGGACAAAATGAAAATGATTTTTAAAGTAAAGAACACAAATCTGTGAGCTGGGAAGAAATAAAAGCAATTCAGCTTTTTGTTTAAGCAAAAACACAAATGATGTAAAATCATATATCCAATAACATTTATTATTCTATCAGCCCAAATCAGCATCTGGAGACTGTTGCGCTCCGACTAGTTTTATTAATAATTAACCAATTTGTATTTGACTCCATCTGATGTAAAGAAACAAAAGTCAAACATCTTTTTTTTTCCCAGAAATATAATCAGATTTGGTCACAAATGAAACCTTGTTGATGTAAAACCTCTGCAGTGTCAACAGATTTTTATTGTTTTTTTATCTGGTAAAGTTTGTGGTTAGGTTACACCTGCAGTGAAATGTTTTCTGCTGCTGTAGGGCTTTTTCCTGCTTCTCGTGTGTTTCCAGATTGCTTCAGATACAAAACAGGGACGTGACGACGCTGCGATGACATTTCTGTTTTCCGCGCTGTTCGCTGATACAGGTCTGCTAAATTGATGGTAGGGGCTGGCTGATAGCAGCACAGATGATGAATGATTCTACACACGCAGAGAAAATCTGACTGGCAACTTGCCAACCAATGTCCAAAATATCCACAAAGGGCTGCCGCACTGCACGCTTCTGGGGAATGTAAAGCATTTAAAGAAATCACAGCTTGATTTGGAGGGACAATATGATCAGTAATGACTCATCCTACTTTAAAGGTTATGAGCTTTTTTCTAGGATTTACACAGTTCATCACTAAGACGTGCAACATCTAATTATAGTTTAATCAGTGATTTTTTTTTCTTTTTTGCTGAAGGTTTTCTGTGAGAACAACTAATATGATTCTTGTCCTGTTGGTAGTTCAGGCTCTGTGGGAACAATTAATATCTTACCTGTTGCAGATAATTCTGAACAGAGTTTGACAGGACTAAGGTGGACTAAAACTAAAATAGAATGCAGCCTTATGAAAGCAGCTCCAATATAAAAGAATTATTCACAATAACAATATTCTATGAATTAAAAATTATTCAGCAGCAGCAGGGTTTTTCTAACTTCTAACTTAAATCAGGAGCTGAGCTCAGTAAGTGTAGAGAAACCTGACGTCTGATTGGACAAACAGAGATTCCAGCTACAAGCATTTAATATGTGATTTATCTCACTCCTGCAAACCTGAAGTAAATTTCTGCAGACAAATATGTGAACATATTTCCTGTGTTCACTGACCAGAGCAATCTGCATTAATTTCACTCAGTAATTAATGAGTCATTCTCTGATCTGTGCGCTCTGTTATTGTCACATTCATTCCTCCTCAGTCCTATTTGAAATGTATAAATTCATAGAAGTGCTGCATACAAAGCAGGCCCTGCAGGAGGATTCATTTCCCAATTCTGTCACGTAAATAATGGACGAAATTATATTTACTGTCAGGAAATGTGCAGGTTTATGAATGTGATTTTCTCATAGTGAGAAAATGAAATTTAGACGATCTCAGGTAAATCTGAGCTGATGGGCATTCAACAAAGGCCAACCATAACATATTGTTTTAGTTGCCAGTTAGGATGATAAAAATCCAGCAGTAAATAATCCAGCAGATATTGGAGTAATCTGTGTAACTGAAACAGCTGCTCATCACTTCACCTCCTCAGTTTGCTTTAGATTTCTTCTCCAGTCAGGTTTTCTCTCAGTTTTCTTTGTTGAACTGACAGAAAACCCGTTTGGGACGAGAGTTTAGAGAAACCACCTGGATTAGCTGGCAGCCAGCCAGCGGTTCTGACCCATTAAGGCCATTAGCTCGTTACCATTAACTTGATGTGAGGATCTGATCTGGAGAAACAGAGTCCTGCTGCTCGTTCCAAGAAACCTTGAACTCTCCTTCGACTGCAGGAACGACAGCTCTGCAAACGGAGACACAAGGAAGGTGAGGAGAATCATCAGGACAGATTCAGACTTTTTCAAACTTTTATCAAATCAAATCAGTGAACAGAAGCTGGAGGTGTCACTTTTGATTGATGTCTTGACTGCTTTTTAAAAAAAAAAAAAAGTAAAATGATGCAACTGAGCCTCAGAGGAGAGCTTGTGTTGCTCTGCAGAGTATATATGACAAAATCTGCAGGTTAAAACTTTAACATTCATAGGATGAGGTTATGTTGAAAAATACTGAAAGAAAAGTATTTTCCTTTCAGATAAATAGATACAAAATGCGGCACGGTATGGGCAAAAATTAAGACTATAGCGCCAACCAGAGTTTGCTACATCCTTGTAGCAGGAGGCTATATCTATTCCTAATGATAGGGCGGCTGTGGCGGAGTGGTTAGGGGAGTCATCCTGGAACCGGTAGGTCACAGGTTCGATCCCCCGTTCCAGCTGTCTCAGTCGTTGTCTGATGTTGGTCAGAGGGTGCATGGCAGCCCCGCCTCTGTCACACCCTGAATGGGTGTGTGAATGACTGTAAGTGTAAAGTGCTTTGGGGTCCGGCACTAACTGAACAGCTGGCCCTGATAATTGAGAGGCCAGCACTGGCAAATGAGAAGGAGACTTCATTTGTGTTAGCATCGGAGAGGCTAGTAACTAGAATAGATAAGCTGGCGTTAGCATTGGAGAAGCTAGCGACTAACTTGATAGTTCTGGCATTTCTAACACCAGCTTATCCATGGTAGTTGCTAGTCTCTCCAATGCTAAAGCCAGCTTATCCATGCTAGTCGCTAGCTTCTCCAATGCTAATGCCAGCTTATCCATGCTAGTCACTAGCCTTTCCGATGCTAACGCCAGCTTATCCATGCTAGTCGCTAGCTTCTCCAATGCTAATGCCAGCTTGTCCATGCTAGTCACTAGCCTCTCCGATGCTAACACAAATGAATATTCTCATTTGCCAGTGCTGGCCTCTCAGTTACCGGGGTCAGCTGCTCAGTTAACAGGACCTATGACCAAACAGGATCAGGACCAGGGGGTCTTCAGCTTAGCAGATTGGTGGCCATAATGGAGCCTGATTTCAAACATTTACTGTCTCTGGGCCTGAGGACTCATCAGGGTCCCAGCAGAGGTCCACAGTCGGGGTAAGTTGGTCCAACCAGAACACTAACAGTTCTGATACTCAAAGACTTATATGCAAGTTTAGTTTTGACATAAAATCTTGATGGAAAAACATTTTGGTTTTTAAAAATTTGTTGTCTGAGAAAAAATAAAGTTAATAAATATTTTTTCTGGTCTATCATTTTTTTCTTGGATAACTACATTTATTTTTTTACAGAACAACAGATATAACGGACTCTGCAGCAAGCTGTAATATAGAAAACTAAAATGATTTTTTAATTTTTTTGTTAGGTGTCTGGAATGCAAGCCTACAAATGATTTCAGAAAAATGAACCTGTCCATAATCGGACAATTGGATTCTTCCTGCGGCTTCATAAATATGCACCTGAGGAGAAAACTAATCAAAATGTGGTGCTGCTGGAATTACAGCACAGATGAGAACCTGGTGAAAAATCACAGAGAAAATTTGTTTTTAAGAGAAAAATCAGCCTCAGAAAGATTTAATTTATTAAAGCAGCATGGTAAAAGACTATTCCTGAAAAGCTTTTGTGGAGGTGGAAAGAAATGAAACCCACTGCCTATTCTGGAAATAACTGATGAAAATAACTGAGCGGCCCCTCTGTGCACCGCTATGATGGGCTTTATTTCCTTTAGATACAGACGTGACTAAAAATCACTTTTTATTTTTGTTTTATTCAACAGAATAATCTGAATGTTTTTTTACCTCCCTTCATATTGGGTTATGAGTATTGTTCTAAAAAATGTATTGGCCCCTTCTGATTTTTTTATTTTTAACATCTTTTTCTGTAAAACAATGAGAGGAAGAAGAAATATGATGTATAATAAATGGATGCAGTAAGAACATTTGGTTTAGTCGGCTCATGGATTTTTGTTGCTTTTTATCAGTTTTAAGTGCGTTAAAGTAATAAAAGTTGGCAAAATGTGCAATTTTCTGTGTTTTTGTAAAGAATTTAAGATTTTAACACAATTTGTACATAATTAAAAAATTGTTTGTGGTTAATGTAACTCACACTGATCAGGGTTTTTACTTAAGACCCCAAAATTCTTCTAGACGACTCATCCTCAGAGCTTTAGGTCACCAGTTTTGTTTCGTTTTTTTTCAGAATAAGACAGAACTTTACTTCTTAGCTATCGACATGGTAGCTGCTCATCAAATATGACTATTTAACCATTTATCACAGGTTATGCTGTAAACGTTTGGGAATAAATGAAGATTTAGTAGTTTATCAAAGATGACACACTTCTCGTTTCCAATCCACTCTTCATGCTTTTTGAAACTTGCTCATATTTATTGCACATTCTTTTTGTTTTGTTCAGTTTTATTATATTAAATGTGATTACACTGTAAAAAAATGTCTATCTAACCAAGTCTTACAATATTATATCAGTCAAAAAGTCTTTTTGATCTTGTTTTGAGACCGATTTATTAAGCAAGATCAGAATATGTTGGATTATTAATCTTGTTAGCCTAAAAGGTTTTCTTTATTTCAAGAAGTCTGACCAAGTGTAATTATCTTACCGCACTGGTAGAATATTTCATTTCATTTAAGTTTTAGATTATAATCTTGTATTTTTTATCTCATATTTAGATGGCTCATTTCTGCAGCGTATTAACCTGTTTAAACTCTACAGGCTTTTACTTTGAAAATAAAATCGTTCATATTCGATTTGCCGCCTTCATATTTTAGAAAAGCCCATATGGCTTCGCCTGGACTTTCGCCCTTTAATCATTCGCCACATCCAAGCACATGGTGCCATCTGGAGCCGGCGTTCACTCAGGACACCTGCTGCCTGCGAACACCTCTCCTCACTGCGAGGCTGCTGAGGTTTGCCATCAGCTCCATGACTCACAGGAAACCATCATTACATCCACTTATTGTTCATGTAAAATGAAAACAAAATTTGATCTCAATTCTGTCCTGAAGCAGAAAAATCCTGCTTCCATCATAAAGTGACCTTGGTGCATTTATAAGCATTTATTAATCACTTTTTAATTTTGATGTCAATTACAACAAAACAAAGACACACAAATTGATTTTATGACCTTCTCCTTTCTCCATCACGTCTCTAATGTGACAACACTAACCTGCTGTGCAACACGTTAGCTGAATTCTAATTACTGTTTTTCTGTCAGCAGTGTCTTACAATACAAATCCTCTTATTTTAATTTTTATTGCAGCTCCTACAGATTAGTTAACTCCAATATGTATAAATACACAAAGGACGAGCAGAACTTTAACTACACAAACACACTCATCCACATCAGCTCTGTTGAAGTATTTAAAAAAATCGAATAGGTTTTCTTTTTAAAAAATAAAACGCTTTGTCTCTCCTCCAAGAAGCCATCCAGAGGACCTATTTGACTTTTTTTTTTACAAATTTAACAGAGGAAAGGTTGTGATGAGAATAAGATGGATTCCCAGATAAAATCGGAAAAAAAGGAAAAAGATAAACTAATTAAAAAAACATTTTTTCCAACAACAGGAAGTGTAATTTAAACAAAGACACAAACTGAAGCAAAGGATATAAACAATATTATAAACAAAACTAATATTCCTCAAAGAAATGCAGATCTTGCATGTTTAAGTTTGAAACCAAGGACTGATGTGATTTATCAGGTCGTATTCACACCTGATGGTTCAACTGCAAGACTTGTTTACATTTTCAGGTGGTCCACATTCACACGGTTTCAAACAAACTAAACCCTGTGAACAACCTGCCTCCCTCCCTCCCCTTGGGGGCCTGCACCAGGAACCACTGAAGGAATCGACACAAAAACCTCAGAAGACGACATGAAGCACAACTTCCTTCTTCACAAAACATGGAACAAGGAAATCGTACAGATACTTCACAATATCAAAGTTCACAGTCCTGGATATGGCAGAGATGAAGTCCAGAAACATGGAGTGATGTCAGGATTTAGTGGTTGTAGGATTTATTTTTTGTTCAGAACCGTGGAGAACCACACCGTTTGGACATGGAGCCAGGTATTCACAAGATATGAGTAACTTTATTACTGTTATTACCCAGAATGCCCTGCGTTTCAGTCCACTTCCTGCTTTTGGAGCAGTCTCTGGTCCGCTTGGTGTTCACACATGCAATCAAATCGAACCAAACCAGAGTTCACTTTAACTGAACCGAGACCTAGACAGTGACGTGCGGTGAGGTTCATGGATGGTGAGGCACTCAGTTCATCAGAATCAGATTTACAAATATATGAATCCTA
>JARVJO010000096.1:18028140-18043355 GCA_031762555.1 Cynodonichthys magdalenae
TGACCATGCTCTCTATAGAGAAGAATCTTGTTAAAACATCCCTGACTTTAACCAGAGTCATGAAGAAATTTGTTTTTCAGTTACAGAAGGGCAAATTTTACGTACAAAAAATAAAACACTATATGACATCGTAATGCTATTTTATTATTTTCATTTATTTAATAAATACACTGACGTGATACAACTTAGTACATGTTGGATTGCTTTTTGAGATATGTCTATTTTGGAGTTGTAGCCCCCCCAAAACACCTGATTGGGTAAATAAGTGTTTTTTTATTCAACAAAAGAAAGTAACTAGGGTTTGCAACTAAAAATATTTATTTAATAAAAACATGTAAAGTTTTCACTGCAGAGTAGGACCACAACAACCATTGCACAATAAAACCCATTCTAACAGTTTGCTGCTTTCAAAATAAACATTTTGACTCAAAAATATTCACCTATTTAAGCAGTAGGTGGCGCTATAAATAAAAAAGCTGTTGCACTTTCATTATTTGTGCTTTTTTTTTTACATAAAAGTATTTCATGTTTAAACTAAAACTAGAACTTTCTGATTGAGACTGCTTTAAAATATAAAATAACGGTCTGATTGGAAGGAAAACATAAGGAAACAGGTTCAAAACTTTTCCACAGGGGATAATTAGGGGTCAGTTTAAAATTTTTGGCTTTTATTCAAAATAATTTTAGAAAACACTGAATCATACATCTTGTTTTTATATGAGGGGGATTTCTCGTCTCATCACTGGTCACCCTGAAGCTGAAATCACTAAATTTCCTGCCAAACATTTTGTGCATTTTTAGGTTTTATTGTTATTTCTGGGAACAACTGCTGTATTGATTTCCTCTGCTGCACTTTGACTCTGTGTAGTTCTTCTAAATGTGCTAGATCAATAACATTTAAGTAAAAAGTGTGAACAGAACAGGAGTTAGTGCAGTTTAATCATCAAATTCCACTCTCTTATGAGACTTTAACTGTACAGGTCTGGACTGGATCAGATTCTGGGTTCTGCTGGAGCCAGCTGATTAAAATAAGCGTAGCTTTGACCTCACAGGTGAATAAATGTTTGCAGACGTGAGGAAACCTTCACGTTCTCTCTTCCAGCTCGTTGAGTCGCACAAACAAAGCAGCAAACAAACACTTTAACAAATTAATTAAGTAAAGCTTAGTTTGCATTTCCAATTAAAACTCTGCCTCCAAAGCTTCGAAGCCCCCCCCTCCCCTCCCACCTGCAGGAAGAGGGCAGAAGGTAAATGAAAGCACTCAGGAGTATCCCTGCTGGGATTGAACTTCAGAGGGGGAGGTTGGCTTTGATAATAAAAACAGCAATCTCATGTACAAATAAAAAAAAACACACACTGAGGTGCTCGGAGGAAGATTGGGGTGAGCGGGAGTGGAAGAGGAGGAGGCCAATTACCTGCAGAGCAGAAACACACTCTGCAGCCACCAGTGTGAAATTGTGTGGAAGTACAGCTGAATATCTGAATGTGATGCGACTAAATCAACAGCAAACGATTCCTGCGGCGATGCCGACATTTCACAGGAAGCTGCAGGAAAACGGGCCGAGAGGGAAGTTCTGAGTTTCCCCCTGCAGCTCAAACATTAACTTTAACTGGATCTTAAAGCTTTGTTGCTTCTACAAACTGACTTTGTTGTTTTTGGCTCTCAGGTAATTTAAAGATTTGTTTCTGGAGCCACTTTAACACAACAGAAAAACCTCAGATGGGTCTTGGTCATTATTTTTAACCTGTTCTTGATAAAAACAGACAATGTTGCAGCAGTTGATCCGACCTTTACACAACTTAGAGATAAACGAAAAGAAAAAATTAAGAAGCCGCAGCTCTCAGGAAAAACTTGACAACTTAGTTTTACTTTCTCAGATGAACATAAAGGCTTTATTTTCTTTGTGAGATTTAGAAAACTGAAAAAAAGAGTCACAAAAATAATAAACATCTGCACAAAATGACAAAAAAAAGAAAGCAACAAGTAAACTGAAATGACAAAAAAAGTAGAAAACAGGAAACAAAAAAGAAATCAAATAAACAATCAGAATGCTTTGGCACCAAACAAGATTGTCGATGAGGATTTACATCAAATTATAAATGACAAACAAAAAGAAAAAAAAACAAGGCAAGTTAATAGGTTTAAAGAAAAAATTTTAAAATAAGTTTTAGAACCGAAGAACTCAAAATAAATCAGAATCTAATCACTTACTTTCGTAGATCCAGATGAGTTTTGCTGTTTGATAAGAAATATTAAATATCCTGAAGTCTTTGTTTTTATTACTTCAGACGCTTCATTTCACTGAGAAAAAATATGAAACGATAAAAAACTGGAGCTCAAACACTGAAAATGGCTTCTGATGAGGAGACGACCCGGGTTCAGACTCCTCGACCCAAACGTTCACAGAAACTAAATCAGAACCTCCTGAATGTGCTTCTTCTCACTGATGGTTTAATAAAAGAAAAGGCTGAAAACAAGTTCCCAGAATTTTACAATGTAAACAATAATAATCAACACCTGAAAACAATAGACTCATTTTGGACTTTGACTTTAGACTCACTTCTCTTCATGTTTTGCTGAGAATTTCAGCAGAACAAAACTTTTCTAAAGACCCTGTCACACTATAATGTTTTAGACAACTTATGAAACTAAAATTTCCACTATATTTCTAATAAAAGTTAGATATTTGACCCGTTTGGCAGGATTACAGGATGTACACGCCTAAAAGAGGCTTCCGGTTCTTTTTAATTCCATCTTCAACATAGATAAATTGGCACAAGTTGTCTAAAACATCAGAGACAGGGCCTTAAGATGTGACACTGAAGCATTGCTTTATGGGAAATGTAAAGTGCATCATTTTAAACAAACTAAAATAATTTAAATAGAGATTAGTCATCCTCACTGACTAAACAACTTTTAAACTAAATCATCTTTCTGTGAATAAATGTTGACATTTAGGAGCCACAGCAGCATCTTTTTTTAAGCAGGAAGTGTCAGATGATAATTTACAAAGCAGACAGATTACAAATAGAAACTTTACTTTTGCTCCTAACAGCACCAAAACGACCACCGACCCCTCACCAATAACTAAATATCAAACAGTTTGGTTGTTCTTTAGTGGAGCTGCCTTCCAGGAATGATGCAGGAAACAAATGAAAAGAAAGAAATCATTAATGAGCTCAGGACGGTTGGATGCTCGTCTTCCTCACAGACTGCAGATCAGAAGCTTCCTGTCCAGTTCTGGACTGACTGACGGATCCGTTAAAGGCAGCCGGAGACGTGAAAACGCCGCTCCGGGTGTAGAACCATGGGCGTGTGTTTGTGCCGACAAACAGAGATCTGTCAGCGGATAAATCAGAGACGCAGCTTCATCGTTCATGAGGAGGACGAGGACATCACCGGCTGAGGGATGGGGACACGTCAGACACAAAGACTGATCGTCCCCGACGAGTTGATCTTTCTTTTCTTGTTCTGGTCTCATTAAGGAGCCACGAAACAGAACAAGAGTCGGGGTGTGACGGGCCGTTTGTCTCATTCTCCCTTTAATGTAGTTTTATTGGAAAATGAAGCTGAGTATTTCCCAAAACACTTCATTATTTTTGTTGTTGGCATTTTAAGGGGACAATTCAGACCTAGTGATGATTGTGAACATTTAGTATCTTACCTGTTTTAGATAGCTCTTTGAACAACCTCAGTTTGAAGAAATAAACCTTAATTCTATCTTAAGAAGGCAGCAAACTTTGGTCTTGGAAATAGCTATCCGTTAGCGTTGTCAAATTTAAACTATATTCCATCCAAACTGATTCTGTTCAAAGAGTTATCTACTTTACCACAGAATCTTAATCAAAAGATCTAAATTAGTCCTTCAATTTTAAAAGTAACAGTACATTCCTGCAATTCCAACATTAAACATAAAAAAACATCTGTTACACAGAAATCTGATGAGTGAGAGGTAGTGGGTTTAAACTTCTCTAAATCACTTCCTGTTTGGATGTTTTCCAAGATGTTTTAGTGTGAAATTATTTACAAATCTCAGACTGTCGAAACATTATTTTTAATAATAAATTCCCTTTACTCTAGTCTTCCATCTTAAACTGTTGGTCCCTTTCAACAAATGTGAGAAATTATTTTTAGGTGATAATTAAATCAAGCAACAAATGTTTGGTAAAAAAAGGCACACAGTTTGTAGAGCAGCAGTAAGGCCTTGGAGAAAAAAAACAGAAACTGGCCGTTGGATTAGAGGCTTTCACAGAGGTTGTTACTTTTTAGTGTCGGTCAGGATGATGTTTGCTGTGACAAACATGAGGCAGAACACGGCCCAGATTATTACGAACCACACCCAGAAGGCGTGGTGGAAGGGGGACTGGTGTTTGTTGACGGCATCTCTGTCCATCACGGGCTCCAGGTGGCGCCTGGCAAAAAACACGAGGAAGGCCGGGATGATGTACTGGATCCCCGTTCCAGCGTAGGCCCCTGTAATCCCCACCAGGGACTCCAGGTTGTGGGTGCAGAAGGCCACCACGATCGGGGGCACCAGGGTTATGAGCGGAAACACAACTCGGTCCACCACCCAGGGGTACGTGCCCCCGTCTCGGTGGAACAGCGTCTTCCAGTTGTTCCGCAGCGTCACGGCGATGATGGGGAAGTTGGTGCTGATGGTGAAAACGGGGAAGAGGCCCAGGAAGTAGCGCAGCACGGGAATATTCAACACGTCGCAGTTGTCCGCAAAGTTCAGCGTGTACATGTCGTACAGCAGCGACGTGTCGAAGCAGAAGATGGCGGTGAAGGACAGGAGCGTGTAGAAGCCCAGGATCAGGATGTAGTCCGCCAGCACCAGCGCGCTGACCCGCTTCTTGTCCGAGATGGGCGTCACCAGGGAGGGCAGCGAATGTTGGCACATGAAGGAGTAGACGCACACCCCGAACAGGTTGGGGACTCCAGAGAGGTTGGCGATCGGCGGGCGGCCCTCGCCGGTGCCTTTACCGATGCGGATTAGAGCCAAGATGATCATCATGCTGAACGCTGAAATAAAAAAAAGTAAATTAATTATGATCAAACACTCCAGTTTAAAACACATTGTTTAACATGTTATGTTTGACATAATAAATCAGGTCACAGTTGACTCCTCCTGCTCCTCACTTCACATCTCAAATTGATTAGTGAAAGGAGCTGCGTCTCTGGAGGGCAGCAGGTGTGTCGAAGGACTCTGGAGTCCTGTTAGGACCCGAGAGTCACCTCCCCCCCACGCCGACTCGAGCAGCATGTGACTGCAGGACTTAGCGATGGCCTGGGGCCGGCCGGCCGGCAGCCTTCGTCCTAAGCTGTCCTTTAAATGCGTCCTGACATTTAGGAAGTGACACTCGAACCGTGAGCTGCCACACACCTGCAGAACGTTAAAGTGAAGCGTAGCCCCTCCGTCCTCTCTGTCTGCTCATGGTGAAACGTGAGACACCTCGCTGCCTTTCCAACGGTCCAACGGGAACATTTTAAGTTTCTAACCAGGTTGACTAACCAGTGACAGCGTGCTCGAAAAGGCAACAGAAAGTAAACCAAAGAAAAACAAAAAAACAGAAAGATGCTTGGAAATAACTGTTGTTGGATTTAGTTTAGTAAAATATTCTTGTCCTGAGATATTTGTAAAACTAGAGGCAGGTATATTCTTCATGTTTGTTTTCTTCACATCAGATCGATGTCAGCACTCAGTGTGTAAAACCTGTTGCACAACTATTCAATATTTAATGCATCTTTGGACTCTGTCCAATGTAATCTCAGGCTCTGAGGAAAGCTCTGCTACTCCTAATTTAAACGGTAACCCTCTTCTTACAGAGGGGTCTAAAGGATGGGCATCGGACCAGCTTTCAAGGACAAAGACACAAAGAGGCTTCTTGTCCCGTCAGTGTATCTGTTCTGTTTGACGTCGTAAACCGGCCTTTTGTTTCCTGCAACGCTGGAAAAATCCAAATTCAAGTAACTTTTAGGAATTTTTACTTAAAGACATCTTTAAAGTTAAACACAGGAAGTCCAGAAACTCCACCCACTGTGTAAAGACCCTGCACAAAATGATTTGTTGAGATGAAAAGAAGCTTTTACTCCTGCAGATACCTGTCAGGATATGGTGATTAGGAGCACTTTTACAGGAAGACCCCCCAGCACTTCCTCCTGCACTTGACATGCAACAAAAGAAGGTGAGTAAATTGAGGAGGTGTCAAACTGCCACATATCACGTCCACACACCCAGTGCCCGTCCATTTCTCAGCCTGTGATTTATATCACCTGTAGAAGAACCACAATGACCTTGTGAGGAATGCTTCACCTTAACGACCCCCCGGGGGAAACTCTTAGGGCTCTATTGTCTCCGTTAGAAAACGCGGCAGCGAGCGGTCGAGTCAAAGCTGGCAGACGAGCTCTGAGGAATCACTGACTGCCTCAAAGACGAGACATTCAGCTGCTATAAACAGATGAGAATCTGAGTTAATTAAAGCTTTAGAAAATGTCAGAAGGTGAAAGATCATCCATCTCAGGCGCAACTAAGCTGAAGAATCTGCAAGTCAGAGGGTCTCAGTTCAAACTGAGAGCAACTCGGACTCTTAAAGCCGACTACAGGAATGTCAATGGTTTCCCGGCTGTTTTATATTTAAACGAGCAGCGCTTTAAACATTAAGGGAAAAACACTGCACTGTCATGCTTTCACTCCTGATGCCGCTCAGTTTTTTCATCAACCGCTCCCCCCTCAACCCCCTCCAGTGGTTTGTAGAGCATAGGAATAATCTGATCATTAATTAAGACAGGCTCTCCTTCAGCACTCTTGGATAATCTCAGTGGTAATTAGCAGAACCGGCTCTTTGCCCAGTTCTCACCAGGATTTCTTCATTTCGTTCTGTAGCACAGCTTTATCATTTGGAACCAATCAGGACTGAAACTCCTGGGCTGCTGCTGCGTTCAGAGGGCGACTGGATGATAAGTGGCTGCGCTGCCTCGAAACAAGTCCTGTGATCCTGGATAGGACTATCAGTAAACAAACAGCAGCGCAGCAGTCGGTTTATCAGCTCAAACTGCAGAGAACAATCACAAGCATGAGTCAGCAGATCTAAAGTCTTTGAGCAGGATCCAATATGTGCTTGTATAATAGAAAGAGAAAAACCTACTGTGTGTGATATTATTGCTTAAAATGACTATGTAAAAAACCCTCTTACTCCTCCATCATCACCATCACATAAACCAGGACATCAAGACCAGAGAGTTTAATAGATTGACCAAAAATGTTATTAGTAAGCAGAACATGAATGCACAGTGCTTTAAATCTTATGGTCTGTGATTTATTGCAGTCCAAGCAGACTTCTGTGGTATTAATATCACTGATACTGCAAAGATGATAATTTATGATTAATTGTTCAGTCCAGTTCTATGAAAAATGGTTAAAACTGCTGCAGGGTTCAACCCAGAACAAAGAATTAGCTGCTTTTGGTCAACGTCTTTATTGTATTTTATTTATCCAGAAAATTTAGATTTTTTTTCTAAAATCCTTTTCTAGATTGAAAATACTTAAAACCAAGTTAATTTTTTGTATGTATATACACACATACACATACTGTAATTTGAGATGCACAGAAAGCCAGAGTCATTTTAGATGCTGTTTTTATTTGACATACAAAGAACATTTCTAAGAGATTTTAACAAATTTTGTGAATAACAAAAACAATTTTAATTCAAGGAAATGTAAATATAGAACTGTGCAGACTGTGTGTGGTGATTCACATTTTAATTCACCACATCTGAAGGAATTATGTAAATATTTGACTTAATAGTGTCTTTTATGAAAGAAAAAAACTGGGATAACCAAAAAAATTTATCAGAAATGAATCAGAATCTGGTTTTGGTAAAATCATGTCAATTCATGACATCAAACAGTTTATAATTCCTCTGATCTGTTTTTTCTTTTCAAACAATTCACATAATCCCTTTACTGAACAAAAGCTGGTATAATTAAAAGCTTAGTTATTGGATTGGAGTCTAAATTATTATGTTTTACAAACAAAGCAGAAAACAAGAAAAGATTGAAGCAGCTTTCTGACTCAAAGAATTTAATCCTGTTTTCTAAAAGCTGTGGGTTTTTTTATCTTTGAACTGTGATTTTTTCTGTTCAGTTCATTAAGGCTGTCTCATATTTCAGTGTCCCCCAGAGAGCTGCCAGCTGAACTCTCCGTTCAACAAACCACCAGAGTCTCCTTGACCTTCACAACCAGCCCCCCCCCTCTGAAACGGCACAGAGTAGCTGTGAACATCCCAGCAGGTCGGCTCCTTCATTCTTGTCTTATGACATCTTGTTATAATCTAAACCCGTCAGAGGGTGAGACAGTTTGATATAATTGTTCTTAACCACAGAGAAATGCACTTTATGAATCTCAGGCATACATGTGATGAGTTAGTCTGAGGGATGGGCAACTGGCCACATGGTGACTTCTGTCCAGCCAGCCAATGAGCAGAAAAAAAGCTTAGAATCGATGAGATGCTTTAAGAGGGCTTTTTTAAATCAAAAAATAAAATAGTTTTTATTTTTGGGAGAATTTCAAGGCAAACCTCTGTGTTTAGTCTGCTTAGAGATGCTGTGTCGCCACTACAACACGTTGCACAAAGCTAAATATGAGACGTTTACTGGAATCACAAGAACATAAACAACAGACATTTTTCACCAGAACTAGAACCACGCAGGAGTCTGAACTCAAGGTGTCTTACGCCGTTAAACAGTTTTAAAATGGCACTTTTATTACATTTCAGTAAGTGTGCAGCCTGATGCTATCAGTCAACAAAAAATCGCTTAAGTTGGCCATCCCTGATTTAGTGTATTTAGTGTTGTATACAAAAACTGAGGCAACTTTTAATTCAATAAATAAATCAAATAAACAAAAGCAGATGGACAAACTATGACTCATTTTTGGAGCAAAATTTATCCCACAACACACAAGATCCTCAGTAGTCATGTTTCCATCCCATTTTAATCCGCATTTTGAGCAAACTTTTAAAATGTCGTAAAAAAATTAAAGTAAAAAAAAAATGCACATCAGACATGTTTCCATCAACTGGCTTGAAGCAAATCAACCAGGCTACGCACAGTGTTCTGGTAGTAAACAGGAAGTAAACTCACAGGGACATACTGTATCTCAGGATAATGGAGAGACGTTATCAGGAAAGCTGTAATTATTCTGTCAGATCAGTTAGTGTTGGTGATGTTCCTGCTGTCTGGAGACGTAGTAAACTCTTCACGTTACAGAAATATTCAAGAAGACCCCGACAGCAGGAGGGTCCAGCTGCAGCCGCTACAATTATTGGACAGCAGGAACAGCTGATCGAGGTAAATGTTCACTACGTCAGAACTTATTCTGCAAATGTGTTTCCATCTCCACTTTTGTGCTTTGTTTTTCAAAAAATCCAAAAACCACATGAAGCGAATGTGAACTTTTTTTGCGAAATTGAGGAAATTTTTGTGAATTTTGCCGCTTCTAATGCGATGCTTCAAAATGCGCATAAAAAACGTTGATGGAAACACGACCACTGTGGTGAAGCCATATGGAGCTGCTGGTTACAAAGGCCAGAGAGGGAAGCAATATCTGCTCAACATCTCTAAGTAGCAAGAGATCCATGAAGAACGAGGATAGAAGGAAAAATGAGCAAATCTAGAAAAGTTCTTGATGATGGAGGTCCAACTTCAATGAGGAAAATGATCCTAAACTCAACTGAAGCAACACTCTAGTGGTTTTGACAGAACCAGTGAAAGGTTCTGGAAAGGTCCAGTCAAAGCCAGACCAAAACTGGTTTGAATTAAAGATTGAACACACGTAGCATCCATTTAACCTGAAGGAGCAGTTTGGTTGTGAAGAACAAACAGAAAATCCAGTGTCCGTCATGAAATATCCTAACATACTCGGTTAAATATAACAAAACACTTTTCCTCCCACTAATGACCCATTCCTGCTCTGAGCTGTGCCTTACAGTTCCTCTGAGAGCGACACACATAATTGCAGTTATTTTAAAAGGGGACTAAATCTTAATAGGATAATACATTTTCTTGCCCTTGAGAAGCGGCCCGTGCAGAAACAATTCAACAAAATCTATAACTCAGCCTGTCTGTTCGCTCCTTCTCTGCTCTAAAAACAAACTGAGCAACCCGAGACAGAAAAAGGCCGGGACCACTGGTCAAGATTAATGCTCTAATTAACAAAGTAGGCCATGACTTTATTGCTTTTTTAGACCACAGCCAAGATATCTAAACACTGATAATTAACCACTATAACACCCAATTTCATACAAAGTCGTTATAGGCCCTTCCATTAAATGGTAATACTGTATAAAACAAATTTAACATAGTAAACCTTCAATCAATTCTTAATACAATTATATTTCCCCACTAATTTAAGATGTAACAAGCAAACTGTTGATAATGATCCTTAACTGGATTAAATAACCCAAGCGTACATCTGTACTGGGTAAAGTATAAATTACTATTTAATGGAAACCTGTAACTCCAACAAGCAACGTAGCAACACTGAAGCAAGCACTTCAAAACAGGCAATGTTGTCAAATTAAAAAAGGAGAATTAGGTCAGTCTAAAAGATAAAAATTTGATTTCACCACATAATCTCTAAAACAAATTAATGTAAATACAAAAAAAGTGTGAAAGACCAACAAAGCTGTAGTTTTCTGAGCATTCTTTTTCTTTATGATGTCACAGAATCACGTTAACGAAACAAAGCTTCCAGTGGAGCCATTTTGAATCATTAGCCCGAGCTGTGAAGTCACTCCAACAATCGATAACAGCGAGGCAGAGTGGACGGTGCAGCCAGGAGAATACCGGACAGTAAATGGATGCTGCTGTGTTTTTGTGTTTATTTAAGTGGGCACGTGGCAAGCAGGAGGGCCCTGATTCAGTGGCGCTGTGATTTTAGCAGCAAGTCCTGGACGAACGGTTTATTTTTCGCCCGCAGCCTTGTGAGTGACGGTCCAATCAAGCCTGGGACGGGCTGTCAGGCCTGTCAGGCTGAGAAATGAGAGGAGATGGGAGTCGAAGACACGGAGCAGAACCGAACCATGATGGACGGAGTTGACCACAGCAGCCACAAAAGGCAGAAGGGAGGGATAAAAGAGATGAGGGGGGAGGCAGATAAAATGGAAATAGGTGTTGGTGGGAAAGAACAGGAGGGCTCAAACAAATGAAAGAAAGCAAGAAAAAACAGTGACAATAAAAACACAGTAAAACTAAGAAACACTCCCTTTCTGTTCTGAGCTTTATAAACACAACAGTTTCTAAAATAAGACAAATAAAACCTCAGAAAAACAACACAAAACCAAAAGCTTTCTGCACAGCTCTAAGGTCCCAGCAACATTTTAATCAGGCAAAGGGTCTGGACTCTGGACCGTCGCAGCACCTTTTCAACCATCTTATTGTAAATCAGCTGATATATTTGAGATCATCATCCTGTTGCATCATGAGCTGGTTTGGCCCAGATCTCAGCTGTCGGACAGATGCACTCCTTTGACTCCAGAATTTTGCCGTTTCTATCCATCTTTTCTAATACGGTACTTCAAAACCCACCTAAAACATATTTAGGTGCATGGCATCTCCGGTCAGCTGATCAGTTGCACCTTAGAATACCTAGGACAAAGCAAACCCTCAGAGGAGATCGAGCATTTTCAGTTGCTGCTCCGAAGCTCTGGAATGAGCTCCCCCTACACGTCAGGCAGGCCTCCTCATTGCCTGTTTTTAAAACAAATCTTAAAACTTTTTTATTCACTGGCTTTTAACCCAGCTTGAGACCTTGGTCTGTTTTAGCTGTTTTTTGCTTGTTTTTATTGTTTTTTGTGTGTTTTTGTTGATTTATTTTATTGTTTTTGGCCCCTCTTGTACAGCACTTTGTGTCAGCGGCTGCTGTTTTAAAGCTCTTTATAAATGAAGTTGATTTGATTTGATGAAAACACAACTAAAGACTGTTATATTTCTGAGCTTTGAACAGTCTGATCTTGAATTTGCAAGGATGTCCACTCTGAGGATTGGCAGCTGCCTTAAATGTTTTTCACTTGTGAATAAGCTTTTCTTCTTCTGCTAACTTTCATTTTATTGATTTATATTGTTTTGTTGTATGAAATGTGTTTTTTTTTTTTTTTAATCAGTGAATTTATACATTTCATAATTCTTACCAATCCAGCGCATGAGTGAGGTGAGAATCTGAAGATATTTGGTCTTCTGGGCGTTGAAGAAGGTGAACGGCCCCAACAGAAGAGTGAACACAGCCTGCAGGGAGAGAGGGGGAAACAGTAAAAACACACACATGCATCTGGTTCAGAAACACTCGGAAATAGAAGAAAACACACTCTTTTAGCCATCCCAGAGAGGAATGACAGAAATCAAATCGATTTTTTTATCGATTGTAATTTATTTTTTAATTGTTGTAATTTCAATTTCTGTCATTTTATCTTGAGGTTTACAAGATTTACAAGAGTGACCTAGCTAAGACATGTAGGATTTAGACTTCATACTGAAATTAGAAAAACAAGCATGAAGACCTTTCATTCTGCTGCGTAATGATTGAAACGTGTCTACATTTTAACACATTACCAGGCTCAAAATGAGCCAAAGCATAAATCTGTATATAGGCAGCGGAGGGATTAAATGAAGCATTATGAAGAGATACGGCTGAAGAAAGCAGAGAAATTGATAGCATCTGGCTCACAGACAGCAGGATTTTAACCATAAATACATCTGGGAGGCTGGCCACTTCCAGCACCTGTACTTTCTGTCTAAACATGACTTTGTAATCTGTACGACATCAATCTGAGTCATTTAGAACCAATAAGACTCTGAGAGTCTTAAAATATGAGTCATGATGTTTACATTTATTTAACAGACAGAACAAACAAAAACAATCAAAGAAATTAATCCATGACTACAGCCAAAGAAATTCAAACTATAAAAGTATTTAAAACACCTTAATTCTAACCAATAAATGACTGATCTTTATGCCCAAAAACAGTTTGAAGTTTAGCATTTTAAGAATAAAAGATTAAGATAATCTGATTACTCTATTAAATTAAAATTTTACATTATGAAATTGAAAAATATACTTTAGTAGTAAACAAACTTGCAATAAAACAATTTGAAACAGCATTTTTAAATGTCAGCATGTACATTCTGTAGTTTGTGTTTTATCTCTGATCCCCTGACAGCCAGAACACATGTTCACGTCTTCTTTCTGATGTTTGATCCACCTTAGAACGTCCTCCGGGTGATTTTGTTGACATTATTTGATCTTTACATGGTGGCTGTCAGGCGACGAGCTCTGTTTTAGATTTTAGACTTCCTGTTACAGAAAATGATTCAACGCGGCCTTGATGTGGCAGAATGATGCTGCACGTCGGCTGTAATAACACAGATACATCACATTTTAAACTAATGATGCTCATGAAGCACACATCAGCCTTTGTTTTAGAACACATCACCTGTCTGAGTGTCCACAACCAAAACAGAACTGTCAGACAGCAACAGAACTATTTGTTCAGGATTTCATGACGGACACATTGAACAGCACCTGGATCCAATGCATTTATTCATTTAATCCTTTGTTTAGGTTGTTTTAGAGGTTTAATCTCACTGTTTGTAAGGCCGACATGCAGGTTTTCTCTCCATTTTTTTGCTTCCTAAGCAGAGAACCTGCTTCACGCTCACTTTAATAAATTTTGCAATAAACAACTACAAATTCTGTCAGGAGAAAAGTGGCATAAATCAATTCTGTCTGTGCTCCTCTCTCTGCCTCCATCCCTGCTCTCCAGTAACCTGATGGGTTTTATTTTTCCTCAGCAGCACACCCATCAACTACAGGCTTTTCACTTAAAATCAGCCAGTTCTCCTTTCCAGTATAAGACACCACTTTCACCAACAGCCAGGTGGTTGGCTGCAATCACACAACTCAGTGAAAAACAAAGAAGGTTGAGTCTGAAAGGAGAAACTGCAGAAATGACCAAAACCCTAAAACACGTTGATCTGACCTCGCTTTGCAATGAGAAAACTGAAATCAGACAAAATCAGAGCGTGCAGATTGGACCTTTACAAAACTGTCATGATGTCCAAACAGCTGAAAACCACAGAGTTTAAATGACCTGGAGCTTTCTGTTCTCTACAACTATTTCTCCTTGTTCCACTCCTCCACACAGCAGATCATTCACCCTGTTCTTTCACCACAAACAGCTCCAGAAAACAGTTTAAGGACCAAACATATTACTCACAGCGGACAGCGCTCACATTTTAACACTGGCCTCATTTCAACCTAAGTAGAAAATGGTAAGCTTCTCTAAAAAAACAAACAAAACGGATTAAAATGGGAAAATCTCAGTGCTATTCAACACACTCAGTTTGTAACTGCTTCATCCCACCTCACCCTCAACTTTCCAACAACTTTTCATTCCTTCTCTGATGACTAAGTTATAATTTGAGAATAAGAGATTAACGGGGCTTAGATATGGTGAATGATCTCAATAACTCTCCACCAACTGGCAGAACGGCTCTCAGCTGCCAATCTGTCTCACCGTGTTTTTGGATCAGTGCAGTTTGCAGAGACGCAGTCGCATTTTAATTGGCCTTAGATTGCATCACTAAATTGTTCTCTTTAATCACCACAGTCACATGTTTCAGTGACTCTTCATCCATCACAGCTGGCTGAAGCCAAGCCCCTGACCGTTGGCTCCATTTAAGTAATTAATCAACAAATACTTCTGTTTTGTTCCAGCACAGATGTCTGAAAGCTCTGCGTCGTCCCTTTGGTTGGATAAAAACCCAGGAGAGTTGCAGGACTGCTGGTGCAGACCGCTGTGTTTCATGAAATTTGTGAGATAAATGATTTTGGCTGCTGCTGCATTAGATGTAAAGAGGGTTAACAGTAAAATAAGCTCTGGACAAGCAGAGAGCATGTTAACGAGCAAGTGCAGGAGTAAAATTTGTGTTTGTGACTGCTCCGTGGTGGTCCACACTGAACACAAATAATCTGCTCCACAGTCAAACAGCAGAGAGAAGAGATTATGATTCCAAAAACTCTCTGTCCATTTCCATCTGACACTAATCTTTAGTCTCAACAAAATTCAAACAAACGATGAGTCATTTAAACTAGATACAGCATAGTGGTAAGCATACTGTATATGACCCCCACACGTACGCAAAGCACCAATGCACCAG
>JARVJO010000096.1:18046375-18064417 GCA_031762555.1 Cynodonichthys magdalenae
AGATCTTTGAGTCCATCTCATGAAAAATGGGAGCAAAAACAAAAGTGTTGCGTTTATATTTTTGTTGAGTGTACAAAGATTTGGTCTGAATTCCTCCTTATTCTAACTTTACCAGCTCCTCTTTCACCACTTTTCTGCTGCGTCCCAAAGCAGCTCGTTTTGTTACTGTTCCTTTAAGGCACTTCAAGCCCCGCCCCCTCCTGCTTCCAGACCGGTTCACTCCGGTTTGAGAGAGGGGGTTAGCGATAATTTAATTTACAGATGTCAGCAACAGAAGACTTGTCCATCCAGCCTTACATGTTGGAACCAGAGTCTGACGCAGAACCAGACGAGTATTGTAGTCAGTAAGTACAGGCCTTATATGGGAATTTTGTCGCAGATAATTTGACGTAATATTTCAGAAAAAGTTATAGAAAACAGAGAAAACTGAAAAATCTGACCTAAACAGAATATAAAGATATATTTGCACCAGGAGACTAAATTAAACTTTTTTCTGCCTCCTAGAGACTCCAAGTCCACAACAAAATATATTGAACACGTAAAAAAATAGATTTTGCAGATATGTCCCCTTTAATGTCAATATATTGTGCATACCTATCTGGAATAGTGATCCATCGGATCAAACTCCACATTTCCACTGTGTGAAAGTTCAGAGGTCAACCGTTTTTCTGCTCACAGTTAGAATAAGGCTTCTTCAAGAATGTAACAACAAACGTTTCTCAGCTGTTTTTTTAATTACATTTTCAAGTCATCTGACAAACCGGAGATGATGCTGTCCAGCTTAGACTTGCTCCCTGAAATTCCTTGAATGGTTTTATGACATTCTGCTTTGCAGAGGAACTTTACTTCTGATTAGTTTTCTCACACATTTCTTGTCAAACTGAACGTCGTTGCTGGACCAAACCAGGATTATAATCACCTGTTAGAAATAGCACATTTTAATTTTAACGTCTGGACCTAATTACAAGAGAGCTACAGATCTGCAGCTGCACACAACAACAACTATAGGCAAGCCTTCAAAGTGGGTTTAAGTGAAACGCGGCCAACACCTCAGCTGATAATTAAACACTTGGCTCTGGAGACTGACGGGTCTCTATGATAAAAGACATGGTGGTAATGAGGTGAAGGATGCTAGTCTAAACAGAACTAGGAGGTGGAGGAGGAGTGTATCTCTGCGTTTACTGTGTCAGGGTTGATCGTTAAATTCTGGGTCTTTAAATGAAGTTAAACAACAAACATAAAATAATGTCAGGTTTTGTGGGCAGGAATGTGAGATGTGACCTAGACTGTGGATAGTTTCTCCCATAAAGTGTCTGAGAAAAGTTATTCATCTTTATATTAGAGCTGAACTGATGGGGAAAAATATAGATCTTTTTTATTTAACTGTAGAGCCAATAAATCACATCAGTTTCATCAGTGCCAAACTAAAAGCTGTTGCAAAAAGAATACAGTTAATGAGTCAGCTGGACTGTTTGCAGCAAAAGCCATGTAAAAGTTAATCACATTGGTCCACTGCAGCGTGACTTAAAGGGTGATTAGGATGTTCCACTTCCATGATTTTAACAACAAAAACTCTTAACTTTCTGTAACAAGGTCACGTTTACCTTTAATCTTGTTTTCAAACTTTAGAGTGAAAATGAAACAAAGATAATCAGGAAAACTATTAAACTAAACCTCCACAAAAACCTGTTGCTACTGTAGTCCAATATATTCAAAAACATGTAGCTTTTCCTGGTAAAGAAAGATGAGTGTCCTTTAGCGGCAGATTTTAGGACAAGCTGATGTTCCCAAGACATTTACCACATTACAACCCATAATAAGCAATTCTGCTCCTAAAAAAAGAAACCATTACACACCAACGTGGGTAAAAATAACAAGCAACTGCAGACAGAGAAGATTTATGATGAGGCTCGGGACATATCTGAGGGGGAAATGAGAAATGATAATTTGCCTGTGGTCTAATAGTGAGATTCAACTCCACCAATCATCCAAGCTTTTGTAAAAATGAGACGGGAGGAGGAGGATGGACGAAGAGATGAAGGATATCTCTCTCCCAAATGAAGCCAATGACAGACTTTATGAAAAAATAATTCCAAAAATGAAAGACTCATATGAAGATGTGTCAGCACCAAATTAAAAACGACATCCAGTTTATCATTTATTTAAAAGCGGGCATAATGGGTCAGTGAGCAGCACTTAAGTAAACGTTCCCAACAGAGATACAACCGAGCTGCATGACCTAACTACCCAATCAATTCAGAAAGATAAAGCTGCTCAAGATGCAATCTGCAAAATCACAAACAAGCAGAAGGACAAGTAATGAGGTTGGAGCAGGTCGCAGGGAATACATTTTGAACTTTTTCATAGAAATCTCATTTATTTCCCTTCAGCAAATGAGATCATTACATCACTCTGAAGTGTCCTTGAACTAAACAACCGGTTTTCAACTCCTCACATCCAGCATCCTGCCTTTTATTATCCTGAACAGAAAGAGGAAATACACACAGGAGGGACCTTGATAAAGAAAGCTAAGAAAAAACTGAAAGTAGCTTTACTTTATCTTCATGCACACATGACTTACGCACCAGGAAAACAAATCTGCTTTCAAAGCTCCAGTATCAGACTATGACCACTACTCCAGCAGCTAATACAGAATTACTTGAGTTCTTTCTTTCTGAAATAAAGTAAAGACGCATAAATGGAACGAGAAAACATTTGGAGAAAAGTTCTGAAGTAGTTTAATTACTAGAATAAACACTTTAAGAACCAACTATTATTCTATTTGGTAAAGAAACAAAGCTTATACGATGAACAAACTTCTAAAATTCCACATTCTACGCAGATATGTCTCTTTAGATCGAAACTATGGACGACCAAATCTGATATAATTCAAAATAAAAGCAGAAATATATAAATGAACCAATAACTGTAATTTCCCCTCATGGGATCAATAAAGTATCATCATCAAGTATCATCATCATAAATTAAATAAATAAATACACTTAAAATGCGCCAATTAAATTAAAATTAAGTTACAATTAAAATTACAGGAAGGAGCAGGACCATGTGCAGATCTACTGAGCTTTAAGTTTAGTTTAAAACAAAGACAAAGAATAAGAAACTTACCTGTGTCTTTATTTGAAGCTAAACTTTAATCTAAACTGACGCAGCACAAGCATGCACAGTAGATCCTGCTCCTTCCTGTCTGTTGACCAATAAGAGAGGAGCTGACCCAAGAAGCCCCACCCACTTAATTTACATAATGAGGCAGAAATGCATGAAGTAAAGTAAAAACAGGAGACAGAAATGTATGAGCAACACAAGGAAATAAAAGACTTGTGAGGGAAAAATATTAAAATAATTAAATATAAACATTTAAGAGACACAAATGCATGTACAAGTAAAGAGGAAAAACAAAAAACATATATTTTAAAAGAGTAAAAAGTAAATCATGTCTTAAAATATAAAATTTTTTGGAATTATGCTGGAAAAATAAATATGAAGGTCAAATTAATTGTAAAACACGAGGTAAAGTTCTCATTTTGGTGCATTTTAAGTGTATTTATTTATTTATTGGTCCATTTATATATTTCTGTTTTCTTTCTAATTATGACAGTTTCGGTCTTCCATACAACAACTGTTTCATTTAAAAGTTAAACTATTAAAGGGTGCTGCACCTTCAGGACCTCACATACACACACTTGTGATGTCCTTGAATATCATGTTGTTTAGTGAAAACATGATGCATGAGTGTACAGTGCATGCTATCTGGTAAAAACAAGCCTCCTCAATGAATCATTCAGTTTATCAGGCCACAACAAAATTGCCTGAATAATGGAAATCCATCAGTTATCCCTGGGTGACCTCTGTGTTTCCTTGACAACTCATCCAGCAGCATCAGTTTGTTTCCTCTGGTCCTGATCTGTAACTCTGACACAGTTTCCCGCTGCTGTGAGGATTTGATTCCCTCCGGTGGATTTCAGCCCGATCTCTTCTTCCTGCTGCGATAATCTCTTTTAAACCATCTTCACTGTCTTCTCCCCCTGACTGGGATCACTTAACACATTTTCACTCTGAAATAAACCTCTTTACTGCACAGATCAAACACGATTTGTTTGTTTTTTCCGAAAATGAACAAACATTTTTTATTATTAGTTGTATTTTATTGTTAAAATTACCTTTGGTTTGATTTTGATGCATAGTTCCAACTGTTGTTAATTTAAGGTTTGTCCCATTACTTTTTAAATTCCATCAGCTCGTGTTAATTAAATAAAACAATTAGCATTTCAGCTTCTTGTAAAAAAGTCCACAATATGCAGAAATGAGAATTCTTGGTTCATTTCTTTAAAATGAATATAAAGCTTATTTAAGAACACCTAACCTTCATACATGAAGAGGCCTTACACTACAATAAAAACACCATCAGGGTCAGTAAAACCATTGGAATAAATCTTTATTAGTCAGTTAATTAATCAATCAGCTGCTTCTGAACTTTTAAGGGACGGTCAACAACTTCACTGCACTTTGCACATCAAATTAACTTTAGTCCAACAGGCTTAATGGACGCAGAGTAATTGAAATATGAACATGAACAGTGCAGTGTAAGCATAAATGGCGTTCAAGCTCAGATGTTGCATTGATTTTCTGTCCCTTCCAACGTTCAAGGAGAACAATGTATCAAACATTTAAATTGAACTGGCTGCCCTGCAGATCTGACCGGACCAACCACTGCCACCGTGGCAAAGCTAAATACTAAATAAAACTTAGGTTTAGCAGGGGACAATCAAGGACAGGTAGGTTCAACGGAAGCTGAAGCAAAAACTGTTTCACGACAACTTGATTTTTTCCATCAAACCTGTTAAAAGTCACCGTCAACACATGGGTTTACTGTCCGGTCGGACCACGAGAGGCAGCAGATACCCCAAATATCGAAAGAATATTCCCTCATCAGTTCACTTCAGAGAAGAACAGCAAAATCAATAGGCAGCAGAGCAAACCTCAATTAAATAATTGAGTTAAGAGCTTACAGAAGTTTAAACAAGGATAATGGCTGTCAGGTCGATAGCTGACAGAGCTGATGTGTGAAGTCAGTAATGATCGAATCAAAGATCCGACCTGATGGAATATTAACCGGACTCCTCTGGCTCGTGGCCTGAGTGAAAGCGAGTGTGACAGTACAGGACGCGGCAAACAGATCTCGGCTAATTTCATGTCTCTGACATTACACTTATAACCCGGCTTCCCTCCAGGCTGAGCATCAGTGTCAGAACTGACAGTTCATGTGACGGACATATGATGGAGGAACAAGCCCACAGTGGGACACTAAAGGAAACCAACACTGCCCCGAGCGTTACCCCTAAAATACACCTATCACGATTTATTCATTTAGTCTTTCTCACACTGTGATAGAGTAAATTCATGAACAGCAAAATTTTGTTAGAATTTCTTGAATATTTCTTTCCAGCAGAAGGAAAATGTCTGTGTGGTGGATCAAACTGACATAATTAGAAATAAAAGAAATATATAAATGGACCAATGAATAATTAAATACACTTAAAATGCACCAATTAAATTAAGTAAATAAAAACAGGAGAAAGAGAAATGTAAAAGTAACACATGAAAATAAACAGACTTGTGGGAAAAATTATTTTTAAAAATAATTAATAAATTAAAAATATGATCATTCAAGAGACACAAATGCATCTACAAGTGAAAGGAAAATATAAAATTTCTATATTTTTAAAAAGGTAACGTAAATAATGTGCTAAAATATATAATTTATTGGAACTAAGCTGAAAAAATACGAAGGTCTATTAAATTATAAAACATGAGGTAAAGTTCTCCTTTTTGTAATTTAATTGGTGCATTTATTTATTTATTTATTTATTTATTTATTTATTTATTTATCCATTTATATATTTCTGCTTTTATTTCTAATTATGTCAGTTTCTGTGCTCCATACATCTGAACATAGAGTCTGGTGCACAGGGTTCAGAGAACTTTGGTCCATCAGCACAATACAAATAAAATAATGTAATTAATATAGCACAGGGATAAGAGACAATGACTTAGGTTCAGGAATGTTAAGATCATAAAAAACCTGCTTCTAATAGTTTTTGTTGGGACTTCAATCATCTTGTCTCGTACTGCTTATCCAGACCTGAAAAACACTAAAAACTAATTTGATGATTTTCATGTTTCACAAGAGACAAGAAATTGTACAGATTAGTTAAAACTAAACTTCCCAGTTAGAACAATAAATACTTCAGACTTTTAGAAGTCGTTTGATGGTCTTTATGCCAGCATCGATTCTACAGAATATCTGTCTCGTGCAAATAAATAAATCACTCTGCAGAGTCACCGAAGTGAAGAAGAAATTATTACGAGAGCTGGAAGATCTTTCTTCTGAGAGATAAAGGTCACATTAATATATCATAAAAGTTTAGCTCTCAGCAAGTAATTTTGAGCATGGCTTCCCCAGACAGCTCATATCGAACTTCTGGACCCGAGTGAAACTGGTCCGAGACAGAACGACTCTCTCAGATGAAGACGGTGAAAGAAGGGCACCTCGACACCCTGCAGCTCACTGACAGCGAGCGTACAGAGGAGACCTGCTGGGTGCTCGCCGGGCCAGGTTCTGATTATTCTCCCCACAGAGCAGAAAACACACCTGATAAGAGCTTCTTCATAATTTACAGTCATCATTCTGATCTGGACGGTGTCTTTACGACAGAGAGCTTTGACTGTGAAAACTATCGTAGTAAGACGTTTGGATTTATCATCACAGCATAATTAACTGCAATTTAGAGTATTTCAGAAAAGATTTCACAAATTATTAACCTCCACTAACTAAAAGTCATAAAAAAGAAGATTGGGGCCACTGAAAATAATAATAATTCTGACTTTAATCTAAGAACTCAGTCAGCATTCTGACTTTTTTCTGAATTTTTCTCAGAATTCTAAGAATAAAATGTCAAATCAGAACTATGACTTTTTTCTCAGAATTCTGGGATTAAAGTTAGAATTCTGAAGTTAAAGTTAATTCTGATTATTTTACAAAATTCTGAGATTAAAGTCAGGAAAAAAAACAGAATTCATTTTGAATCTCAGAATTTTAAGATTAAAGTCAGAATTTTTTTCCCCAAATTCTGTAAAAAAGTCAAAATTCTTAGATTAAAGTCAAATTCAGAATTCTGACATTTTTCACAAAATTATGAGATTAAAGTCAGAATTCTGTTTTTAACCTCATAATTCTGAGAAAAAAAAAGTTTGAATTCTGACTTTTTCACTGACTTTTTAAATGACAGAATTCTGAGATTAAAGTCAGACTCAGAATTCAGAATTGTGACTTGAATCACATTATTTGTATCTTGACTTTACAAAAAAGGATTAGGGCCACTGAAAAAAAAAAAAATTCTGACTTTTTTCTCAGAATTCTGAGATTAAGGTCAGAATTCTTTTTTTTTTCTCCCAGTGGCCCTAATCCTTTTTTGTAAAGTCAAGATACAAGTTCTAAAAGGATTAAACTTTTCTTTCCCAAAAACACATCAACACAGCACACAAATATGAGTTTACATCAAGCGTCAGAGAAACTGGACAAAGTGATCAGCAACTTCTCATTACCAGAATAAATGTGTTTTAAAATGCACATATATATAAAACACTTCAGCAGGCGTTGTTAGAGCTGCATGGCTGATTGTGCTGAAAGTGAAAAATTAGTCTTTGAAAGTGCAAGTGTAAACATACTGACCGGAGAATATAAATCAGCATTATTTAAATTTGCATTATGTAGTATCCCACAGGACCACGGAGGAGAGAACATTTCATTTATTGGCATTTTTTTTTATTTCTTCCTAATTCTATTAAATTCTAAGGAGAAGGGGAGGAGAAACCCGGGGCTCAGAAATTACACGGCACATCTATCACTGTCGTTGTTCAAAGTTAAAGCTGGAGTGGAAATCAGAGTTTGGCTCGCCCAAGACTTCAAGGACATTAAAACATTTCCTGTGTGCTGCAGAGGTTTTAATAAGTAAAGAAAATAGAAATTAAACAGTTCAAAACTGAGACATTTGGACAGAAGCTACAACCTTCAATCAACACTGAAACATAAAAACTGATCTGAATGAAATTTCACATTTTAGAGTAATACAGGGAAAGCTTTACATCTAACCAGACACTAATGTTTTACATTAACAGCAATAAACTACAATAATATGTCAGTTAAACGGCTCAGATGACAAATCCATCCAATATTTAAATGATTGCACTGCTTAGTTTCATGTCCAGAATATTAATAGGCCCGTTCACCGCTGCCTGGCCTTTGACAGCAGTCATTAGTGTAGGCTGAGTTCATGCATGGACATTTTATTTATCTGCAACAGGAACAAGCAAACAGTTTGGGGCAAAGTAATCAGCACTTACCAGAAATATTCTGTACGCATCGTTCCTCGTGACGGAGCCCCAGCACGAGTCTGTATCGTTGTATTTCACACCTCCAGCGCTGCAGGAGTGATTTCCACTGCATGGAACAAACAGAACATTTTCTTCAAGCACAGCCTCGTCAGATGATAGATCATCACTAAAGCTGTTTTAGTCACTAAGAAGGAGCAAAATGAAGGGGACAAAAACTGTATTATAACTGTTTAAAGCCCAGTTATCGTTGCATGACAGGACAAGCTCATCAGTAAGAATCTGTATTTTGTGGAGGTGGAATATGATGTCATAGTCAAATCTTAGTTACTCTTGCTGGAAGCTCAGTAAAGTGGAGACAACAAGGGATGAGAGCTTAATGTGATCAGGCAACATCAGTGTCCTCATTTAGAACAGATTTGACAAAAACAGTGATTAGAAAAATACGAGTTACAACAGCAAGTTATAAATAAATAATTATAATTCTACTTTTCCACACGTTGGACTGGGGGAAGATCAGGGGGTCCGGCTGGTCCCAGGAGGACCTCAATATGACAAAGTTAATGTGGACAGGTGTTGTCTTGTTGTTTATTACTTTAGAAATGGTTATACATTTGTTATTCAATAAAAACATGTACCCATTTTAAATCAAAATGAACAGCGGAAGTGCATACTTCACCTTTAATATTTTAGTTTTATTATTTTCCCAAAACTACCAAAAATCTAAATGTCAAAAACTGTAACTGTCACAATTTTAGAATCATCTCCATGAATTAAAAAAAAAAAAAAAACACCAGCAGGGTTTAAGACCATTTCTGTCATCTAGAAGGCGATGAGCTCATACCTGAATAAAAATGTCTTATTTTCAGACGGGCAATAAAAACCTTTCTGGAAGCAAGTCAACAGAAGCAGCTGCGAGAGGTGAACGAGCCCCAAGGTCTCCGTCAGCAAACTTTTATTGTCTTAATCTACTGGTTCAGCAGGTCACAGAGGGATCAGAAGGTGAGGACAGCAAGGAGACCAGAACAGAGAGAGGATAAAATCAACCTTTAAAAAGCTGCTTCTACTGTCTCACCAGGCCACTTCCATGAGGGAAATTGGCACGGCTGCGGCATAGATGGCCAGATCTCCGTAAAGATAGACGATGATGCAAATGTAGAACATGTTGACTCCAACTGAAAGACACAAAGGATTAAGAGATGAAGGACTCAGGGATGCATGATGAGCAGATTTACTGAGTAACATGGGATCAATGGGTGACAAACAAACACATTTATCATTTTTAGCAGCCGTCCAAACACTTCATCAAGATGTATCGCTGATGGAGCGCGAGTGTCAAACATCTACATTAAAATTACACCCTCATCTGCACACCTCTCATTACAGCCCTCCGTCAGTTCTCCAGGCCACAGGCATGTGTTTTAATTAATGAAAAATATTAATGGCATTAATTATTAAAGCCATCACTCCATGAGGGAAAACGTCCATCAGCCTCGACTCTCTGCGGGATTCTGACCATCTGTCCTCCTGTTTTCATCCAAACACCTGACTGATAGGACCGAGTCAGATTTCACCTGCAGACACATCAGCACAGCGAGCCACACATCCATCATCCCGTTGGTTTCTCAAATGGGGGGTTTCTACCGCCTAACAGGGCCCCTCAGCTAATTCATTACTGCCAAGGAAATTAGAGGGTAAAGTCCATTAAAAAGAAATAAACGCCGACAGATTTACAGCTTCTCCGGCCACACAGATTCTTTATCAAATCAAGGACTAAAGGGGCCTATTGGGGGCGGTAGCATTAAGCTGTGATAGAAGCCGAAACAAGAGCAGAACCAAATAAACAACTATTTATATCTAGCTAACAAAAAAAATGTCTCAGCGTTTCATTAAATCAGTGTTTGGGCCATGAAGTGTCAGCTCACAGGCAGCTAATGAGGGCAGATTGCTTGTTTTATTCAACCACTGGTCCAGAACCAGAGCATAATTAGGTTTCAGCTTTAAAATCTGATTCTGTTTTAATTTTGTTCCTTGCAATACTATAAACTATAAATATACTGTGGAGCTGCCTTGCTGCTCAGAAAATAACATCACCTCTTCAAGTTGATCTACAGAAACACCAGGTTGACAGATTTATTCATCATGTGGATACATTTTATGGCTTTTTCCTATTACTGGTTTAGTATAGGGATGCAAACAAATAACTTGCGATTAATTGTCAAATAATTAGGTTTATTAAATTAAATTTGTTCCATTCGATCAACTGATAATGTCCGCTGGCGTGTCACATGACTGATTTAAATCACTCCAACTCAAATGTATCAGAGTGTCATTGGTTGTTTGTTTATTTCCACCCAACAGTCCCATGAATGAACTCATTCTTTTTTTTCCCTAATTGCTGCACAACCGTAGACATGTTTTTACTTTGCAGATAGATGCGACACGTACCGTTCTCTGCAGCCCGGCCACAGTTCTGCACCACCACACAACACCGCAACTAATATCTGCCAATTACCCAGAGCTACAGGCAAAAACGCTGCAAATAAGTCTTCATTTAGCAGCTCAGCTTTTTCATGTAGCTGTGAGAAGCATTACTATCCATCAACACGTTACCTCTGACCAGACTGACAGCGGACATGACAGCCTGTCTGTAAAAACCTGCAGAAAAAAGTAAAACTACACTTAGTTAACTTACAGAAACCACAGAGAGGACAGAAAAACCTCCAGTTCCTCCTCTGGAAACAAGAGCAGCAACAAGCTAACTGCAATTTATGTTTAAAACATTTAATATAAACTAGATACCACATAACAGCAGCATATATGACCCCCACATGTACACAAAGCACAAATGCACCAGAACTCACCACAACAGATTTGTTGTTTTAGGTGGGGGTCCAGATGTGGTGGTGGGCCTGATGGATAACCCTTCATCAGAGCTAAACAACAAAAAAAATCTGAAGCTCCTTTGTTGAATAGTTTGAGTTATAAGCCTTTTTGTATGTCCAGACACCCCCTTTTCAGATGGAGCCCCCTCCTCAAATATGGAGTCAATTGTAAAACCGTTGGCTGGTGCAGTGTAGGTCGAACATATCTACATTCCTGACAAATTTCATGTTGATTGATGCAGCTGCTTCTGCGCTACAGTTGACCAAAAATCACTAAAAAATAAAATAAAAAAAACAGTATGAAAACAATAAGACTCCCGCTAGCGGGGGTCATAAGTTACAAACTCAGTAAATTGTATAAAAAGTTTGTTTTAAAGTGGTTAAATATGATTTCAGTCTGTAGAAACTAAAGTTTAACCATTAAAGTATTTGATAATTGCTTCATAAAGAAATCATGGTGTGGATTAAAAAGCTGTTTTCTTTCAGCAAAAAGAAACTTCAGGGGGAAAAAAAACTGACAGTATCAAAGGTTTCTAAGATTGACAAGTCTCTGTAGAAATGTGCACAATGTCAAAAACAAAACATTTTTTTGTCTTCTTACGGTTTTTCAAACATTTTTTTGGCCTTTGGTTGTTTATTTTATTCATTCTCAATCCAATTATCTGAAAATCTGACAACTCATTACGGTGTTTTGTTTGGGCTTAAAAATTGGTCTCATAAAATCATCTACAGCAGAGAAAAATAATCTGAAAGGAACTTAGAGAATGTGTTTATTCACAAGATTATAGTTTGTAACAAGAAAATGACTTATAATTTGAATAACTGTATAATAAACACTTTAGTTTTCCCTGTTCTTTCAATAAAAAGAAACGCCTCAGAATAAATTGTCCTCACACCTAAAATCTCAGAAATAATGAAGAAGAAACTGCTTTTTGTCTCCCTCTGTTTTTATAATTAAATTTTGCTGCTTGTTGGACCAACAAAATGAATCTTTGATGAAGAGAAATCACTCAGATCTACATTAAGGAATCCTTAAAGGCAACATTAACAATATCTGTGAAGAACAAACAAGAAATGCCTCATCAGTACTGAACTGGTTTGTGATGTGGAGAATATTAGAATTAATCTGTGTTGCAGCAGACTTCTGATTTGACAGAAACAAGATGATTCTGAGTTTTAACTTGGTTTCATTTCAGAAAACAAATGAAGCCTTCAAGAAGCAAACATTTCTTTCCAGGCAGCACACTTTGAATATTGATTTGTTTGGTTGATAGCAGTCAGCCTTGATTTAATGTGCCCCTGAAATTAAAGTGCATCTTTCAGCACGCTGACACGCAGAACTATTGTAGCAGCGCTTTATAGAAAATGATGGCGACAAACACTGAGGTAAACATGAGCATTTATCTTCAAAATGACTACAACTTTCATCTCAGCAGACATTTAAAAAAAAGTCACTTAAGTATAAAAATTGATATGTTCATGTTTGGCTCTAATTAAAGTCAGAAGCCTGTGTTAGAACTAAGTTCATTAGTATTCGTGGCCACGGTGCTGTTTACGTCAGGGGACCGATGGCTCAGAAACAATCCTGGTGTTTGCACGGCTGCAGTGTTTTCAACACATCATAACACAAAGGTAAGAAAAGCTGAGACAAGATGCTGATGCAAGGACAGCACTCTGCCAGTCTGTCTGTGTGACTTTAGCCAAAGTCGTCTTTTAATCAACTTTCAAATCATCAGTGTGAAGGTTACAGCAACCGCTTCGACAGAGGCACAGATAAACCTGCCTCCATCAACATTCCTGTCAGTGGCTGCAGGTCAGGCTGATACCATATCCATGGACTTATTCCAAGCCTGCCTCAGCCTCACGACCGCCGCCGCCGCCGCCGCTGCTGCTGCTGTCACGTCCATTTCATCCTAAGAGGAAGTCAGACGTCCTCTAACTCTGCCTCTCCAGCAGCAGGAGAGACAGTCTGTTAATTGCCTGCAAAGGTGCAGGACAGACAGACAGAAGTCACGTCTGCAGTTTATTATCTCAGCAGAACAACGAGCTGCTGTTACGCCGCCTTAATGTGTGTAAATTTAGCACAGGAGAATGAACCTGTTTGCATTCATTCTGGTTAATTACCTTTATTCATGTGCAAAGATCCCATTAAGAAGAAGCCGAAACAGAGTTCAGGTTCAGTTTCAGTCTCCAAAACAGACTGCGCTGTAACGTGTCGTGTCATAATATCAATGGAAAGCAGCATTCAGCAAGTAAAACTTGATTATTTGTGTTTTATTTATGCAAATTTCTGTTTCTAAACATTAAAAATTTATTTTCAATAAAACTGAATTACTGTATGAAAAACAAAAGAAGACTTTGTTTGATGGAATCTGTTAAAACTGCTGGTTTGTAATAAAACAAATAATAAAATTATTTATATGCTGTCAGGACAAACCAAACCAAATGTTTTCTTTTCCACGTTGGGCCTGAGCTGGAGCTCATGGCCGTTTAATTTTCTCTGATTAGAGAAAAAAAGCCCGAGCAGCTTTCCCACAGCGTGAGGAGGGAGAAAACTCATTTCCTTATTGCCGATCGATCCCGCCACGTGTTCCCTGCACGGCCTGTGTTTCATGGTAAGGTCATCAGCCATGTTTTTTTTATTTTTGTTGTTGTTTGTTTTTTTTCTAAAGAAACCTTTAACAGGCAGGCAATCGAGTAAGTGACAAGAGGCTGAATGGATGGGAGCACACTGCAGCTTTAACAGCGTGAGCTGCACGATGGCATGCATTAGCGCGTTCACACGTGCGGGTGTGAACATGAGCCGCCGGGTGACTCGTTGTGTGCCGAGTGCTCCACCTGCTGTTGAAACGCTGAAGGACGGAGCGTGTCGGTGCAGACGACGCCGTCACAGCTTTGACCTTTTGTTGTGCTCTTATTCCTGCGACACCGGAGACACCGACGAGTCCGAAGCCACACGCGTGTGGAAAAAGCTTAATGCAAGCAGACACGGCGCGGGAGGAGGCGAAGGGAAGGGTGTTCTGCATGCTGACACAATCATTGATATGAATGAGGATTGGAAAGCTGCAGGGCTCTCTCTCTCTCTGGTTCAAGGTGATTCTGCTTCCAGTTTACCATCAGGAGTCAGCTTCTTTAGCTCCAGAACAGGTATTTTCCACGAGTAGAGGTACAAACATGCTCAGGCTTGATGGGCTCTCAAACAGGTGATTATAACCACAGGCAATTTATCCATATGTAATTACATCCAATTAACCGCCACCAGCCTTACTTTGTAAATGAGCACTTAATATTAAAAAAAAAAAAAAAAGCTTTGATGAATTGCCCCTGCACAGCCGTCCGGCTCGTCCATAAATATTAGACATGGCTAATGATGATGGCATCTGCAGGTAATTGAATATTAGGGAGCGAGAACAAAGCTCGAGGCAAGAAGAACATTACCTTTGTTGAAGAACATGGAGGCCATCTGACCCATCTCGATCCGCTCCACAATGTCGAAATGATCAACGGGACCAGATCTCTCTGCCAAAACCAAGGAGAGAATGTGAACAGCAAGAAAAGCTGTGATGAAACATGAAAATGAGAAAATAAAAGCTGAAAATGTATCTAAAGAAAGGATTTAAACACATATCTTTACTTTAAAACAAGCAAATAAAACAAGGTTGTTATTATTATTCTTTAACTTTAAAGTACAAAAAGGTGAAATTTCACATAAAAGATTCTCTTTAAAGTACTTTTTATAAAAAGAAAAGATCACCACTCACGGACAGACAGGATGGGTTTGGTTTCTGGTTCTGCTCGGCCTCGGCCCATAACGTCATCGTCTGAGTAGTCGGAGCTGGAGTCGCTGTTGTCCGTCTGTGGAGGACGAAACCATGGTTTGAAGCTCTGTTTTAGGTTTCTGTTTCCCTAATTCCTCTACATAAACAACCGTCACTTTACAAGCTATTAACTCTGTGTTATTTGCTCTGGATTTGACGCGGGGGGGGGCAACATCTGGAAATTACAGCCAACAGCTGGGAAGCACTTCGGAGGACGGAGCCGCTTGCAAACCTCAACAATCACATCACCAACACGTCGCTTTTCGTAATTTCCCACAGTCCGTGCAGATTATTGTCAATTAACTGTCAGCGGTGGTGAAATTTGTGAGCGCCGTCGGCTGAATTAACGCAGGAGAGATGAAGAATGACAGCCAGTAATGACTCTGCAACAAACACAGGCGGGCCGGCAGAACACCAGACAAACAGCGGCGAGAATCAGAAAACTATTCACGCCAGCAGGCTCAGACACACGATCAAAGTCAAACTCAGGCCTGAAAAGGAGGAAAGTCAAACGTGTCTGCAGACAGAAGTCTGTTAAACAGCGTTTATCTCTTCATCCTGCAGCTCAAACACCATTTTCACTTTTAAATCCTTTCATTCCTCAAATTAATTATCTTCTATTTACAACAATTTACTGACATCTAGAGTCTGAAATGACAAACTGTAACTTAACATCCAAATATCTTGAAGATGAAATTTTCGATCTCAAAGGGGTTTTAAATCTGCTTAAATAAAGAAAATAAATATGTAGGAAACAAGGTTGCTAAAATATACTATATGTAATATTAATTCTGATTTTAATCTAAGAATTCTGAGAAAATATTTATTTTTCAGTGACCCTAATCATCTTTCGTAAATATGAGTAAAAACTCTGAACTACAAAGTAAATATAAAATTTCTACCAATTCTTCTGGTTTTTATTTATTCTATAAAAAAATGCAGCATTTCTGCTCAGCAAAGAAAAATATTAAGCAACAAAACATGATGAAAGCTGAGCAGAAAGTCCCTCATTTACTTTCTATCCTGGTCCCTTAAGAAACAAAAAAACAGATTTATTGTTTGTGTAAACTTAGTAATTTACTTGTTTACATGAACATGAGCTCTTTGGAAACCTAAAACTGTGGAAACAGCTGATGAGAACATGACAGGAAACAGATCAAACTGTTTTTTTTGTTTAGTATCTATAATGACTTCATTCCCAGCAAAAAACTTCATTTAATAATAATAATAATAATAATAATAATAATAATAATAATGTTAGATAAACAATTTATTACATGGTTATTTCAGCAGAAATATAATAACCCTACAGGAAGTGTTACCACTAGCTGCTGCTGCCATTTATATTTGTAATTAAGCACAGAATTAATAACTGTGTCGAACAGAAGGGATGTAAAGATTTATAAAGCAGCATTTGCATAAATAGCTTTTGCTAAAATTCCAACAGAGAGCAAAGCTACTTATCTAGTGCCAAACATTTCACAGAACATTATTTTATGCAGAGCTGTTTGACATTTAAATTATTAGGACTTCATTCATCACGAAAGCAGAATTTCTGTTCCTCATCTTCTCCCACAAATTATTATTGTTCATTTCAACCAGATTTAAATAAACAGCTGGTAATCTATGTACAAGATTGTTCTCTAACTTGTGGTTTTTGCTAAATGACACGTCTACAGCACCTTCTCTGATGATGCGTCAGTCAGTGTGAAAGAAAGGAGAGAGGAAAAAAAGTGTGGATGTTAATAGGTTTCATTCAAGCAGAGAGAAATAAAAGGCATTCAGCAGTAAACATTTCCTGTCGTACTCCTCTCTTGTTTTCCATTATGTGGGAGGAAAATGCTGAGGAGTACAGCAGCCATGAATCAAGGCTGAGCGTTCGCGCCGGGCTATTGTCCACCGGATCATAACTCCTGAAATGGAAACCCAGGGGCATTAAGCAAGATGACTTCTGCACCGAGGGGGAAACAAAAAGCAAAGGCCGAGCCATTCTGGGAGTGCCAAGTCTTTTTCTTAGTCAAAGTAAAAAAATGATTTAAGACTGGTTATTTCCCCTGATAATTGACCAGAGTTCTACACTGATGACTTCATCCAAATTGGGATTTTACAGACAGGAGGCCAGAGCCACTTTTAAATTGTGCTCAGTTTGGGCAGTAAAATACCATCTACCTTCAAAAAACAAAACATCCTATTAGAGGGAATTCTTTTCAGGGTTTAAAACTTGAATACAGTCCAGTCAAACTGGTTTTACTGCCGTAGATAAAAGCAGTTAGTGTTTCTCCATAAAAAGCCAAAATGTCAAAGAGACGTCCACAAAGACAGACTTTAGACCAGTGAGGGTTTGTGTTGTAGTTTTGGTACTAAAACAGTTTTTTATGTCTGATTAAGGACTCTGAATCTATTCTTGTTGCTTCCACAAAGCAAAACAGAATAAATTCTGGCTGAATCTTGATGAATAATCAGTGGTCCCCAACACTGGTCCTCAAGGCTCACCACCCTGCATGTTTTAATTGTTTCGCTCATGCTGGATGATGAGCCTCGAGGACCAGGGTTGGGAACCACTGGATTAACGGAGGCCCCGTTTACACGGAGCTGGTTTTCAGTGGAACCGCAACATTTTTGTTGCGATCTAGCTGATCGTTTACACGTAACTGGTGATCAGAGTGACTCCGGCACTTTTTGAAACCAGGTTCCAGAGTGGAACTTTTCTGTGACACCCCCGCGCGGAGGTGAGAAGCACCCCGCAGCTGTGAAAGCGCACATGCTCAAACAGCCGGCACACAGCGAAAGCTTCTTCTAAACCAACAATTACAATAAATTAAAAACAGCTGAGTGTTTTTTATGTTACTCACTCTTCGCAGCTTGTAGGAGCAAAACACAAAGAGCATCCGAGGTCCGAAGGAACTTTAGTTTATTCACCAGGTTCGGAC
>JARVJO010000096.1:18066750-18079530 GCA_031762555.1 Cynodonichthys magdalenae
CTGGGGAGAGGGAAGTCTGGGTCTCTCTGCTTAGGCTGCTGCCCCCGAGACCTGACCCCGGATAAGAGGAAGAAAACAGACGGACCAAAATGATCCCATCTCATCTCATAGCAGCAGAGTCTAAACAGTGTTTTGCTTATTGTCCTATTAAAAGTCCCCTTGAAGCTGAGCATCATTTACTTCTTATGTGTAGTGTTTAAATGGCACAGAGCCATCCATCCAGCCAACGTCCCATTACAGATATTTCCATAGGAACACTCTTTGTGCCGTCTGAAAATCCATCACCTCACCTCTTCCTTCTCTCTTTTCTTCCAGCTCAGATGAGCGTTGGCCGCCGCCATCGCCTCGATCACAAACGTGGTGGTCATGTAGCTGACGGAGGACAAGAAGCAGGTTAAACAGGTGTCAGAGCAAAGAGTCATCAAGAACTCTGATCACTAAAAGCTGTGGTGTTTTATACTTAATAAACAGATTTCCAAATATTTTCCTTATCATTTCTAACAATAATGTAATAATTGTATTAGTAATTGCCAATAAGTTTGTTTTTATAGTTTGAGTAGATCTGCTGGATTCCCTGAAAAAGTAAATATGAAAAAACGACACTTTTTATCGTTTTTAATTCATGAACCTTCATATTTTTTCTAAAAAGACCCTTATTGGTTGGTCTTTATTCACAGAGTCTGAGTAATCATTTTAGCACAAACTTGTAAAATTTAATGAATTATTCAGCTGCATCATATTTTTCCTTTTCTGTGGTTCTTATTCTCATTTTGAGGCGGCAGAATTATTCCAGAAACTACTCGCCAGTTCACCAGAGAAAAGAAACACGGTCGACCTTGCACATGCTTTGCCAATAAAGTCTGAATAATGTGTTCTGCAGGGAGCTGAGAAGCAATAAAAACTGTTAAAGAAAAGCAAATCTGAGGGAAAATATAAACTCAACACATCAGAACAGTCAGATGGATGATAGAAAGGAGACTTTTATTCCCACAGTGAAGGTGAGGAGGAATAAATCTCACCTCATAAATGCTAAAATGCAGATGAGAGTCAAGCTGACCACCCAGCCGGCTGTGGCGAAAGCTCTGGGCATGGTCAGAGCACCCGTCCCCACGATCAGATTAAACATGTACACCAGCCCCACCTGCAGGAGAAAACATGGAAGTAAACAACACTGCTGTACTCAGTGTTCTTATTGTAAAACTATTCACCTCAACTCCCATTTTAAAGATGCAACTAATGTTTTTATTGTGAAACAAAAAAAAAGAAAAACTGAAACCTGAGTGACCTTCGTCCATCTGACCACTAGAATTATTGTCCTTTCTTAAAAACCAAACTGCTCCAGCTCCTTCAGGCTGCACCTTCTTCCACATGGGGAGAAGAAATCCTAAACCAGTGGTGTCCAGTTCTGGTCCTCCACGGTCACTAATCCTCCCACTGCTCTAACATATGGAGGACTGAAACTGATAAAATTAGAAATAAAAACATAAAAAAATATAAAAATGGACCAATAAATAAATAAATACACTTAAAATGCACCAATTAAATTAAAAAAGAACTTTACCTCATGTTTTAAAATTTAATTGACCTTCATATTTATTTTTTAGCTTAGTTCCAATAAATTATATATTTTAGCACATAATTTACATTTGACTGTTTTTAAAAATATAGAGTTTTTGTTTGCCTTTTTACTTGTACATGCATTTGTGTCTCTTAATGTTTATATTTAATCATATTTAGTTGGCTTAAAGTGTAAAGTTTAGTTTAAAACAAAGGCACAGGTAAGTGTTTTTCTCCTTGCCTTTGTTTTAAACTAAACTTTAAATTTTAATCTAAACTAAGGCAGCAGCAGCAGCACAGTAGATCTGAACATGGATCCTGCTCCTTCCCGTCTGTTGACCAATAGGAGAGGAGCTGACCCAAGAAGCTCCGCCCACCTTCTTTACATAATGAGGCAGAAACACATAAGACTTGTGAGGAAAATTATAAAAAATAATTAAATATACTCATTTAAGAGACACAAATGCAAGCAAAAAGAATAAAAAAATAAGTATAAAAATAAAAATATATCTTAAAAAAATAAAATGTAAATTATGTGCTAAAATATATAATTTTAGAAACTAAGCTGGAAAAATAAATATGAAAGTGAATTAAATGATAAAACATGAGGTAAAGTTCTCCTTTTTTAATTTAATCAGTCAGTTTTAAGTGTATTTATTGGTCTATTTATATATTTCAGCTTTTATTTTTAATTATGACAGTTTTGGTTCTCCATACTAACAGTCTTGATTCAACAGCTGAATTTAAAGATAGAACGATTCATCAGACAACCATTTTTTTAAAATTTTTATGTTGGTCACTTTTTTAAAATGCCTGTGGACACATGTAGACCACATTTAAATATTGTTTGTTAACCAATATTCTTTTTCAATGTTTTTGCACAAGTCCTTCTAAGGGCTGTTAAATATGTGTTACAAAAGTTATGTAATTATTGTCAGATTCTGGTAAATGAAAAATAAATATTAGTGTAGTGAGTCGGCCATCAGCTGCCCTGAATCCTAAAGACCGGCATCAATGTCACCCTCAGTCAGGCTCTAGTTGTCCTCAAGACCTGCAGACGTCTGATAATCAATCATTCAGTGTGTTGAAGCATAGAAACATGCACATTTCCTCACTCTGCTGCTGTCTTTAGTCACTCTCCTCTACATGTTTGTTGTAATTATTTCTCTTCCAGAAGAAAATACACCTGGACCAGTCCTCTTGTGTCTCCTTCCTGTCCCCTCAAACCCAGCTGGTCCTGAGCCTGGTTCTGGTTCTGCTGGAGGTTCCTTCCTGTTTAAAGGGAGTTTTTCCTCTCCACTGTCTGATGCTCAGGATGGGAGATTGTGATGAAGTGATTCAACACAATCTGCTGCTTCTTTAGATTGTTTTTTTTCATGTACAGTGCTCTGAGACGACGTATGTTGTGACCTGGCACTATATAAATAAACTGAATTGAATTATTGCAAAATAACTCAGAACACCAAGTGAGGTGAATACTTTTACAACCAACCTATATTATTTACTTATCTTGAAACTATCCGTTTCTTTTTTAGCACATTGACTGAAGCTCAAACTATCAGGCTGAAGAATTAACTAGAGGCAAAGAATAAAACTTAACTATCATGGAAGATTGTTAAATTATTCAAAGCTGTCACTTCCTGAAAACAGAAACAAACATCTGAGCAGCAGAACTGAGTCTCAGCAGCAAAGTCATGCTGAAGTCAGCAAAGTCTGGATGAGCTGTCAAAACTGAGTCAAACCACAGAGAGGCCTGATGTGAGCAGATAATAAAAAGAGGATGTGTTCTCATTTCTTTTTAAGTGCTTTTGTTTTTACTGCAGTTTTATTTTCACAACTGTCCTCGTTCTGTAACTAATTAACAGATAAACAACAAGCAGCTATCTTAACAGGAGTCGATACAATAAACAACAACAAAACGGAATTCAGCAACTCCTGACGGGTGCACTTTGAACCCAGAGAGTTATCACAGACTTTGATGATAAAAAGTTTTACAAAATCTCATCAAATGCAAAAAAGTCCATAAAATTTTCCCTTACAAATGGGGAGTACGGTTCTCCGGTGTCTGTGATCCCTCCTGCCATGGTTAGTGTTCAGGGTCTTTACCTGAAGGAAGGAGAAACATCTGATCATGTTCAGCTTCACTGCAGAGAAATGTTCTATTCTTCTCAAAAAAATGTAACTTTCTCTGTTATTAATGCTCAGTTTGGTGCCAGAGTGTGTTAAAAATCTTTCTGATGCAAAATAAATTCAATCTTCATCTGAAATGAACTAATATTAAACTTAAAAGCAGTCAGATCCTTGAAAACACGAATGGTGAAAACATAATGTATTCTAAAATGATTTATGTTTTTCCATCTGATTTATTAAGCTGCTATTATTTTGGTTAAATAACGGTAAATAAATAAATTATTTTCTTCACAGTATGCTTCAGATAAACTCAATAAATTAGTATCATGTAGCTCAAATTTATAATTTAGTACTCATAATAAAGCACACAAATGTAATCGTGTTAATTATCTGTGTGCAGCGATGAATTAATTTACTCATCAATAAGGAAAAATAATAACTTTGGTGCATTTTATAGCATTTTCTTTCCAAAATGTATTAAGCATACTTGAGCTGTCATGCATGTTTTTGACCATAGTTTCTTGAAATGTTTTTTTGTTTTTGGATTGAAGCTATTTTATAAGTTGTACTTAAGACTACACTACCACCTCTGTCAGAAATAACCATCAGCCTTATTCTCAATGTTCAGAATTGCAAGTTAAAACTGTAGTCAAAGCTTGTTTCTTTAAGCGAAGGTGAAACCCTGAGAAAACCATTCATGCATCATTTATGGAGTCTAAAACGCTGCAGCCAGACTCCTGACGGGAAACATTATTTAATGAATCTGAGCACAAATACTCTGAGCCGTTTACTGTTTAGCATAGAATAATAATAATCCTGGTGATTACATTTAACAGATTATTGCTCAGACTGATTTACCTGATGGTTCCACCGGAGCTTTTTCTTACATCCGAATTTGAATCCTGGCTGCTTAAATAATCAAATAGGTTCTTTTTTATTGCAAATTAAAATAAAATAAAAATTGTTTGCTCAATTACATTTTGAGATTAGTCGGGTTTTATTTATTTGTGTTGATTTGTTGAGTCTCAGTGATCAATATGTCTTAGTTGCTCCTTTAACTGGTTTAAATAAACTCAAACTACTCTAGTTGTTTACATTTTACCTTTTGTCTAAGTAAACAATTGTTGAGGGTTTTTAATTGGTTACAGATAGATTAATAAAGACTACATGAAAGCAACTCACTTTCATTTATGACAGCTTCATTGTGATTCTCTATTTGTTAAACTCAATAACTTGTTTACACACCTGAGATACCTGCTGAACACACGGGACGAACCGCCAAACAACAACACACAACACTACAGCAACTTCATAAGTTTTACTGTAGCATTTTCCGATAAATTACGACATTTTTTAGGGAATAGAAGCTGTTAACACAGACTCAAGAGTACAACTCACCTTCCTTCTGGCCAGCAGTCTTCTTGGTATTTAGCTCTATGCTAACAGGATGCTGCAGCTAAATGGATCCGTCCGGGTCAAACAAACGGAACACAGTTAGCATCAGCTAGCATGGGCTGAATCGATGGGACGGAGTCGGGGGAAAGAATAAAATAAAATAAAATAATACATACACATTCTCACGAGCTGCCAAAGCACAGCTCTGAGCCTAAGCGGTCAGCTGATCAGCTTCCGCATGACGGCCTGTACAACTTAAACTTCCGGTGTGTGCCTTCAGAATAAAAGCACCGATTGTTTTTTTTTTTTCAAAGATGTATTCTGCAGCGCAGCAGCAGCTTATATAAAAAGTTAAGAGAGTCAGAGAATACTGTAACGCTGACTAAACAAGAAAAAAACAAAAAGCAGTGACACTTTTATAAGTGATTCTCATGTTTTATCTTAGTTTGCATGTTTGCAAATCTGCAGCCAGGGCAGACTCTTTAGGGGTCAGGGGTCAAATTGATTTCCATTAAAGTCTAAAAAACTTTTTCTTAAACTAACGACAGTTGCATAAAATCACATATTTAAGTTGATAAGATAAATAAACTTACTACCAACATTTAGTCAAATTTTTAGAAAACCAAGAAATATAAAAGTATCTAACTGAATTAGGGAAGTTTGGAATTTGTATGATTTCCTAATTAAACAAAAGAAAGATAAGGCTAGATGCTTTTACTTCTGGTGACTTATTCACACCTTGAGTGATTAAAGTCACAAGTGTCAGTGACCCACAAAAAAAACCTGTTCACACCAGTCTGTCACCTCTGTGCTAATCAAGAAATTGTGATACCAGAGATCAAGCAAAGACACATTTGGAAAGACTGCATGTCTTTGTTATCAGAGGTCAGAGGTCAGGTGATTAAATTAAATTCATTCACCTGAGGAGGCCCAACATGTGCCACATTTGGAAATCATTTTAAATCTGAATGTTTGTTGTAGTATGAAAAAAAACTGAACCTCTAATAAAAAATAATCTGTTATTTTTGCTTTGCATGCATGTATAACATATTTGATTAATAGTTTGATTTGATTTATTGTTCATTTGGTTGGGAATATTTGATTAATCACTCAAAGCTCAGAGACTTTTCAGCAGAAGCGCTGCGAGTTCTTCATATTGTTTCTCAGAAACATCTCTTTCTGATGCAGCCGCCTCTCATCCAGATGCACAGTCAACTCTTCGTGACGACTTTTAAATTAAAAAAGCCACAGTCTGTTTTTCTGCTGACCACAGGTTATTTGAGTTCTGTGTGTACACTGAAAAGCTTTCCTCTGCAGCTGCAGGGGAACAATTGAAATGTTCGGCTCAGCTGTTTCAGAAAACTCAGCCAAAGAACACGAGAACAAAGATGCTGCTCCACAGTTTGACTGAACAATTAAACACATCAATTAATTTCTTATTTGCACTTTCCCGTTGCTGTATTTGTGTAAGCGGCTCTGCAGTTTATAAAGGAGCAATCCAGTTCAACTGAAGGCAAACAACTATGGCTGCCCTGAAGACTCTCACTTTTCTTGCTTTAATTGGTGAGTTATTGCACTAAATTAAAATGAGAATGTTGTAAATAATGAGATTTATTGTTAGAGATGATTGTTTCAGGGTTTGTTTCCCAGCAGGTGTTTCCAGTCAGACTTCAGACTGCTCTTATTACGACCTCCTGAACCACCTGAACCTGACTTCATCAAACACCCTTCTGGAAATCATGCGACCTGTGAAGAACTGGACCAGCACCACGCTGGTCCAGATGGACATGCTGGTGTACAGCATTTTGGACGTGGTAGGTGTTCTCACCATCTCTGTCTGAGGTTAAGCTTTTGATCTTTTTAATATTAAGATTGGTTGCTTCATTGACCCAAACATGGACAAGAGGAAGATGGATAACTGGAGTGCCTTTTTGTCAAACAACAGCAAAATTAAATTCATTGATGCAAAATGTTTCCAGGTTTATAGGATTTACTGATGTGACGCTGGAAAAGAAATGTTGCAGACAGGAATCATAAATTAAATTTTGTTTCCTTCTGTTGTATAAACTTAGCCAAAGACATCTGTCTCCAAACCTTTCAAAACAATCACAAAAAAGTTTTTTTCTTATTGACTTCCTCTCTGGTTGAATATTTACCATTTTCCTCCTGCAGGATGAAAAGATTCAAACCGTCACCTGTCACGTCCAGATCAACATGGTGAGAAAAACAAATACTTGGGTTTAGTTTAGGCATCACTTTAAAGATGTTTTTAAAACTTTATTTTCTTCTTGAAGTATTGGACGAACGAGTTTCTCTCCTGGAAGCCCTCAGAGTTCTGTGGGATCGACATGGTGACTCTTCCCCGATCAATGCTTTGGATCCCAGATATAGCCATCAGAGAGGAGTGAGCGTCAAACACTGATCTGATGAAGGCATAAAGTTTCTATCGGTAAAATAAAAAGGAAAAAAACGTTTCTCTTCTTTTCTCTCGTTTCCTGACTTTAGCGCATCTGATAGTGAGAGTCTTCAGGAGGATCCACTGGTCCGTTTGCATCCCAACGGTTTGGTTTTTACAAACTCCAAGTATCGACTGACCTTCACCTGCCAGCTCAACCTGTTCAGATTCCCATTTGATGTGCAACATTGCAACATCACATTTGAATCTCTGACCTCTGGAGGTAAATTAAATGAGCTCATTGGGAATCAGAAAAGTGAGTAAAATGATGAAGTGCTTCAAAACATAAGAATAAGCTTCATCCTCAGTGTTTATGCTACTTAAATATAAATGTGACAGCAGAAACATCATCAGCAGATGATGGACTCATTGATCAGTTGGTTTTAGGTTTAGGTCCTTACGTTGATATAAATTTAGGAAATATTTAAGTTTTAGGAAAATTGCAAACCATTATAAAAATCTACAACTACGAAGCTGTACATTAAATTAATTTATCTGATTTCCACTATCTGCTCAGAGAATTACATCAAACTGCAATCATCCAGCAATGACACAACTCTCCCCAGAATGTCCAACCAGATCATGACGACTCATGGAGAATGGAAACTGGAAAAGATGGACATCATCCAATATACTTTAACTGAAAACAGCTCAAGTAGCAAACTAGTGTACATGGTAAGAAGATATTTGTGCAGAAAGTTCTGTAACAAATGCGTTCAGCATCAAGTTATTTGTTGTTTTTTTTAACCAGGTTACCCTCCAGAGGAAGCCATTTCTTTATGTGATTAATCTAATAATGCCTCTGCTGTGTCTGCTGGTGCTGGATTTGGCCTCGTTCTTCATCAGTGAGGCCAGTGGGGAAAAGCTGGGCTTCAAAGTGACAGTTCTTCTGTCCATCTTTGTCTTACTGCTGATTCTTAAAGACATCCTCCCATCGACTGAAGACACCCTGCCGATGATGGGTAGGCAGCTCAGTCGGGTCCAAGATCTTTTCTATCAGTTGGTACTGCCCCGTAACGTCTCTGCATCTTTTTTTTCTAGCCATCTATTGTGTTGTGGTTTTCTCCCTGGTGTGGATCAGTGTCCTGGAGGCCATGTTGGTCAGATTCTTAATGGACCTCGGCAGTTCTCATGGTGAGGATGATCCAAACTCAGAAGTCAAAGTTCACATTCAGCAAGGCGATGCTCTTCATAAAGGTACGCTTTCAGAACTTGAACTTTTTACACATTTTGTAGCAGAAAACTAACAGAACACATGATCCTCATCATGAAACACGGTGGTGGCAGCATCATGCTGTGGGCCTGCTCGTCTTCAGCAGTAACAGAGAAGCTGGATAAAGCAGATTAAAACCACATTGTGGATCTAATACCTCTCAGGTTTCTAATTTCTTTCAGTGTTTTGGGACATTGTAACTAATTTTTTTCAGTATTTTTACCCCAAGAGCCTGCAGGAGCTGAAGAGAAAGTTGAAGCAGACAAGAGCCACTTCCCTCTGGAGGAGCTCAACGACCACGACCTGCTGAAGCTAATCCAGGACAAATTAAAAGCTGCTCAGCTGGAATCTGAACGGCAGAAAAAAATTAGGAAAAAAGCTGGATTCTGCAGAAAACTGGCTACACTCATCGATGCCGTCTTCTTTGTGTTGTATCTTGTTACTGTGGTACTTTGTCAGGTGTGCCTGTTCATCATTTGGAATTTTCCATAGTTTTACACCAGTTTACTGTGTTTATTCTGTCAGCACACTTAGAATTAAATGAGCTTTTTATTTATAATTTTAAAACATGCATGCAGTGAAAAGCTGCTCTCCTTGAATTGTATGTTTCTCTTCAACTTGTATTAAATTCTAAACTTTTCTTCAATTATCTCCAGCTGTGATAAATATATCTAAACATTAAACAAATTATTGCCTGTAAACATTGTTTCTAATTTAAAGTTATTGAAATAATGAGTTAAATATAGGACTGTAAGATAACGCAGAGAATTAATCTTTTTCCTTACAGCTGATAAAGACAAGACTCTCAGAACTTTGTTTTTAACTATAATTTTCACAAACATTTTAGCCATATAAAATACAGCTTGTAGACTACATTATATTTAACAATTTCTTGTTATAGAGACAAATTTCATCTTTTTAAGCGAGGTTTGTGGAAAGTAGGAGTGTTGCAGAATATTAGAAAAGTGAATGTTTAACTTCCAATATTTAGATATTGAGTTTTATAAATCGGATTCATAAACCAGCACACAATTTAACAAACATATTAAATCACAAACTTTCTGCAGATTAGGTCATGTTTTATAAATATTACAGGACATTTTTAATGTCCAGAGTAGAATCAAACAAAATGCACTAGTGTGAATTCTTTTTATTTATTATGGTATTTTTTATGTTTAGTCAAATTAAATTATAAATAATCTTTTATTAACATCCAAGTTTGTCAGTACCCTAAAATGTTAAAACTGCAGTTAAATATTTATCTTAAAACAATGTTTAACCACTGATTCTCAGGTCAAACCGAACTGAAATCTGTGGTTAAATCACGATGCTTCAGCTATGTGGTTTTAAAAAATAAAAATAAGAAACAACTAACTATAGAGAAGAAATGTAACACCCTTTAAAGTCAGAACACAAGTCGAATATTTAATAAAAATCTAAATGAAGACTAAAATGTAACCCATGACATACAAATATACATCACAAACATAAAGACGGTTAAAAAATATACAACAAAGAACAAAACGTCAATGATTTTTGCCAGTTTTCGGCAGAATCCAGGCTTCATTCTCTCCTGTTTCTGCTCTCCGGCTTTCTGCTGAACTAATTTTATTTCTTTCAGGATGGATTGTAGAAGATCGTGGAGAAGACCCAGTTCTGGTTCAACGTGTCCGTTCTCTTCAAGTACTGCTGACTCTGCGTCCGAAAGACAAAATATATTAAATAAAACAAAAGTACCTGCATCGAGGAAAGAACGTAAACATTTTGTTCTACACCAAACAGTATAAAGAGTTAATGACTTTAACAGGCAACAATTAGAAAAAAATCTCTCATTTTAAGGTTAATTCAGTCCATATAAATGCTAATGTTTTTGAGAAATTGGAACATTTATCTGTTTCACCAAAGTAAAACCACTTACAAAACCGTACCTTTGTCAAAGTTGACTTCCTGTTTGATAACATCATCATCAATGGAGCTTTCAGCCTTTTCCCCACATAAATCATCTAGATCGATTAAAAAGCCCACCAGCATGGCCTCCAGAACACTGAGCCACACCAAGGTGAACACTGACACACACAGACAGGCTGGAATAAAAGCACAGGTGCGTCAGCGCTCAGTGGGACGTAGAAGCTGGAAAGACAATGGAAAACATTGTAAAGATGATCTTGTGTGGCTCCTCACCAATAATTGGCAGATTGATTTCAGTAGAGGGCAAAATGTCCTTCAGAATCAGCAGCAAGACGGAGATGGACAGGAGCACCGTCACTTTGAAGCTCAACTTTTCGCCTCGAGACTCAGAAATAAGAAAGGTTCCTAAATCCAGGACCAGTAAATACACCAGCGGGACGATGAAATTGATCACATAAAGCAGAGGCCTCCTCTCAAGGGTCACCTGTAGGAGCAAACAGACCAGTAGATTTAAAGAAAACAAAGACCGTCCTGCACAAATATCTTCTTACCATATAAACGAGCGTGCTCTGACATCTCTGCTCAAAGGTTATATTTGTGCTGACGATCTTTAGATCCAACAGGTTCCATTCTCCATGAGTGTTCATGTACTGAGCCGACAGTTTCGTCAGGGTTGAATCGTTTTGGGCCGATTCAAGCATCAAAGATTTCACTGTGCAAAAGGACAAAAACAGGTCAAACTGGAGGAGAAAAAACGATGCAAGCCTGTGGTTGTTTACCGTCGGCGCCCATGGATAAAAACGTGATGTTGCAGTGCTGCACATCGAAGGGGAACTTGAAGAGATTAAAGTGACAGGTGAAAGTCAGGCGCTGGCGAGCAAACGTGACCATCGAACCGTCGGGATGGAGGATGACCCATGGATCTTCAACAATGGAGCCGCTGTCTGAGGCACTGAGGGGAAGACGAGCAACATTTAGTCTCTGATTTTTTGGTTCCCGGTTTAAATAAAATGTACATAAAATCTAAGAAATCTCCTTTTACCCTTCAAAATAAAAGCTTGCCTGATTATGGTTTATGAATAAACTCTACCCACTCTTGCTCGATGATTATAGCCGGGACCCAAAGCATCGATCTGGGAAGAAACAGCTCGTTGATCCCACAGAAGTCCGAAGAATTCCACGTTAGCAAATCATTCCTCCAATACTGAAAAAGAAAAGTTGACTAATAAATGATTGTGACGCAGAACAGTACAACATTTACTGAACAGAAAACGATGGGTCAGAGGTACCTTAGACATCCAGATGTGACCCGTCACAGTTTGAGACTTTTCATCCTGGAAACATCATGATTACAGTTCATTTATTGTTGGATTTAGATACAGGCACAGCAGGTCCATTTTTAAATCACAGCAGAAATGTATTTTTATTACAAGTGCTGAGGAGTTAACGACAGTCTAAACGTGACAAATCCATTTTCATCCTAAATCAGATCCCTATCAGATGTTTTTCAAGGCGACCTCAGTCTGACATGAGGTAGTGGTGCACAGATCTGCTCTGCTTGCTGTACCTTACTTTCATCCCACAAGTCCAGTTCTGCACCAGACGCGAAGAACAAAGCATGGCACAACTTCAGAACAAACACTAAGAAATGCAGCAGATTGACTTAAACACAGAGTGCAGCGTCTGTCAGATGTGTCAAAGTATTCACTTTTAATATTTAAGCACAAATACCAGGGTTTAAAATACTATTTTAGAAGTATCTACTCAATCTTTTTACACAAGTGTAAAAGTACTGGTTTTAAAACAGGGGTCTACAGTTCACAACCCCACCTTCCCTCCAAAAAAACATTTTTCTAAAAGCCATAATGACGGCAAAATATAATAAAATGTTAATGTTAAAAAATTTGGGATGAACTAATCAGCTGCATATACTGTATATATCTGCCACGCTTATCTTCACAAAGCTACATACATCTGACACGTCCTGCTGGAGTGTGACGTGATTTGTGTCATACAGGTGTGATGGATCGTACAAACCAATGGTTTATACAGTTGTGGTCAAAAGTTCACAAACACTTGTAAAAAACATAATGTCATGGCTGTCTTGAGTTTCCAATAAGTT
>JARVJO010000096.1:18089114-18102555 GCA_031762555.1 Cynodonichthys magdalenae
CCAAACCATGATGCTGCCACCACCATGTCTGACAGTGGGGATGGTGTGTTCAGGGTGATGAGCTGTGTTGCTTTTACTCCAAACACATCCTTTTGCTTTGTGGCCAATATGTTTGATTTTGGTTTCATCTGATCAGAGCAGCTTCCTCCACATGTTTGTCTCTCAGGTGGTTTGTGTCAAACTTTAAACCAGACTTTTTATGGATATCTTTGAGAAATGTCTTCCTTCTTGCCACTCTTCCATAAAGGCCAGATTAGTGCCCTGAACGACTCTCCCACCTCAGCTGTAGGTCTCTGCAGTTCATCCAGAGTGATCATGGGTCTCTTGGCTGCATCTCTGATCAGATCTTCTCCTTGTTCCAGATGAAACTTTAGAGGGACGGGGGGTCTTGGTAGATTTGCAGTGGTCTGATATTCCTTCCATGTCAATATGATCTCTTGCACAGAGCTCCTTGAGATGTTTACAGCTTGGGAAATCTTTTTGTATCCAAATCTGGCTTTAAACTCGGACCCGACTGGTGTGTTCCTTGGTCTTCATGATGCTCTCCGCGCTTTAAACAGAACCCTGAGACGATCACAGAGCAGGTGCATTTATACAGAGACTTGATTACACACAGGTGGTTCTATTTATCATTTAGGACAACACTGGATCATTCAGAGATCCTCACTGAACGTCTGGACTGAGTTTGTTGCACTGAAAGTCAAGGGGCTGAATAATATAACACGCCCCACTTTTCAGTTTTTTATTTGATAAAAAAGTTTAAAAGATCCAATAAATTTTGTTCCACTTCACGATTGTTTCCTACTGGTTGTTGATTCTTTGCAAAAAAAGTACAATTTTATATCTTTATGTTTGAAGCCTGAAATATGGCAAAAGGTTGAAAAGTTCAAGGTGGCTGAATACTTTAGCAAGGCCCTGTACAGCGTTTAGAATAAACAAGCTGTTTCTTGTTCACTTGTTTAAAATTCTGCTAAAAGATTTTTAACCTTTGTCCTTTAAATATGAATGACTTTATAAAAAATAAGCAGAGAAGCAGAAAATTTAAATTTCATTTCAATTTTAAAGTTTTTTTTTTAACCTTGAATCAAATCTGTGCACCACATAGCCGAGCCTCTTCAGATGCCCAAATACCTTTAAAACAAACAAACAAACAAACAAACCATTAGATCAGTTGTGAAACACTTTTTCAGGTCATAAAATAAAATAAAACAATAACTGCACCTGATACTGCTGCAGACTCAGGGCGTCTGAGGACAGAAACTTCTCGTAGCCGTCCTGGATGGAGAGCGGCAGCTCCTTATAAAACACCAACACGTTGCCCTAAACCCAGAAACACACAAACAACCAGGGTTCGGTCATGTTTCCTGGTTCATTAAGATAAATACAGCTAAATAAACAGGATTAATTAAGAGCTCTTTGTTACTGAACCGCCACATCTGGAAGAACAGGTTCTGTCTGTCACTCACACACTCCATCAGGTAGAGAGCCTCTTCTGGGAGAAGGTACTGTTTTCCATTGGCTGAAAAGCCCATCGTCTGCCAAAACTTACCCTGGGAGAGAAAATAAATACAGCAGAATAATATAGTTTGTGTTTGTTAAAGAGAAATGAAGCTCAGGTTGTTGTTGAATTCAGAAAACTTTTTTCGTTTGGTCATTATGGAACTTAAAAGCTGCACCAAAAAGTTTGTTCGTCCACATGACTAAATCTTGGCTAAAGGAAAACCAAAGATGTGATCATTTCTAGTATTCAGATTTAATAGATGAGAAAGTCTGTGAGGGACTGTTTGTGTTTGTGAGTTAGTGTTTGTTAGCTGCGTGAGGATGGAGAGGTAGTGAGGACGTGTACAGATATTTATATAAATCTGGAAGTTGTAAAGCTGTTTATAAATATGCAGAGAGGAAAATGTTTTGTTTATTGTTTCTCATTTATAAATTGAATGTATTTTAATGCATAGCTTTTATTGCATGAATTTGAAGGTTGCGAGGTTGATTACATGAATATGTAGGCAGAAATACGTCTGTATTTTTAGTGTATGTTCAGAAAGGCCCAAACCAGTGACTGGAGTTGCAAATTAGCTATATACTCTTTGTGCAACACATCAATTACACACTTGATCTGTTCTATGTTTGTGTGCATTGTCCCTGACAAATAAACTAAAAAAAAAATGTATGTTGCATTGCTGACAGGTTTGTGTCAAACAAACCAGCAGTAAAAGGAATCAGCATAAAAGTAATTTTTCTTTGGATCAGTCCGTTTTGTTTTCATTTCATACGGTACAATCAGGAGAATAAAAAGGACAGAACTTACAGCTGGAGTCTGAAGCTCCACAATCTGCTCACTGGGAATCCATGTGGCTTTCACGAGGCTTCCTCTGCAGCGACAAAAACAAAACAAATATTCACATCAATAAAACAAACTGCTTCCGTCACACGGAATGAATAACATTCGGATTTATTTTTAACAAGTAGCGTTTGGTAACAAACGTTTCTTGACCTTAAAGCTTTTCATTTTTTTCATTTATTTTAATTATTATTTTATTAATGCAAAATAAAAGATAGATGGAGTTGACGGTTCGACTCACAGCCTCTCGACTCTCTCCTCTGATATGAGGCTCCAGTGTTCGTCCAAACTCTGCTGCAGTCGCTGTTTCTGTTCCTCGGAGTCGTTGGGGATGAAGTCCTTCTGTCCTCGGACTGGGATTTTATGACTCCTGGAGCGAGCTGCGAACAACTCACAGGGACTGCAAATGTAAAGAGAAAAACATTACAGCTGCAGGAGCTTCATGTTTTTATCATTTTATAACAACAACAGAAAACAAGATGCAGAAAATCTTGAGTATAGGTTTTAACAAAGTCTTAGAGCTTTTGCTTTCAGTTGTCAAAATTCAGACCAGGGCTTCACAAACAAAATGCTCATTTAGTAATTCATGTCTTGAATTTTACAGATTTATAAGGTTTCTTCATTACTCAAACTATCTTACAATAAGGAAAAAATCAGAACAAAAACAGAATTGTATGTGCAACTTAAAGCTAAATTACAACACTAAAACTATTTTATGATTTTAAAATAATTTAGCCCTCAAATGTTTGAGACAAAACACTGTTGTGTTCTTTTTTATTTACACAGTTTATTCGATGTTTGAGTATTTTAAATCCAAATTACTTGTAAATGTGAATGTCCATGAAAAAAAAAGCTCACATTCATGTGATCATGACTCATACAATCATGATTCACTAAGTCACGTGTGTTGTTTTGTAACATTAGATGTAAAACAGCTAACACGTTTAACTTGTCAGTAAAACATTAAGACAAACAAATAGTGATCTTAGGAAAAACTATAATATAAAGTTCAAATTCAAGTGATTTTCACCAAAATGCACAACAGAGGGAGACAGAGAGCACGTTACTTATTAAACTTTGTTGCTACTCAAGCGACTACAACTGTCCCTACTCGTTTTTAATAATCATTTAAATTATTTTTTAAATGTTAGATATAAGCTAACAATCTGTTAGCGTGAATTGAATACACGCACGGTTTTAAAGTTCCGACAACAGAAAATAGAGGAAACAAAAAGCCACTGAAGACGAAAACGTAACGTAAAACATTTCTATTAACTAGCTGATTAAGACATTAAAACCGCAAACCAAGCAAATCACCTTAATATCTCATTGTAGAATGTCTCTGTAGTTTCTGTCATGTTGTGGTCCGCCATGTTTTCCTCACAGCACCCGGCGAGCCCGTGAAGCCCCGCCCCCCTTGTCCGGGTCCTAACGCCCGTCAGGTTCAATTGTTGCAGACAGTTATGACTAGTGGCCAGCAGAGGGCGACAAATCAACACGCTTCCTATTTTGTTCTATTCTAGAACAGTTGTGTGGCCAAGATCTACTTTAAAATATTCAGGAAAAACAAATAAAAAAAATAAAATAAAAAAATAAATACACATGCACCTGCACAAGGATAGTAAAATCTGGAACATCCTGTCCCAAACTCATGGACTAAGCTTATCTTAAGTTTATGTCTTCTAAGCTTCTTTTACAATTCAACAAAATGGTAAAAAAAAAAATTGTTTGAGGAGAACTGTGCCTCCTGGGCGGATGGTGTGACCCGTCCGGTAGATTTTGGTTAAACTTTTCTTGCCATTCATGAAGAGGGCCGCCGCACCAGAACTGGAGTCCCAGGTGACACACAAGTGGGTCTGCAGGGCACCGAGCTCAGGGACCTGGAAGAAGACTCCACTTCCACTCAGGTAGAAGGACAGTCTGTAGATGTAAACAGGAAGGATTAGTTTGGTCACTTTAATGTGGTGTTTGTGTAAAAATCATCTAACTTCTTTATCAGTTTGGAGAAAAACAGTAAATCTCTGACAGAAGGACTGAACATGGTGTGATGATTTTAAAACTCTGGTACTTACCTGCCATCCAGTTCCCGCCACACATTCAGCTCATCAGTATCTTGAGTTTGATAAGCAAACAGGAGGATTTCTCGTTTACCTCTGAGCTCTGTGGCCACACGCATGCACAGTGTGAACGCCGTCAAACTGAGAGGTTTCTGAGGGGTCAGGACCACATAACTGGTACTGGTCTGGGTGGGGAATACCAGACTTTTAACAGCCAGACTCCCTGAGATAAGAACAGTTAGTAGAGAGTAGGAGTTTTAAAAAAAGACACAAATATTTGAGAATATTTCTAAGCTCCAAAATTCAATGAGAACTAATATTTTTCAGCTCATCTGCAGAATCTTTTGCACTATTTAATATATATTTTCCTGCCCCACAAACCAGGAAGTGTTCATTCATGAAAATTACAGCGAATAGTAAAAAGAAGACCTTCAGAGTTCAGAGACTGAAGTCCTGCTGTCAGAGATCAAGAAAAGAGAATCTGTCATTTTTAGCAGCGTCAGCTGTGGAATTAAAGGAGCTGCTAAAGCTGAGGGATGAAATGATGACTGCTGTCATGTCTCGGGTCGTGCAGTCACAGAAATAAAAACCTAAACCATATTCATCTCTCTCTGCTCCGGTTTTCCTTTGGTCAAATATTTTTAATTCAAGTGTAAAATACTGTGTTCAATAATTTTCATTTATTCAGAAGAGCCACAGCCTGTACTGTCCCCCCCCCCCCTTCCCCCGCCGTTGTGAGTGTCAGATGCGGTTCTGAATAAAGCATTTTAAAATGTCTCCAAAATATGTCTGACATGTTGGAGAAAATAGCAGAGCTGATGTGCTGAATAAATCTCAACAAAATAAAATTTAATTTGTAAAAAGATCTATAAAGCTCATATATAACTACCGGGACAATTTAAACTTTAATTAATGCATAATTTAAGTTGGTTGAGATTTTTAAACAATTTATATCATTAGTCTACATTATTAAATTTGTTACACTTAAAAATATAATTCTAATTCAAACACAATAGCCTATTATGGAGTGTGATTTATTTTTAACTCAAAATATCTTCAAACTAATGAAATATAAAGTTATAAGTGAAGAAAATCCATCTGGATAACATCAGACTGACTGCAGGTAAAATATACCACAGGTCTGGACCACACGGGAATTTTGTTCGTATCTGAAAAAAATCTTAGAATAGGAGAAAATTGGTGAATGCCACAAGTTCTCCTAAATCACTCGTACGCACAACTTAAGAACAAATCTTTCCAACGGTTCTTGCATGAGACCCATTGATTCTTGGCAATAAATCTTAAAGCAGCACCTGACTGGCAGCACCTGGGGCAGAAGCTCAAAACAAAAGCCAATAACAGCAAAATAAACTATTTGACAGGAAAGATTTGGCAGATTTTTCATGTGTGCAACCTACATACTGAGCTCTACTGATCATCCCACAAATGCATGATCCTTACAAATGTGGCTCAGTTTAAAAGGGAAATTAACAGGCTGAGAAGCATTGTTGCAACACACAAATTACAAACAACTTTTTGTGCAAAGTTTTTATATATTTTCCTGATTTTCATGAACTGCTCGACCCATAAATCAAACTGCTCAGATCATCCTGACTCTCTTCAGTTTTTGTTCCAGGACAGGATTTCCTGTCTGTGTCTGATGGACCCCTGCGGACCCGCTGCAGATCCCGGTCCTTCTGAATCAGGGGACAGGGACTGGTTTTTGGGACAGCTGTGTGTTTGAACTGGTTACTGTGGTTTCTGTTTCCGGCCTTCATTGTCTAAGACGAGCAGGAAGGATGAACCATCACACAACCATCCAGGCTTTTCTTCCCTTTTGTCACTTTATGGCTGTGAAGCACTTAAACTGTAAATCTGACATTCGAAACATTTAGTGCCCAAATACTCAAACAAATGTGGGCTAGATTTCCTGATTCTTTGCATTTTTTGTACTCAGGTTTAAATAATCAGAATGTGTGAATGTCACCTGCTAAAGTGTTTAGCTGTAAACCAACAGAGATGTTTTGTTGCTCCTCTTCACTCCTGGTTTGACACGTGAGAGACTCGCTTCTTGGAAAGTAAAATTTCCTTGAAGTATTGTGCTTTGTCTCTGGTTTGTTGCATGAAGAAACAAAAACTGGGCCGTTCCACTCAACATATCCTGGTTTGAACCGCAAGACACAAACTGAATGACTGAAGAAACTAAACCAATCTTAGAAAACTAAAGATCCAGAACAGGCAGAGAACTGATTTAGACTCCAAACCAGGATCCATGTTGAGTAAAAAGCATAAAATCAAATTAACCCAACGTTTTAAAATGGAAAGTTATGTTTTAAAGGAAGACTAATTTTGCTGCTAAGATTATTCAGGGTTCCTAAAATTTAAAGTCAGTTAAATTTAAGACTTTTTCCACAAAAAAATGCCAAAAAAAGAAAATAAAAACTGTGGCAGAAACTCATGAATCAAAGTATTTGTGGTTGAGGAACTCAAATATTGTTAGACCATTTGTTTTTATCCATATCTCTGCTTTCTTGACAAATATAACAAAAACTTTCTTAGCAGTGAGTTTACAACTTAATTTAATTCCTGGAAATCATCTAATGACCCAAAGTTTGGAGTTTTAGGACCCACAGTGGGTTCTCAACCCCAGCTTGCTGTAGATGAAACCTTAAAGTGCCTGTCACATCAATCTTTGTAAGAAATATGAATGTGTTTTTGGAAAGACAACATTATAAACATATTACAACACAAATTTCACATTGCTCAGCTGGACAGTTGTTGAGATATTTGCATGTGAAGTAACAGGAAGTGATGTCAGAGGGGAATGTTTGCATGTGAACATTTATTAAAAAAATAAATGTTACCAATTATTTTAATAATTGAGATGAATCATCATACTTACAATGTGTTAACATTTTTTAAGTATATACTGAAAGATTGATTTAAGACTTTTTAAGACTTTATTTTTGGATTGATGAATTCACGGCCTTTTAAGACTTTTTAAGGATCCGTGGGAACCCTGTTATTTGACCTGTGCAATAAAAAGGGTGCAATTTTAAAATTTTTTTTTTAAATACTTTGTAAGGTCAGCTGCACATTTCAACACCATTTGAGGTAAATACAGATTTAAAGAAGAGCACACGGTCTGTTATTTACATTTAACATGCAATACAACATTGTTTACAAAGAATAGAAAGAACTTGAAATTCCAAGTTTCAGACTTGGGATTTGACAGTTGCCTGTGTTGACTTGAGACTTGACTCTGGACTCGTGGATAAAGACTTACTTGATACTAGTAAAACAATGACTTGGTCCCACCTCTGGCCAAACTTACAGCAGATGAGGTGAGACATAAAACAAAACAAAGAAGCTTAAATAAAGATAAAAACAGAATCATTACATCAGTTCTCTGTAAGAAAGTCAGCCTCTCGTGTTTAAACCCTAAATATGAAGCCGTTATTGAAAGCCTGCTGTAAATACTGCACCCTGCTGTGTTCTTTTGTTACATTTCAGCTTTCAGGACTGAATTAAAGTCAGAAATAAAAACAAACAGTTTATTGAGTTGTTAATTTTGGAGATCCTTAAATCAGTTTTCTGTTGTGGCATCGTCACTCTAAACAGAACAATGTGGGGAAATCTTCAAACTTAAAACCGGTTAAAAACATAAAAAACACCATTTCAGTTGTGTTGAGCTGTCTTGAAATGTTTCCTGAGGTCAGACATAAAACGAGGCTCTGAGGAGCAGCTCTGACGTTGACTTCAGGTTAAATAAAATCAAAGCAAACTCTTTCTGCCGTCTCTGAACTGGGAACTAAACTCAACCAGATTTGTGTGTGTGAGGTTAACCAGGCAGTTATTCCTGACTCCCAGCAGTAAATCATGCTGCGACCCGCCTCCTGGAACGCCACTACACCCAGAAAAAATGACAACTCCAGGACACAATCTAGTTGTACAAACAAAGGATCTGAGTGACGAGTGGCTGTAAACAGGTGGTGTTGCTGAAACCTTAAATACGGAAAATTAAAGTTATTTAGAAACGTTTTCTGCAGAAAGCAGCAGCATTTAATCCAGGATGTTTATTCTCACCAACCAGCAGCAGAACATCACATTTTGTTTTTATTTACGTTACACAATGTCCCGATGTTTTAGGAGTTGGGGTTCAAGATAAATATGGGTCTTATTGTTTTCATACTGTTTGTTTATTTTCAGTGATCTTCGGTCAACCGTAGCACGGAAACGGCTGCACTGATCAACATGATATTTGTCAGGATGTGTCTGACCTACACTGCACCAGCCAACAGTTTTATATTAGACCCCATATTTGAGGAGGGGGCTCCATCTGAAAAGGGGGTGTCTGAACATAAAATGCTTATAACTCAAAAACTATTCAACACAGGAGCTTCAAATTTCTTTTGTTGTTTAGCTCTGATGAAGGGCTATCCATCAGGCCCACCAATGAGCCACTTCAGACCCCCCACCCAAAATAATAAATCTGTTCTGGCGATGCTTTGCATACATGCGGGGGTCGTATATGCTACCGCTGTATCTAGTTTTTGTTTTTAGTTTAATATGTTGCTACTTTCTGATCATCACTCCACCCAAACTGAATTTGCAGTAAATTCAAAGGTCTTAAAAAAAGAATTTTGGTCAGAAAACAGCAGGAAGTTTCACGCTCAGCACCTTTAAGTCTAAACCCAGGGGTGGGTGTGAAGCTTTATATCATCATAAAGCGGCGTTTTAACTGGGGCCTCGGGGGGGAGGGGTACAGAGGCAGGACTGTGCCACGCTGGAGCTGCTGGAAAGTGCTTGGCTCATGGAAACCACAGAGCAGCTCTAACAGCAGCAAGTCGACACACCCAGCAGCTCCACCCACAGCTTCTGCTCACAAACACACAAAGTCACAAGTTTCCAAAGACAAAATAACATTTATTTCATCTGAAAATACTGCACAATATAAATATTACAAAAAAATACTTTATGTGAACTTTAACACTGTTACACAGAAACATGTTTGTCTTGAATCTGCTGCTGCAGGAGCTGAAAGACATTTTATTAACAGAGCAGCTTTTATTCTCCCCACCTGCAACACTTTAGTGTTGTGTAGATGTCAACATCTGAGATAAAAAGACAAAAATACTTTATTTATGCAGTAAAATATATTCGAGATTAAAAAAATGCACACAGATGTAGAGATTTTTATCAATATTGGTTTTGAAACGTTTAAATTCGTAGTCCAACATGAAAAATTAACTGATTTCTACAATTTGTGTTTTTTTGGCAGCAGAAAAAAAAAAAGAAAAATGTGTAATAACTGAAGCAATTTTTCAGCAGAAAAGACAAATTAAACAGCTTTTTCTGCTCATTCATCAACGCCTTGTGTTGTGTGAAAATATCCTGGCTGCTTTACAAATGATCAATTAAAAAAAAACAACAACAAATGGTGGAAAAACAAGTGATTAAAGCATCACAACATGAACAGGAATTATTGATATAACCATGTTCAACCCTCCTCAGTTTGCTTTTTCCCCTTTAGTGACACCAAACAATGAAACAAATCTACAAACTCAAACAGTTTGTACAACATTTAGAAATCCTTTTGGTTATTACTTATTTTTGAAAAACTTATATAATTAATGGATTAAAAGATGCCTTCCCCCTTTTCACTTAGCAATTATACCTTTTTAAAACTTTCTAATTAACTAAAAAAACTGGATACGGTTTAAAAAAAAAAAAAAAAAAAAAGAAGAAACTTTTAGTAAATTGCAGTTTCACATTTTTAAGCAGATGTAAAACAATAGAAAAATAATATCAGTTAAAGCCAGAGGTGACAGATCCAGGAGCTGCTCAGTGATTCTCAGACAGAAGAGCTGAAATCTGTAGAATTATTAAAAGATATCAGTTTCTTCTGATAGTCCGTGTTTTGTGTTGCTTTGGTTGATTGAACACATTAGCAGTGAGCTGCAGTAAACTGGGAGAAACATGTTTCCATGTGTTTGGGGAATAAGTGAAGATAAATTCCATTTTAAGCATCAGCAGAAACATTCCTTCAGCATTTAGTTGTAACTGAAGTCGTGTTGCTGGTTTTCGTGTCCATCTTGGCGACGAGCAGCCGGAGAGAGTCCCCTGATGATCGAATCAACTCTCTGCCACTGAAAGGAGAGAGAGAAAACAAGCTGTGAGGTCAGAAACAGATTTATAAAACAGCTAATAATCTAATTATAAATATTAACTAGGGGTGCAACAACACATCTGTATGGAACCCTTCAATACACACTATGTATGGAACAATACAGATTTTTAACATTTATTTTATCAGCTTGTCTTCTGAAGATGCTGTGTTGAAGGATCAGTGATCAGTGGATCTGTGTTCGACTACTCCACCTAGGCTGCATTGTGGAGCACAGATCCACTGAGCTGTTTTATTTAATTTAAAAACTGGACTTTTAAGCTTAAACAAATGTTCATAAATAATTTCAATAAATTACATGTTAAGAAGGGCGTGGACATTTCTCTTTTTTGTATTGAAAAAATAATGAATCGTGAGACTAAAGTATGGAACCGAACCGAATCATGAATTTTCTGTATCTTTGCACTTCTAACATTAACATTACAGAAAACAACATTCTGTGTGTTAATATGTTGTTAAAGTTTGATTTGAATCTGGATTATTTTCTAATAGGATTTAGACTTTTTGTTATTTTGTCCTGGCGTGAGTGTTGTTGTAAAGCGTTGCTATAGAAACCAACTTACACATTATATTCCATCCCAACCAGGCTGACTCCGTTCACAGCCAGGATCCGGTCTCCTGTTCTCAGTTTCTGACACAGAGCAGCCGGAGAGTCAGGAACAACTGACTTCACGTAAATGCCACTCATTCTCAGCGGCGTTTTCTAAAATGAATAAAACACGATAAATATAAGAACATTTTGTAAAGTAACGCTGATCATCTGTTTAAAAAGTCTGTTTTTTCAGCTCGTTTTTTCAATCTTTGATTTGAGATGAAAATACTTGAATATGTTCGCACCGTTCCATCAACGAGCGCCAGACCCAGACCATGTGGCCCTCTGTGGACCTCCACTGTGAACACTTCCTCTTTGTCTTCTTCTGCTTCCCTGTTTCCTGTTGCAGAGTTTCCAACAACTGAACAAACACAAAACACATCAGATCAACTAGAAGTAGAAGAAGTACAACTTCTGTTTGTGCTCCTTGTCTTAATAGTTCTTAAAAACTTTTCTTTTAAAAGTTGAAATAGATATTTACTCTTATTTAATTCCCCTACATTTCAAACAGCTGTAGGTTGATTATTTTACAGGTTTATTTTGCTGCTTTAATTAAAAGTCTGTCAATCGGAGTTGCAGCTCTGAGTAAATAAATGTGGAGCAGGGTGATTAACAGGGTCTTCCTGTCCTCTTCTGACTCATGCGCCACCAAAAAAAAAAAAAAAAAAACTGTTCCCACCCGTGCAGCTCCACCCTACGTCCCCTCCTCCTGCCTTTTCCCAACACGCGGCCCGGCTGCCCCCCACGCAGGACCTGCCCTGAACAATGCTGCCGCCGATTAAGATTCCACGCACCAACCCAGCTGTAAATTCCCATGACAGATCGGCCACTGCTCTTTTCTCTCCTGACATCACCACCTCTCTGTAGCTCCTCTGCTCAGATTAAAGGATTACCAAACTTTGAACATAACATTTGTTTTCTCGTCAGAACCAGCGAGGTAGATCTGCTGGAGGCGGAGGCTCGGCGGGGATGATGGAGACGTTTTCACAACACAACCTTCAGCTTTACTCTAAATGCAGTTTTACTGATAATAACTTTGTTTCCTTAAATAAAGATTATTTCAAAACTTGAGTTTCTAAAAAAAAAAAAATAAATAAAAATAAAAAGTTGCTGCTTTCTATAAATCTCAGCTCAGAACGGTCAGAGTAATATAAATAAAAATATATTAAACATATTCATAATGATTTGCAGCAGATTTTAAATTACTGGTTTGTTTAGACAAATGACCGGTGCTTGTTAATAACAAAAAAACATGTATTTTACAGGAAACTCTTCTTAATCCTCTCATAAATCGATGAATAAAAGATAAAACTAACATTTCTTAAAGGAGTGCATATCACCTGCTTTTCAAAGATTTAAACAAAAATCCAACAACTCCCACCTACTACCACACCAAAACTGATTTAATGATTATAAACCCAAAACAATTAGTAAAAATTACTCAATAAAACCTTCTAATTAACTCCTTTACTCTATCAAACTAAAAGCAGGTGAGTGTTCCCACACAAGAAGCTAAAAGCACGATTAACAGATTATCAAAAGGTTTTTTCATCATTAACTAATTAAGTTTCAACTTTAAGGTGAATCAATTAGTTTAATTGACTAATAATTCAGTTCACCAGCAGACAGGTTAAAGTTATCACCTGTCGTTCAGGACAGATGGTTCAGTTTCAGAGAGAAAACCTCTGAGAGTAAAGACACCTGATTAAGATCAACAAAATCCCGCGGCTTAAACTCGACCCACATGGAGCGGGTCTGTCAGGGAGCACGTTAACACGGGCTGAACCAGAATCACATGAGGGTCCAGATCCTGCAACAGAGCCTCCTTTCATCTGAATTCACCACAAATGAATCAACCGGTTCAAGTTCCCCCTTCAACGTGGAGCCACACGTCACCGCGCGTCTTCAGGGATTTGTTTTAGCTTTTTTATGCATCTGAACAAAATTAACATAAAAAGATTTGCTGAATGAGACTGTTCTTTAAATGAGTCACTTAAATTCTTTAATTAAAACCATTTGGGTTTCTTGACTAATAAAACGTGTCTCATCTGTTTATACTGCTGTATAAGCTGCTTGTGTTTAACAGCCATAAAAGGACAAAAAGGGGGAGAAAGTAGTAAAGAAGTTAAAAAAAATAAGATTAATGAGGTTTCCATCAACAAGCAACTGAAAGGAGACTGTTGAGTGTTGTTATGCTGATGATACTCAGTTATATTTATCCATGAAACCTGATGAATCCAACCAGTTACTTAAACTACAAGCTT
>JARVJO010000096.1:18116027-18132910 GCA_031762555.1 Cynodonichthys magdalenae
GTGTTCAGAACATTCAGACATGTTTTCAGGAATGTTAGCTTGTCAAATTAAGATAAAGCTAGCTGTCACCTTCTCTCTCCTGGCCACACCTCCTCCCCCCCTCCTCCCCTCCCGAACACACACATCCTCCCCCCCTCCTCCCCTCCCGAACACACACCTCCTCCCCCCCTCCCCTCCCGAACACACACCTCCTCCCCCCCTCCCCTCCCGAACACACACCTCCTCCCCCCTCCCCTCCCGAAAACAGCCTACTATGTTGGCATTTTTCAAATTTGCTTTGGGGCGGAGTTATCCTTCCACTTTAAGTTCATAAACACAAAAAAAGTCTGGAAAAAGCTACATAAACTAATTTGAAGTTGATATTTTTTTACAAAACAAACAAATTAAAGCTTTCTTAATATTATTTATAATGGCTACATGTTGCAAGAACAGGTTATTAGTGAATGAATCCAAATCAAAAACAAGTAAAAATGACAACCAAACTATTAGCACAAGGAACTGTTGAGAAATACAGCTAGAAAAAGCTTTAGCACTGAACAAACATAAAACCAGCTCTGTAGAGACTGCCTGACATCAATGTTGACACCAGATTTAGCAACAAAAGGTAAAGAACTGCACAGAATCACATTATATTTATCAGAAATTTTCCTTCATAGGATCAATAAAGTATCATAAAGTAAAGTATAAAGTAAAGCAAAGGATGCCTCTCTGCTTGTTTTTAGTAATGCAGTAATTTTAAGTTGTTCCTTGACCTCAAACAATAAATAAACATAGAATTACAACATATTAATGACATTTATACCAAACTACAGCAACATTTTTCCAGGTCCAGTTTTTGCAGCCTGTTGTAGAATTTATCACAACATACTGTACATCTGAATTGTAAATGATACAGGAAACAGGAAACAAACCCATGATGACTTGAGCTTCTTCAACTTAAAGTGTCTGTGACATGCATTTCCTATCCTAAAAATACAAAAAGTCAGGAGGAAGCATCTTAATTTTTAAGAAATTTCCTAGAATAGTCACAAATTTACCCATTTTGTCACATAAATGGCCTAATTTTGTTTTGAATTTGGCACAACAGGTGCATCCAGAAGTGACACCAAAGGGGAACTCCCTGGTAAAACATGAAACCAAGTGGCCAAGTTGTTGTGAAATCCTTATTATGGTGAAGTAAAACTGTGACAACTGTGAGTTTGCACTGCTGTCCCATGGACAAGAAGATAAGAAGAGCCTGGATCAGAGAGGTTCTATTGTCTGTGTTATTACTCCATGTTGCAATGAACTGTTTACATGCAGGCACTCCTCTTCGTTATCACGAAGGAGTGAAAAACCGCAGTCTGGGAGGGACTATCAAATGACATTTATATCTTACAGGCATTCCTGTTTATCACAAGTCACAAGCACTTTAAGGAGACATAGAAAGTCAATGCAATGAAAACAATCTACACTCTAAGAAATGAAATGTTGGATTTACTTAACCATGTTATGTCAACCCGTTCAACTTAACTGAGTTGAGTAAATTCAAAGCAGTATACCAGTTTTTTACACAGAGAACATGAGTGTGTTGCTTTGAATTTACTTAACTCAGTTAGGTGGAACGGGTTGACATAACATGGTTAAGTAAATCCAACATTTCATTTTTAGAGTGTACATTTTACTTGAGCTTTCAGTAAAATAATTGTGCCTGTTCACCTGTGTGCAGCCGCATGTGTACTTTCATGCTGCCCGACGTGGAGAAACACTTCAAACAGCACTGACACTCGAAGGCCTTAATACCAGTGTGTGTTTTCATATGTGCCGTGAGAGTACTCTTCACAGCAAACGCTCTGAAACACTGTTTACACTTGAAAGGCTTCTCGTGGGTGTGGATGCGGATGTGGCGGACAAGGTCACTTGGTTTTTTGAACTCTTTGGAGCAGTACGGGCAGCCATGCCAGCGAACACCGTCCTCCTCTCTGATCGAGCCTGAAATCAAAACGAAGGTGACAAGATTCAGACACGCTTCACTTTTTGCATTTGTGTTTTGTTGCAGTCTAATGCTAAACTGATTTTAATTATTTTTTCCCCAATAATTAAATCCGAACTGTATACAGTTTAGTGAATAAATAAATTAAAGTGATTGGACATAATTTGGAAAGGCACAGACTTGTCAACTGAAGGTCTCCTAGCTGTCAGTCAGAACAAAAACCAAGTCAGGAGGTCAAAGGAACAAACTCCAGATCTCTGAGACATTATTATTATTATTATTATTATTATTATTATTATTATTATTATTATTGTGAGGCCAACAAAGATCAAAGAAAGGTTACAAAAATATGTCTGGTTCACTGAAGGAACCCCAGAAGGGTCAGAAATTTGGCACAACCAGGACTCCTCCAAGAGCTGGTCACCTGGCCACATTGAGCAGAACAAGAATACGTCTTTCACTCTGATTGGGCTTTAGAGATCCTATGTTTCACTATTTTCCAAAACAGCACTGCAGGCCTCTCTTGAGCTGGTTTTTATGACAAAGTGGCTCGTTGGAAACTTCTCCTCAGAGCTAAATACTTAAAAACTGCTTAAATGACTCTCAGACTGTGAGGAAGAAGATTCTCTTTGGCTTCAATTTAAGTGTTATGTCTGGAAGAAACCAGGCCCTGCTCATTAACATCCACACACTGAAGCATGGTGGTGTCGGATCATGATGTTGGAGGTACTTTCCAGCAGCATGGACCTGTAGGCTGGTCAAATTAAGGAAAAGTTGAATTAAGTAAAGTACAGAGATCTCAGACATCCCTCTCCTCAGCGACACTTTCCAGCTCATTCTGGGGGACCCCGAGACGTTCCCAGGCCAGCTGAGGGACATAATCCCTCCAGTGAATCCTGGGTCTTCCCCGGGGCCTCCTATCAGTGGGACGTGCCCAGAACACCTCTAAAGGGAGGCGTCCAGGAGGCATCCTGATCAGATGAACCACCTCAACTGAGTCCTTTCCATGTGGAGGAGCAGCAGCTCTGCTCTTAGCTCCCCCCCGGATGATGGAACTTCTCACCTTATTTCTAAGGCTGAGCCCAGCAAACTCTAGAAAGGAAGCTCATTTCGGCCGCTTGTATTCAGGATCTCGTTCTTTCAGTCATGATCGAGGCCTCATGACCATAGGTGAGAGTTGGAAATTAGACAGACAAGTAAATTGAGAGCTTTGTCTGGATTGCTGTTTAGAGCGATCCAGTCCCAAAGCAGGAGCTGTGTCAGCATTCTTGGCACAAAATCGAGCTTGTTCTCTGTATGGGTTGGATTCCACCAGGACTGTCCCTTGTCTCTGATCCTGTTTGTAATGTTTATGGACAGGATCTCAAGGTGCAGTCGTGGAGAGGAGGGGGTCTGGTTTGGGAACCACAGGGTCTCATCTCTGCTGTATGCAGATGATGTGGTTTTGTTGGTATCTTCAGGTCGAGACCTTCAGCGTGCACTGGGGTGGTTCACATCTGAGTGTGAAGCAGCTGGAATGAGAGTCAGTTCCTCTAAATCTGAGGCCAGACTCTGGTTCTCAACTGGAAAAGGGTGGAATGCCCCCTCTGGGTCGGGGGGGGAGTCTCTGCCTCAAGTGGAGGACTTTAAGTATCTGGGTGTCTTGTTCACCAGTGATGGTAGGATGGAGCAGGAGATGGATCAACAGATTGGGGGCCGTCCTCAGTAATGAGGGCGTTGCTTCAGTCAGTCATGGTGAAGAAAGAGCTGAGTCCAAAGGCAAAGCTCTCGATTGTTATTGTAAACATGGTCCACAAAATTCAGGACCTCAAACTGCACTGAAGGATCAGTTCCAACATGACAAAGACCCAAAACACACAGCAAAGACAACACAAGAGTGACGTAGGGACAACTGAATGTCTCAGAGTGGCTCAGCCTGAACTCTGACTTAAACACTACTAAACATCTCTGGAGAGGCCTGAAAATGGCTTCATCAATGGTTTCCAGCCAACCTGACTGAGCTTAAAAGGACCTGCAAAGAGAAAATATGTCGCATCAAACCCTAAAAGACATGAGGCTGGAACTGCTGCAACAATGTCTGAAAAATGAATGAGATCTTTATACTTTCTGTATCAATTTCAAGCTTCATTATTCATTTAAATCAATATCCAAATAATAATCTCAACTCAGACTCTCATACCAGGCATTTGTATAGGTTTCTTAAAAATGCTCCTCTTTTTCTCCCTTGGTGGTTTGTCTGGAACCTGCTCTTTCTTGCTGTCTGCAGCTGCGACCTCCGTGTTCTGATTCTGTGGCTCTTTGGACGGGGCGTCGTTCTGCGGCTGGACAACATTCAGTCCGCTGTTCTCCAAAGCTTGCTGCAACAACAAAGCAGCCTCATCACAGCTTAAATAGGACAGACACAACAAGTAATTGCAACTGTCAAAAACAGATTTGAAGAAAACAAATTAGGTCTGTTGCGGAAAATGGAAAAACAAAATTTACATTATTATTGCTGATATCATTGCTTCGATAACTCCAAGCAAGGCCTGGAATGTGGAAAACATTTGGCTGGGAGAAAAAAAAGCTTTAAAGCAAAGCCAAAGCTCGGTGAAAATCACATTTGATTGCTTTGGTGTGCAAAAGTCTGTTTTAACTTTGCAGTCACGGATGAAGTTTTCTGGTAGAAATGATGCTGTCTTATCTTTCCACTGCTTAGTTGATGTTTCCACTATGACACCATTAAATAAGCACTTTGACAGAGCATATAATCTTAATTCAGATGCATAGTTTCAAAAAGATTTCAGAACATTTATGGAAATCTTTATTTTCCTCTCTTTGTTTAACTTTGCACATGAATCAATTAGACACAAATGACTTTTCAAAATCTCAACCACTTTTGAAACCCTTTTCCAGAAAATCTATCAAAACAAGTACTTTTTATTTTACATACATTTGTGTTTGGTCACGATCTTAAGTGTGTTTTAACTCACCTGCAGGATGTCCTGGTTGATGGCGGTTTCCATGGCAATAGCTGTCTCTGGAGGCTGAGGCAGGGCCGTCTCCCCGCTGACCTGCTCTGACAGCTCTAGGAGCTGCTGGATGACATCTGTCACCCCCTCACCCCCCTCTGATGCCCCTGCAGTCTGACCTGGTATCTCTGTCTCCTACAGTCAGAAGGACAGGGTGAAAGAGTGACAAAAAAATGAGCAATGTATCAAAAGGAACAGGAGAGGCCAGAAATTGATGGTTGACTAACTTTTATTAGGGACTCTGTGAAGCATAAAATGAGCTAAGGATGGAGTGTTAGTGAACAGAATGTAAATTCCTGGCTATGACTACATCTCACACACTCTGAGACTCAAATGACAAAATAAACAGACAATGATTGGTTAAGGTAGTTGTATCCAACGTGAGAGTTGGGGGTTTGATTCCACCACTATTCTGACACATGTCCCTGGGTAAGACACTAAACCCCCCACTGCCTCTGATGTGTGTCCCATCAGTGTATGTGTGTGATTTGAGAACTGACTAGTCTCCGTAGAATAATCTGTCTGGGTTAGTTTTGTAGAGAGATGTAGTGGAGTGCTGTGTGAACCTGAGTGTGAATGGGTAAATGAGGACACAGATTGTAGTGTAAAGAGCTTTGAATGTCCTGGTTGGGTAGAAATGCATTACTTAAGTACAATCCATAATCTAATAAGGTCTGAATCCAACCATTACAAGCTGTATTTAGTATATATTTTTTATTTTTAGCCACTCCCTTTAAGGATCACTACAGCAGATAATATTCCTTCATCTCACCCTAACTCAGCATCAACCTCAGTGTTTGAAAACTAAAACCTGCAGGTAAATATCTTCAAATAATTTAGTTTCTTGATGATCCTATTGCATGAGTGCACCATTATTGTTACAACCCCAACTGCAATGAAGTTAGGAGCCGGGTTAGGAGTTGTAAATGGTAAATGGTCTGTACTTACAGTGGAGGAAAGAGGTATTTGATCCCTTGCTGATTTTGCCCACTTACAAAGACATGAACAGTCTATAATTTTAAGGGTAGATTAATTTTAACAGTGAGAGATAGAATATTAAAAAAATCCAGAAAATTTCATTGTATAAATCATATAAATTTCTATTTTACAGAGAGAAATAAGTATTTGATCCTCTAGTAACCTGCATTAAAATTCAGTCCATTTATCATTAAAAACTGCTGTTTTAAATTGTCACCTGTATAAAAGACTCCTGTCCACAGACTCAACCAGTCAGACTCTAACCTCTACAACAGGAGCAGGACCAAAGAGCTGTCTAAGGGTGTCAGGGACAAGACCATAGACCTGCACAAGGCTGAAATGGGCTACAGACACCTGTTGGTGCAATAATAAGACAAAGACAAAATGACTGTCAATCGACATCAATCTGGGGCTTCATGCAAAATCTCACCTCGTGGAGTCTCCTTGATCATGAGGAAGGTGAAATCAGTCTAGAACTACACGGGGGGAACCTGTTCATGATCTCAAGGCAGCTGGGACCACAGTCACCATGAAAACCACTGGTAACACATGAAGCTGTAATGGTGAGGCCAAATCAACTGATTGAAACATTCTTAACTTTAAAGAACAAACAGATGAGCTCAGCAACATTAAAAGACCTGGAAAACCACAGAGAACAACCGTGGTGGATATCCAAAGAATTCTTTCCCTGAAGAAGATAACCCCCCTTTCCATCAGTTGGTCAGATCAAGAGCAATCTGCAGAAGGTAGGTGTTTGTGTGTCAAAGCCAACAATCAAGGGAAGACTTCACCAGCATGAATACAGAGGGTTCACCACAAGATGTAAACCATGAAAAACATGTAAAATAATACTGAAAACTGATCTAACAGGAATGGCATTTTTATGCCCAAGTAACAGAATTCAAGCCAAACACCTTGAAATGTTATCAGCACTGCTTGAAAAGCAATAGTACTTTTCTTCAAAACTCAATTCACAGCCAAGAACTCAGGTCTGTCTTACTTCTTTCAGAGTATCAATAGACTTGGTGTTCGTATTAAAGACGCATGGGACTAGATCTGGATCTGCTGCGAGGAGGAAAAGGAGCGAGTTTCTTAAACTTTTTAGTCATTTCTGATCGTATTTACCTGAATGCTGCAGCACCCTAATGGAGCTTAAAAAGAACGAGAGCTTTAGTCGAGTGGCTTTTCGGAAGAAACAACGAAGTCTGGATATTCAGGAGCAGGAAGCTCAAGCACCAGCGGCTGCAGACCTGGGATCAGCTCCTTCATGCTGAGCATCTGAAGGTGCTCAGGCTGCCCATCACCAGAGCTCCTGACAGGAAAGGACCGATCAGAAAACAGAGCTATAGCTTATTATATTACACCAAAATCCTCTGTTTTATCAATTCAGTAGTGTATTCTTCATAATCTTCAGATCTTCTTACAAATCCACCCCGAGGAGTCATTTTAACATATTGGATAAAAATCTCTTGTTGATTCTGTACACATGCTCTTGTGATTTTTAAACCTCAGTCTTGTTTTCAGATCAACAGATATCTGTGTGTTTACACACGTCTGTTCTCGTGTTTCAACCTTCAAGCTGTGATGAGAATCTTTTCAGTTTTAAGGTTAAACTCAAAAAACTTACATTTGATAAAAAAAACATAAAAACAATCATTGTTAATGGACTAGTTCTTTATAAACAGTTTGTTGCAACACTTTTAAAACAGTCTGAACATGTGTTGGTTTGAAGATTTTGTTGTAGTTTTTTTCTAATTTTTTGGCAAACACATGAGACATTATTAATGAAAGTTGTAGCGTTTGTATTTGAAATATGTATCTGGTAATATTTAGGGAATCAGATAGAGTATAATCACAGAGACGTAATGTAAACCTTCTGGACTCACATTTCTGGCTGGATTGCAGCAAGTTTCTTTGTCTTCTCCTGAAAAGTAACAACATATAAAATAAAATATTCATTTCAAACATCCTGTTCTGGAATATATAGTTTTCATTCAGGGATTAATAAGTATCTGATTAAAAAAGCAGAGTTTCATCTTTACCCATGCGACCAGCTGGATCTGACTGGCTATCCTGAGCAGCAGCTGCCTGAAGTGCGTTAACTCGAATGTGGAGGCCGAGTGCTGGATGCAAAGAATCAGCAGGAAAGCCGGCGTCAGTTTTGGCTCACTTCCACTGGGGTCTACCATGTCCAGAATCTGCAGAAGAACTCTTTCTTCTTGCTCCAGCTCATAGCTTAACGACGCCTCCGTGCCTTCGAGGTCTCTCCAACGAGAAGCTAACGGCTTCGTCTGGAACTGTTTAACGGTGACGGTGGAGCCACACGACAAACAAGAGTTAGAGTTCGGGCAGAGTCTGGTCATCCAAGGTGGAGAGTTGAGGGATCCTGACGTGCTGGTAGGATCTTTAAACATGAACAAGTAATGTTTTCCCAGACCCACTAAATCCCCTGGACTCAGTTCTACTTCCTCTTTCAGAAGGAAACCATTTCTGGTCACAGGAGCACTGTGGAGTGGCTTCAGCGTTGTCAGTGTCTTTTTGTGTTTTCCTGTGGATGTTTGGCTGTTAGAGTCCAGGCGTTTGACGCAGCAGTGCTGCGGTAACACATCGGGAGCAAAAAGAAGGATGTCCACTTTTAACCTCTCCTCATCTTCTCCGTTACAGTGCTCCCTGCAGCAGCCGAAGATGGTGGTGGTCCCGCTCATCAGATAGATGACAAAATCCTGAAAAACAAATGTTCATATCAATACCAAACGAGACCTGGGAATTAAAAATGTGAAAATTAGGTTAATACCAACAAAAAGGCTTGAACTAATAACTAAACAAACAATCATTTGGTGGAAAGAAATATAAATAAAAATGTTCTCAAAATACTCGTTTTTCTTAAAAATACAAGAGGAAAAACAAGTCATTTTCACTGAAGGAGATGGAAGCTATTAGCACTTAAAACATGTCAACAACAATTTTCTTCTAATCTACTTAAAGTAAACACGAAGTCTGTCAGTGTGTGGCATGAGACAGATTTCCTTATGTAACATTTTGGAAATGAAACAGCGTGTAAACAGCTCTGGGATCAGCTGGTAAAAATAAGGCTGGGACTGGAAGCCTGGAGCGAGACAAGCAGGGAAGAGATTACAGGTTGATGAAGCCTCTGACCTCAGGGTCACCACATTAACACCACTAGTCAGGCGATGGTATCATCACCTGTACAGGTTAGAGCTGTGAGGCCTTAATGTCACAGCTGTGCTTACAAACAAAAACTCAGAGAGGTCTCAGAGGTCAAAATCAAACGGGCTGGGGTCAAATGAAATTGCTTAATAAAGTCATAATAGTTGTCAAAAAACATAATTTTTGCATGTTTTTCATCTGATTTCACTCATTTATTAGATTTATGCAATAGACTTTTGGTAGTGGATGACCTGTTTTTAATAATTAACCACAGATGATACACGTTTATAAAAATATTGAAAACTTACATATTTATTGTATTTTGAGTTGAATATTTTGACAGCTAATATAGCTTTAAATGTTACTTTTAAATAAAAACCACTTTAATTATACTGGCTAATTCAACAACTTTAGTTGAAATAATTTCTGTTTTTTGTTTGTTTTTGTAGAATGAACGACTGAAAATAGTTTTGGTCTGGGGAACTTCCACAGGCACTATGTCAACTCAACCTATAATTAAAATAATAGTTTGCAGAAGTCCTAATTGAGTTCTTTCTCCACTAATCTGTGACAGTACGGTGTCAGAAACACGACTTTCAGTTCCTGTTTTGTGACCACTTGTGCTTCTTCCCTTTAGCTTTGAGTTGACATCTCGTTAAGACTAAGATCAGGTCAGCCTCACCTCTCAAAAAAACACAAAAAACACTAGAATAAGGTTCTTGTTTCTGGTAGTGAGCTGAGCCAAAACCACAGCCTGCCTTTCTGGTTTGCTCTGAAACAGCCAGTCTAAGATGGTGAATTGACCGAACCAGTGACGTTCAAACCCCTGATTACAAACGGAGAGAAGTCAGGGTACTCTCCATGTTCTGGTGAGGCTTCCCTTTCAGTTTCTGGTGAACTCACCCCCCTTTGTTGGCTCATGATCACAGACAGCTTATCCTGTGGGGAAGACATAGCTAAAATAGATCTCTTGGTTCTATTTACTCCACCTCAGAAATCCATTCTGAGAAATGCATGTTGAAGTTTAAAGCGCTCCTTCTCTGTCAATCCTCTTACCACACAGGTAAATAAGCCTGTTTCTTTACCCGTGAAGTTCTTAACTTAAGACATTCAATTCAAGGCTCTCATGCACTTGTTTCCACCTCGTTGTGTTAAGCTGTCTGTAAACACTGTCAGCAGAGATCCTCTGAGGTCTTCCCTGCTTCAGAGCAGGGCTCTAAATTCTTACACAAACTCTCATTTAAACCTTTTAAAAATGTATGTTTTTTCTGTATTTTATTAGTTTATTCTTAAACTTAAACAGGAAATCCTCTGTTTTACATTCAGCTCAAAAGCTTTTTTAAAAAATGACACATGGATCATAAGTCACGAGAACTGACACTAAAATACCAAGGTTTATTAATAACTGTGCTTCATGATAGTGAGACCAGTGTGATGTATACATTTAGATAATTTTTAAAAAATCAGTGTTTTTCTCACTCTGTGTCTGAGGAGGTTTGAATTTGTATTTATTTCTTAAAAAGAGACAATTAATATTAATCAAGTTTAATTAGTTTAAGTGTATTTTTTTATCTAAGGTCTTCAAGGTTTGCTGGCGTTTTTCTATAGGTTGTAGTATTTTGGTCCAACTAGCCTGGGACCACCTCGTCATGCAGCAATTTATATGAGAAAGAACCACAGCATTTTAATATAATTCGGAAGCTTACAATGTCAAGTTATTCCTTTGATTTCGTTTGAAATTACATTAATTTAATTTTATTTCTTACTTTTTATATGTTTCTTGAATGAATTTGGGAATCCATTATGATACCTGAGTATTTATACGTTTGTACTGACATTAATGTTTGTCTTTCCACTGTAGTAATTGGATCTGTTTTTTTATTTTTGCATGTAGAAAAGAACATGCAAATAAATATTAACATTAAGATGTTAAGATGAACATTAGGATTAAGTCTGATAATCAACGATGCTTTAAAAAAATTAATCAAGAAACAAAATGTATTTCATGGCAGCTGCTGGTACGCATGATAAATAGGTTTTCTGTGTCTCACCTGTCTGTGGTTATATCCCTGCAGCAGGAGGAAGTAGGGGAAGTCAAAGGGTGGGTGGATGGAGTACTGGGTGGTGTTGTCATCGCTGCTCTCCGTCTCTTCCTTCTCCATGCCGAGCCGCAGCACCTCCTTGTCCGCCTCGACTTCCTGGTCCTCTCTGAGCGCGCTCTGTTTGGCCCGGCTGGCCTCCTTCCCCATCACAGACAGATCCATCTCACTCAAGCTTCTCCAGAACCCGGGACCGTCTGCATCTTCCCCGCTGCCGTCCACAAACAGCGAGGCCACCCTGGAACGGTTCTTCTGTAGTTTACGAGCCTGGGCATTGATACCTGGATTTACAGAAAGAACAATGGGTTTTTTTTTCTGTTTGCACCAAAGATGCCACTATTTGAATATAAAAAATAAACGATTGCACGTTTGCAGCAGACTGGGCATTCATGGACTGCTGAACTCTGGGCTCTAATAGACAAGCTGGTCGATCCAGTACAAACTCTGGTACTAAGCAGAGTTGTGAGAGGACAAAGAGGTTAAATGCAACAAAGTAAAACACAAGAGAAAGTTTATCACAGATGAAAAGGTAATTCTTCAAACTTCCAAGTTAGAAACTGTTATATTTTACTCATACACTGTAAAATGCAACATTCTGCTTAATAAAATATTTCAAGTGAAGATAACTTAATTTTCATCAATTTGTTGTTTATACGGGGATTTTACATTGTAAAGAGTTAAGCCTAACATTCTGGGCATGCTCAGATCCAGTGTTGTATAAAGTACCTGAAAGTGAGTAAAAGTACAAGTATCTTACTTTGGTAAAAGTTAAAGTCTCCTCTATAACTATTACTTGAGTGTCTTAAAGTATCTGATTTATTTTGTACTTAAATATCAAAAGTAAATTTCTGCCATAAAATGTACTTAAGTATTAAAAGTAAAAGTATTGAGTAAAAATGAACAGTTATATTTGCCAAAATACATGTATTGGGAGGTGACCTTACCAAAAAATTTTTTTCTAAAGGCATGCAGCTTTGATGGATTGTGTACAAACTAATACTGTATCAGAACGGTATATATTTATACTTCTCATCCAACCACAATTAAATTCACTATTCAGGAGGCACAATTTTTCAGAATAGTATTTTTTTTAACAATAACAAGCCGAAATGAAATAAGAGAAACGACTTTCTACTTCTTACCTTTTTGAAAAATGTAAGGAGTAGAAAGTACAGATAATTGTGTAAAAATGTAAGAAGAAGAAGTAAATAGTAGGCTGAATAATAATTACTCAAGTAAAGTACAGATAACCAGAATTTCTACTTAAGTACAGTAATGAAGTATTTGTACTTTGTTACTTTACAACTCTGCTCAGATCAAATTTAGCAAACCTGCTAACCAAAGAGTTTTAGACCTGATTCTGAACACCTCATAACTTGTGGTTATTTTCATCGTCAGCTCTTATTTATTCTTATGGTACACTAATTATTCTTTGTGTACATCATTTTCTGTGTCATTAGTGTGCTGTCATAGGTAACATTTTAATAAATTACCTAAGTTCACCACACTCTGGCCTCTTCAGAGGCCAAAGTGTGCAACATTTTTTATTTTAGTTATTTAACATAAAATGTGTGTTTGTATTGATAGTATTAAACTTTTATTTTGTATTAAACCACATAGAATCAATAAGGCTGTGTGTCATGTTTTAAGTCAGCTACAGAAGTAAAGTTAACTTTTTTTTAATTTTATTTAATTTTTATTCATTTAAAAAACAAATCAACATAAATTCAATATACAATAAAAATATACAATCATAAAGTAAATGAAAGGTAGCAGAGGAAGAATAAATCTTATAATTTCTGCCCCTTTTTTTTCAAATATATAATTTAAATCAAAAATAATTTTCAATTGAAATCTTACTAAAAGAAAAAAGAACTTGAAAGAACTTCAACTACTTTGGCCAGATCTTTTATCATTTATTTTTCCAAAAACAAAGATTAGTTTTGCACATTTTTTTAACTCACTGGAGTCTAGAACATATGAGGAAATGTTAGACACTTTAAAAATAACTATTTATTAGCCCTTGTTGTTGAATAACCAGTACAATGTTATGCCTGCAAAAACAAAAAGCAAGTATGGTAATGTTACTTGATATTTGAGGAAGTAATGTAATAATTGTTCTTTATATTTTGGTACAACCGTTTGAGCTTTGATGCCATAATGTAGGTTTATAAACTGTCAATTTTCTAACAGTTTATTTGTAGTAGATCTTATTTCTTGTAAATTGTTTTCTGTTTTGTTTCTGTCTCAGACAACCAACGTGACTGCACGGTGCACGCTTGTCCTTAAAGGCCTTCATCTAGTACTTGGTGACAACTCCAGAGTTCTACAAAACATGCTTTGCAAATTTATTGTTCAGGCTTTTTTTTTTAAGTTTTGTCTACTTTCTGGACTCAGACCTGTGCATTATGGGTATTTAGCATCTGTAGCAACAGAACCAAATCTGAAAGCTTTCCCACAAAAGTGTGAATATACAACCATGACAGCAATATGCACCTGATTTCTGCTGGGTGTTACAAACATGGCAGATTTTACAGATGCAGTTTGACGTCACATAGCTGCTTTTAACTAACTTTTATAGTGGAGGAAATGAGTAAATAACAAAATTATGTTTCAGACTAGAAACAGCAACACATCATTTCAACACTAAACTGTCTAGCTTCATCAAAATCCTTAGAGAAAAACCCAAACTGAAGAGAAGTTTTGTTTATAAAATCCTGTTTACAGTCACCAGAATTCCCCTGAAATTGCTCTGGTAAACCGAGCTGACTCCAGCATTGGCTCCGGCTCAAACACAACAGAAGCGGAGGAAAAGTGAGGTAAATGTGCAGGGAAAGTGAGTCGTAGCCACCTCTATCTGATATCAACAGCCACTCTAGCAATCTGACGTAACACAAACACTATTCAGCTTTTTTGGAGCCATTAAGCACAGTGGAATGTCCAGAGAGCTGGGACTCACAGCCGGAGCTCTGCTGCTCTTATCAGCTGTGGAAATGGGTGTTTTCTACATTGTTCAGCACAGCTCTGACAGAATGGGCTCTGTGCCGAAAACCCTGTGGAGGTAAAGGGCAGCTTTCCTAGTCAATGAGAGCAGGATAATGATGATGAGGAGGAGATGGGATCATGGGCAACACTTGTAACAACTACAGCAAGTACAACTATTCTGGCAACTATCACCCTGAAGCTTTCAGACAGCACCACTGATTTATTTTGTCTATAAAAGAGCATAACCCATTAAAAGCAAAAAAGAGAAAATCTGTCTTTTATTGTTATAACATGCCAACTGGAGCCTAACTAAATCAGCAGTACCAGGTATTAAAAAGCCAGCAACAAAGCTGTGTGCTGGTCCAAAAAAACATGAGGACCACAACAAACTTGAGCCAAAGTCGATGAGCTGCACGGTCCCAACTGAGCAGGAAGTGAGCTCTGATAGAAAGAATAACACCGTGGCAGTGAGAAGCAACTTTCAGGCAGCTCCAGGCCCAGTTGGGAGAGCTGCCCTGTGCCTTGATGCTTCACAGGGACCTGATGGGCCCTTGAAATAAAACAAAGATAAGAACAGGGCCGCTCTGACCTCCCTGCCCTTCACAACAGCTTTTGTTTCCTCTTGACCTCTTTCACATGCCTGCCGTCTCCACAGCTCTAGCTGGTGATAAGCAGGACAATGAAGGCTGTTGGCCCGCAATAAGAGACAGGGATAAAGGCTTCCCATGTAGAGACTGAGTGATTGATTACCCAGGCATAAAGATATTAGGGTCACTACGTAACTGCACATTAGAAATGGCACCGTCCAGGATTCCTGAACAGAGGTTCAAGGGTTGATAGAGTGGTCTGAAGTGAATACCTGCTGTGATTGTGTCCATGTCCTTCAAGCTCTGCTCTTCGACAGCAGCTCGCCGCTGGATCTCAAACCTTCTGGAGAAGCCTTCCTTGGGCTTCCACAAAGACTGCAGCATGAGGGGCCTCTCATTGTCACCCACAACTCGGAAGCACTCCCTCCTCCACTGGTTATCAGCACCTGTCTGACCAATCACGTCGCACAGCACATAATCGTTGGCGTCTTCTTTCTCCAGGCAGTACCTGAACAACAGAAGCAGATATTCAGGGAGGATTATAAGAATGTGGGGGGATAAAGGAAACAGAGCTTTCTGGTACTTTCACACGAAGATCCTACTTTCTTTACAAGCAGATATTCTCTTCAACACTAGAATGGTTGTAAACATGTTTTTGATGATATTTCTCATCATTTTGTCAATAAAATATGTATAAACTTCCTTTTAATATTTTTTTTTCAAAAACTTTTTTTCTCATAATGGATACAATGGAGGTGGGAAAAAAAGACCATGCAACTGAGAGAAGCTAGCTTGTCAACATACTCAGTTAGCCGTCTTGTACTTGCTTAATTCATGCAGTTTATCCCCTTGAGAAGTAATTCCACTATTTTATTAACTGTTTCCACTACAAGACACTTGCTTTAATTTTTTTCACAGTCATATTAAAAAAAATCCCAAATCAAAATTTGCCGTTTTCTCCCAACTTTTGCTGTCGTCATTTTGCAGGCGAGCGCTGAGCAGCAGCAGATTGTAAACAAGTGACGTTACTGAACATGAGGTGCGGTAAGCTGCCCACAGCTAATGTGAAATTTATTGATTTGAAAAAAATTAAATTAAAAAATTGTTTAATCAGTCCACATGGCTTAAAATAAATTGATAAACACTCAAAGGAAGAATATTCTATCCATTATTTCCATTTGTTTTAGTTAATTTTGTAAAAAGATAATACAGTTCCAGTTAGTTATCTGGGTTTTATTTCAGTTTTTATTTATTTCAAAATGTTTTTTTAACTTCAGCTATCGTTATTTCGTTAGTTTTAACTATAACAAACCTGGCTCACATCAGAACATCTCACCTCTCTAAAGCCTCCCTCACCAGCTCCTTGGCACTGGACTGAGTGGTGGCCAGCACACTCTTGTAATGGGCTCCTTGGCAGATGTCACTGCCAAAGATCTTCAGGATGCCCGGCACAGACGACTGGCTGGACAGCTCAGCCGGGTCGTCAGCTACCTGAGGGTCTCCTGACAGGCTTCTGCAGCCCGCCATCTGGCCATGCCGGCCATTGTCCCGCAGGTTGGGGCTGCAGTTGAAAACAGTTGAAAGCTTGTTGTTGTGACGTCGGATTTTACTTTTGGCCGGCTGTCGGACACCAACGGTCTCAGCGGATCGGACGGTGCTGTCTGATTTGTTGGACCTACGTGGACACAAAGGAAAAAGTAAATAAAACTAGCAGCACATGTGTGGCTCTTATGTTTCCAGACCACTGGATGCTTTTAATAGCTTGTCACTTGCTGTTCCATTCCAATAAGACAATATTAAAAACGAACATTACAATTTTGTTTTTTACAATAAACCACACAAAAATTCAAACAGAAACCTTTAAAGATCATATTTTCAACCTCTATGGTCTATCTAATAAATAATAAAAGAGAAAAAGAAATTTAAATACAGGGAAGTTTTAAGGTATCTGTTTTAAAACCAAATGTCTCTTTAAATGTCTCTTGGCATTGATGATTGGGGGTTTGGGAGGGGGGGTCTCGGTACTTTGAGTGCCTATGTACAGGGTGTGAATGTGGGTTTAAACTGGATGTGTGTGAGTGTG
>JARVJO010000096.1:18179266-18190521 GCA_031762555.1 Cynodonichthys magdalenae
TGTTGTGTGTTAGTGTGTGTGTCAGTGTGTGTGTGTGTGTGTGTCAGTGTGTGTGTCAGTGTGTGTGTCAGTGTGTGTCAGTGTGTCAGTGTGTGTCAGTGTGTCAGTGTGTGTCAGTGTGTGTGTCAGTGTGTCAGTGTGTGTCAGTGTGTGTGTCAGTGTGTGTCAGTGTGTGTCAGTGTGTCAGTGTGTGTCAGTGTGTGTCAGTGTGTGTGTCAGCATGTGTGTGTGTGTGTCAGTGTGTGTCAGTGTGTGTCAGCATGTGAGTGGGCTGTCACTGCGTGTGCTGTGTGTGCGTTCATCTATAAATACTTGTAGCAGTGAAGTGTGATCCTCAGCCCCTCCTGTGTTCCTGAGCACAGTGATGTCCTGCAGAAGGATCTGCTGTGGCTCGATGACTCAGTGACCCTCTGCCTCCAGGCTCTCTCCCACGAACAACATGGAACAGGACTCATGTTAACTCTAATGACCTGTTATTCACCTGAGGTTTCAGGCAGAAACATCTTTTGGAAACTCTGAACAAACGAGGCTGTGGGCTCAGATGAACACATGTGGTTCTGATAAACCAGCTGAATCTGTTCTTCACTGTTTATAACTAAGATTGGGATTGTGTGGAAATGTAAACAAAAGAATGCAGTGATTTCCATGGTTCTGACAGTCCACAAACTCTGCTTAAAGCTCTATCATGCAAACAAGACACCATTCAGAACTGCTGCCTTTATCTCTGAACAGTGATCCTTCAAAACGGACCGAGACAAAGTGGAGAACTGTTCTGAGGAGAGGGACCATCCAACCTTTAACTCAGTTTAACAGCCTGCCTCTCTGATGGTATGGGGTTGCGTTACCACATTGTATTGTCAGCTAACACATCTGGAAAGACTTCATCAATGCAGAAAATAATACAGGTTTAACAACATCTGTGTCCACGAAAGAAGATCCAGAGCCTCCATCAGCTCCAGATGTTTACAGACTGATGTTAAAAGAAGAGGAGATGCTTCACACTTTTTATCAAACTACAAACTTAATGTTTGCATTTACAAAATATAGATTCATAAAACTCAGCAAACCTGTTTTGATTTTATTTTTGAACATTTTGTCACTGTAACTGTAATAACCGTGTTTACGATGATGCAGAACCTTTTTATCCATCCCAGCAGATTTTAAAACATCATGGTGCAAATACAACCTGACTGAGTCATTATCCCCTCTTATGTTTGCAGAAATAAAGCCTGACTTCAGCTCACGTGTTGATTTCAGTCCTCGGTGGGAAACAACCGCCTCGAAGTGGAGCTGCAGCGGCGTCACGTTTTCCTTCTTTCCTCTGCAGACTGTCTCAGATTAATTCAAACCATCGGGGCAAAATGTGCAAAACACTTCAGCTGGAGCTTCTAACAGTGGCTGCTTGTTTCTGTTTGTTTCTGTTTTCTAGATGTGCTTCAGTCTCAGTGTTCATACTCTAAACTCTGTCACTGCTTATTGCATTCCCGGGGAAATAAAAGAAGTGGGATATTTTGATGTTTCCTGTTATTATTTTCAGCTCAGTGTGGGATTATTGAACAGATCTGTTTGTCTGGAGAGGCTCTGAAGTGTCAACGAAGGACAGATGTGCAAAATGAATGGAGGAGATGCAAATAAGTAAGTGAAAATGTTTAATTAAATCAGATAAGGAAGCAAGCTGAGAGAAAAATCAATAGAAAAGAAAAGGTTAAAAACAGAAAGACATCTGTGAAAACCTCATGAGATCTCAGTAAGTCTTGAATTAAAAGACTAATATTGATTGATTGAGTCGTGTTTTATCCAGGATGTGGAGCAGCAGAGTCCAAAATACAGATAATGTCTGTTTCTCAAAGTCTGGACTGAACTCAGCTCCGCTTCATGATTCAGCTATTTTCACACCTTCCATCCGTTTCCATCTGAGGTGGAATAAAAGAGTGTAAAATCTCTGTTCTGCAGAGACAGTCGCTCATGTTCAGATACATGAAGATTTCTGATCACACACTGAGCTGACCATCTGTCAGAGCAGCTCCAGAACCAGAGGGATGACGGAGGACATGTTTGTTACGACTCACAGCTCTGCTGCTGGGAGCTGAAGCAGCACAGAGAGCAGGAAGGTCAGATTTACCTGATGATATTCCGTCATCCTAACTTATAATACGGTTTGTTAGAGCGTGCGTACCTGAGCACAGAAGAAAGGACAGGTGTTCAAAGACGGCAGCATCATTGTTTGATCCTGATCAGGAGGAGGATTCACTGTAAAACCTTTAAACTGGGTCTCTCACAGACACGTGTTTTTTATTCAAATCAAGCTTCCTGACCTTTGTGCTGCGTGACCAACATCCTAATTAGATTCATTTAGAAAACATAACCCAGAATTAGATTTTAAAACCCTTTCAACCAGCTGTGGGAGGAAAAAGAGGTGCTTTTCTATTTGTTCAGAGAATAATTAAGTCATTATCAGACTTATAAAGTGAATCTTGTGTGTTTTTAATAACTGCTGTGGGAAAAAAAGCTGAAGAAATTAGTAAGTCCATAGATTTTCATAAAATCCAAAACCTGAACATATTAAATTTGATTATGAATAAATGTAATTAAATATTGCAAACATATGCTACAGATATGTAGCATGTGGGGGCACCAATGAGTTTAACTGATATTTATTTATTCAACCTTTTTATTCAGACTCATACACCAAAGTGTGAATTTGTATGATTTAACAGTGGACTTCCCGTAGCAGTGACTCAAGAAGTTCTGTCTTTAAAATGTATCACAAAAACAGAAAAGATCAAATTTCAGGAATAAATTAAAAATAGTTAAAGGAGGTGGTTTGATAAATACTTAGATCATCAGATATTGTAAATATAATGTGAATAAGGTTTAAATGAGAATTTAATCTCAGGTATCAAACAAATAATCTGTTGGACAGGATCTTTTTTGTTTTGTATTCACACAGTTAGTTTACACAAAGTGGTGGAGAAGGGATCAGTATCTAAAATTATTTAATAAGACATGTTGTCAGAACAGTTGATGTGCACAACTTAAAACAGCATGAAATGTACAAATGATGACATCAAAGTCAAAATAAACTAAGAAAACCACACAACACACATTGTATTTACTGTAATTCATTTACTACTTCAAAAAATGTACTTGGTAAACAAAGTTCACTCTACTTTATTTTGTTTTGAAAGTGGATAAGTGTGTGACATTAAAGTTTGTAGACAGAAATGTTTGCCTTATTTTGTTTGTAAACGGTTGTTCTTATAAAACTTTAATAAATAAGTAATAATAATAATAATTAGAAGTAGAAGTACAAATAGAAGTAGAAATCATGATAGGTATTTTCTGCACTCCAGTGATTATTTTTCTATCTGGCTAACAAAAATAAACAAAACGACATTTTCATAGATAATAGTTACTAATGTCATGGAAATCAATCTGTAGAACTCATAAATGTTATAACAGTTAAGATAATCAGCTAATTGTCAAAAGTGCATCACCTGTCGTGATTTAAATGCACAATTAAAAGCAGTTTATGAAAATAGGTGTTTTACTGCCATCTCGTGGTGAAAAGTAAGTACTACTATAGTAAGCTTGACAGACGTATTTCTTAGAATAAAAGCTAATCAGGGAAAGTATACTCAGATCATTTCTAAACTTTATTAAAGTCTATGCGAAACGAATGAATGATAAACACATATGTTAAAATAAAAGAACAATAATGCAGAACTTTACGACAGTTACATTTGAAATCCGGCAGAAGCAATTTCCTGCTTCTAGACGTTTCGTCACTTCCTCTCACACCGGCGCTCTGTCGGGTTTTACATCGTCGTAGAGCCGTCAAGGTTTAAAGAGTCAACTGAAGGGATACATCGTTCACAGTAAGCTTACAGCATAGTGTGTATAGTTTTGTGAGAAACGGCCGCTTTAATTATTGTTATGAGAAACATTTTTGAGACAATTCTGAAGGACTTTGAAGCTTCGCGGCTAGTTAGCTTAGCTTCTGTAGCGGGCCACCTGGCAGGATGACCCGCCTCAGCCGAGGCCACCGCAGGAAAAAATACTGAAAATGCACAAATAATATTGTTGTCTGACATTTCAACCAATTAAATTATACATTTCTATGGATTCCTTATTCTAACAACTTACGTAGACACAAGTTTGTAAATGTTTATGTTTTTAAATCCAGTGAAAAGAAGCCGCAGATAATTAATATCAAGAAGCGATTCATTTTCTGTGTCTCCAAACTAAAATACCACGATCTGAGAAATAAACCTTAAAACCACACATTTAAAACGTTACTTTCGGACACAATTGAAAGAAGCACTAAAATAATGAATTATGACGATACTAGAGTTTAAGAACATGTTAACGCTGCTTTCACAGCTGTTAGAAATAGGTAAATAAAAGTTAATTGTAGTTTAGTTCTATTTTATTTTTAATTTTTTTTTTTGCTTAATATCCAAGCAAATTATGCTAGTGCTTTAAACAACAATGCAACATGAGACAGCTATTGTATTTATACCCTGTTTTTACTGTAAATGTTTTGTATATGAATTAGCACTATAACTTTTCAGATTGTATTATAATGTAAGATATGGGTCGGTGATGATTAGCCCACTGCGCAAGCTGATCAATGCACATCTTTGAGTGTATTGCTGGAGAGATCAGTGCTGCTGTTACCTGAGACCCTGTTTGTGAAGAAAAACCTGCAGCTCAAACTGCTCCACTCTTTCAACTGTTTTAGAGGAAAAAACATTTCAATGTTTGCTTTCTGCTTTTACTCAAGGTCATGGCAAAGTTTCATGCCCCCGTGATCCAGGACAACCCATCTGGGTGGGGTCCGTGTGCGGTTCCAGAGAAGTTCAAAGACATGCCCTACCAGCCTTTCAGCAAAGGAGACCGTCTGGGAAAGGTTTGTTCCCACCTGAGTTCTTCATTAGAAGTACAATTTGTGTTTGTTTCCTCATGTTGTGTGTGTGTGTGTGTGTGTGTGTGTGTGTGTGTGTGTGTGTGTGTGGGGTCTGACAGGTCGCTGACTGGACCGGAGCAACTTACCAAGACAAGAGATACACAAGTGAGTGAGACATCTGTCTGAGTTGTAGCTCCTTCTGTGATTTATAATGGCTGCTGTAGTTTTAAACATTTTTATGTCGAAATAAAAGTACATCGTGTTTTTCATGTCATTTAGAACTCGTTCCTCTTTTTATTTGCAGATAAGTACTCTTCTCAGTTTGGAGGTGGTAGTCAGTATGCCTACTTCCATGAAGAGGATGAGACGAGCTTTCAGCTGGTGGACACTGCCAAGACTCAGAAGACGGCCTACCAGAGGAACCGGATGAGGTTTGCTCAGGTACAGAATCTTAGAACAGTTGAATGTAAACCTGAGCGTTGAGGCTCATATCAGTGATGGGATGGGATTTATTCTGCAGAGGAACCTTCGGAGAGACAAGGACCGCAGGAACCTGACTCAGTTCAACATGCAAACACTTCCAAAGAGCGCAAAGCAGAAGGAGAGGTGAGATTTACTGTCTGAAACTAACAGGAACTTAGTTCTTAGAGCTGCACTTTAAACTCTGGAAGGGCTTTTATTTCATCTGTCTTTTGTTTTTCAGGGATCGGATGCGCCTGCAGAAGAAGTTCCAGAAGCAGTTTGGTGTCCGTCAGAAGTGGGACCAGAAGTCTCAGGTAGTTCTCACCTGATGAAGTATTTGTGAGGAGCTACAGATGTTATTTGTTGCCACTAGATGGTGCTGTGTCCCACAAAGCATCTGTTTTCCCCTCAAATCTTTGTATCCTGTAACTGTTTTTGTCCATCAAGGCGCAGCTGAAGCCCAGAGACTCCTCTGTGGAGGTTAGGAGCGACTGGGAGGTGAAGGAGGAGATGGACTTCCCCAGACTTATGAAGATGAGATACATTGAGGTTTCTGACCCCCTTGACATGTAGGTGAAGCTGAACAGGTTCGTCTGTCGTTGGAGGGAACTCTGAACAGTAATAAAGATGTATTTTCTGTTTCCTGCAGTGAGTGCTGTGGAGCTCTGGAGCACTACGATAAAGCTTTCGACCGGATCACCACCCGCAACGAGAAGCAGCTGAAAAGCATCAAGAGGATCTTCCACACTGTCACCACCACCGATGATCCTGTCATCAGAAAGGTAGAGTTCTCTACAGAACAGAAGGTTTTCTGTCGGGGTCAAAGGTTAAATCAGGATTTGTCTTGTTGTTTTTTCTCCAGCTGGCAAAGACTCAGGGTAACGTGTTTGCCACCGACGCCATCCTGGCCACGTTGATGTGCTGCACGCGCTCCGTCAACTCCTGGGACATCATCGTGCAGCGAGTCGGCAACAAGCTGTTCTTTGACAAGAGAGACAACTCTGACTTTGGTGAGCAGCTGCTTTACTAACAGACCCTGAGGAGAGTCGGCTCACCTGAGTCTATATTCACACGTCTGACTCTAATGGTTCCTCCCAGATTTACTAACCGTGAGTGAGACGGCCAACGAGCCTCCGCAGGACGAGGGCAACTCCTTCAACTCTCCTCGCAACCTGGCCATGGAGGCAACTTACATCAACCACAACTTCAGCCAGCAGTGTTTACGTGTGGTGAGCTGCGTTCCTACATCTGCTCCGTTCAGACCCTTTCCTGTCGGTGTTTATATATTTGTTTTTGTTATTCAGGGCGGAGACAGATACAAGTTCCCAAACTCCAACCCGTTTGTGGAGGAAGACATGGATAAGAGCGAGGTGGCGTCTGTAGCGTACAGGTTAGCGCCGGCAGCACTTCCTGTCTCTGAATGAGAACTGCTTCCTGGTTAAACTGTCTTTGGGGGTCCAGGTACCGCCACTGGAAGCTGGGAGAAGACATCGACCTGATCGTCCGCTGTGAGCACGATGGCGTGATGACCGGCGCTAACGGAGAAGTGTCCTTCGTTAACATCAAGACCCTCAACGAGTGGGACTCCAGGGTAGGAGGACCCGCGGTTCAGTGGAGAGAATGAACTGTTTGATGGACGGTCGTACAGATGAAGTGTTTTGTGTTTTATCAGTACTGTAACGGAGTGGACTGGCGCCAGAAGCTGGACTCTCAGAGAGGAGCAGTTCTGGCCACGGAGCTGAAGAACAACAGCTACAAGCTGGCTCGCTGGACCTGCTGCGCCATGTTGGCTGGATCAGAGTACCTCAAACTGGGGTCAGTAACCAGGCTTGTCTAGTAGTCAAGTACAAATACTTTGTTACTGTACTTCAGTAGAAATTTTGGGTATTTATACTTTACTGGAGGAATTATTTGTCAGCAGACTTTTTACTTCTACTTCTTACTTTTTAAAATGTAAACCGTATTTCATTTCTGTTTGACTTTGTCTTGTCGTCATACTGAGCATGAGGTTCACTGTGGCTCAGTTCATACAGGTGCTGCCTCTGAGCAAGAAGGTCGTTGGATCGAATCCCAACACATTCCTATTTAGCTCTTCCATTTAAACGACTTTTCATTAAACAAATATATAAATTATGATGTCATCAGGGTGTCAGAAGGTCCCAATCTCCACAGAAGATGAAATATTTTCATCTTTTATTAAGATGGATCCACTTATTCAGAAAAAGCCTGGTGGTACAGTGGACCAGTGGTTCCTAACTGGCCTGGTGTATTCCAGATGTTTCAACATTATATAGTAGTTTTACAACTAGTACTTTTATACTTCAAGTAGTTTTACAACTAGTACTTTTATACTTCAAGTAGTTTTACAACTAGTACTTTTATACTTCAGGTAGTTTTACAACTAGTACTTTTATACTTCAAGTAGTTTTACAACTAGTACTTTTATACTTGGGTAAAAATCCTTAGTCGGTAGTTGTACTTTAAAAAAAGTATTTTCAAACCTTAGTATCTAGACTTTTACCTGAGTAATGATTGTGAGTACCTTTGTGTAAGTATCAGGACCCGGCAGAGATGTGTTTGAAAGGTGACGGACCGGGTCGTAACGAGTCCTGTGCCCCTCAGGTACGTGTCTCGGTACCACGTGAAGGACTCGTCTCGTCACGTCATCCTGGGAACCCAGCAGTTCAAACCCAACGAGTTCGCCAGCCAGATCAACCTGAGCATGGAGAACGCCTGGGGAATCCTCCGCTGCGTCATCGACATCTGCCGCAAGCTGGACGAGGGCAAGTACCTGATCCTGAAGGACCCCAACAAGGTGAGTCAGCACAGGTCTGTCAGGAACCAGGGCCCGAGGGTCTGCAGGGCTCACGGTCTTTGTTTCCTTTAAACAGCAAGTCATCCGAGTGTACAGCCTGCCTGAAGGGACCTTCAGCTCTGATGAAGAGGAGGAGGAAGAGGAGGATGAAGAGGATGAGGAAGAAGAAGGTCGATCCTTTTTCTATTTGTTAAACTTTTTATTTTCAGTTTCTCTATGGGGCTGTTAATGATCATGACTAAGTTATATATTTAACTGTTAATTTAAACTTTGTGCAAAATATTTCATAAACTTCAAATGAGTCGATTTTTAGTTTTCTAAGATCGAGCTGTAACGGAACATTTTGATAAAAATGAATGTTTGTTTATTAGGAAGAGTTTTCTGATAAAAATCACTGATTCATTCTGTTTTATTGTTTCTTGACTTTGCAGATGAGGAGAATTAAAGAGCAGTTTGCTTCAGTGACCAAATTATTCTTCAACATCCAGATAGAAACACAATTTAATTCTGTTTGACATCAATAAAGACGACAGATTGGAGAAAGAATTGTAATTGTTGTTTATTCTGCCCTGAAGTAAAAATACTGAGTGTTGTCAACAATATAGAAGTCTTCTGATGTTAGAAATAACAGTTAGACTTTTCTTTTATCGGTTCAACAGGTTTTAGTCTGATTTCTAATGAAAACAAAAACCTGTCTTTAGATGTTTTAGCATCATCCTTGTTGTTTGTGGGGTTTGTGGCGGTGCTGACCCCCCTGAGCTTGATTGAGGAAACTCTGGAGACGTCGCCTTAGTTTGACATATTTATTCACCTTTGAGATAATATATTAAATCACTAAATGCACTTAGGAGACCAGGAGAAGCACATCGCCTCAAACAGCCCCCCAGACGAGGGGAAACCTCACCAACAACCAGGCACACGATCCAAAGACCAGAACGACCCCAGGGGAACCAGAATGCCAGAGCCCACCCATAACCCAGACCAGACGGTCTGCCTCTTCTGGCCCCCAACCCCAAAGGGCAAACGGGGTTGTTTTCGAGTGCAATAAAAACAGTTCCAGTTCACCCCCAGAACCCTAAATGTCTACATGTAATATCTGGGAGTGGGCACCCCCACGTCCCCATGTGTTTGTGTCAGGGGTGTACAGTAAAGTTAGGGTCCAGGCAGCCATGGAGACGTAAAATCCTTGATCTGTACCTGCAGCAGAGCCCTGCGTGGGGGGGTGGAGGACTGGAGGAGCTGGTGGCCCTCCCTCCCAGGAGCCTGAACCTGTTCCACCATGTTAGGACTGGTCTACAGGAAGGTGAGCAGATATCTGACATTAAACCTGGAGACTCCAGCGCAGATAAAAACAAGTTAAATGTTAGGAAGGTAAAGAAACAAGGACTGTTTGTGTTTCACTTATTTTAAATCATATTTCAACAATAAACTCAGGTCATTAGTATAATCTTTTTGTTTCCTCAGCTGATGAAATGCCAAAAGGAAACCAGTAGCAGTGTGCAATCTGCTCCACCTGCTGTATCTGCTCTGTTGAAGACGCTGTCCAACCTTCCCCTGATGAAACATTCTGAATATTCCACATTTCTTTATGTAACGTTGAAGGTCAGAATGCAGAGACGTCTTGTCTGACATGTATGTTATTACATGAAGATGGTCTAAAATCATTCAGGAGATTTCCTGTTTTCCAGCATTTCTTTGCTGACACATCAGAAACAGGAGTGTTTCACTGACTCCTGTGTACAGAAGCTGAACTTGATGTGATGCAGACATGGATAAGAGGAAACACCTCATGGTTGAAGAACGTTATAAAAGGAAAGTTGAAAGCCAGCTTCTGAGTTTCCCACCAGACAAACATGAGGACTTGTGTTTGTGTTTCCTGCAGCCTGAATTCACCCGTCTGACTGAAGCAAAGGATTTTCTCTCACAGGAACATCTGTCTTCAGGTCCACGTTACTCTGGTGTGTCTGCTTGGTTTTCTTTATTAAAGTAGCATTTAGTGAGTTAACTTGTTTTACTATTTTATCCAAATCTAATATTGAGATTTTATTATAAAACAAATAATGTTACTGAAATACCTCTGTGGAGGCAAAACAAGAAAATAAACATTGTAAGAGCTCTGATCTTTTTTAGTTGGATATTAGCTTTATAAGGATTTCTTAAAGTACATCCTGACATGATGAAAACTGTAAACTAATCATTTTCTTAGCTCCACGCAGCAACATGTCCATCAAACCAGAAGGTGAAAGATAATAAATGATCAAATCTGGAGGTAAAAAGTGCCTCAAACATGGAGCAACAAGGTGCTGAACACAGTTAATACACGTTAAAAATGAAAGTGTTTTTAGTACTATTCTCAGTCAAATATCTGAAAATAAAAAGATGAAAACTTGCAAGAACATTTTCTGTATTTATTTATTTATTTATTTAACCTTTATTTATGCAGGTAAACTGTTTAAGAAACACTTTACACACATGACCTGCATGAATAAAGAAAAACACAATAAATACAACACTGAGCAGATCACTAACAAACATTTACGTTACAAATATGAATGGATGAAATATTTTACATAAAGAAAATAGAATCTAAAAGCACAAATCTTTCACATGGTACTAGGAAGGCTGAGCGAACAGATCAGATCTGGCTCCAGTGGACAGGAAATGACTTGTTTCCTCCACAGGAAGCACTGATGTTCCGGGGCAAAGAGAAAGTGACACATCTGTTATTCCTTCTGCTTTTTGCACCATAATGATTACATTTTTACATAATTCAAATGAAGATACTGCACCACTTCAATATCAGACTCTGCTGTGTAATAAAGTCCTGGTCCTGTGTTTGTGTCTCGTTCTCTCACCCCCATGTTGGACGTCCAAACCCAGTCTGGTTCTGGTTCTGGTTCTGGTTCTGGTTCTGGTTCTGCTGGAGGTTCCTTGTTAGAAGAATATCATCCCTGTTCCTCACCCTCATGTCCTTCACTCTAAAAATGAAATGTTAACCATGTTATGTCAACTGGTTCCACTTAACTGAGTTGAGTTAATTCAAAGCAATAAACCAGTTTTAAACCAAAG
>JARVJO010000096.1:18207347-18221038 GCA_031762555.1 Cynodonichthys magdalenae
TTGATTTATTATTTGTTAAATTTGTTAATTCTCTGAAATTGTCTGAAATAAATTTCATTCATTCATTCATTCATTCAAATATGGATAAAAATATTTTCCATGCAGAGATGGAGCAGACTATTCCTACAACTTCTGTTTTAAGAGATTGTGATGCAAATTTCACTTCTTTATTATGACATATAAAAAGGAGGTTTATTAACATACACATTCCTAAGTGCAAGAGTGTATGTTTATTAAAAACATTGCGTAACCCGTTAATAAATAGCATTTTAAAAATAGTTTTCAAACTTACTGCACGGATCCATTGCTTGGTTTCCTCCCCAGTTTGGCCAGACGCTTCTTGGGAGAGCGGATGAGCAAACCCACAGGAAAGTTTAGGGTTTGTTTATTTACCTGGCTACTTCTCTCCTCCGAAATCATCCTTGTTTATTTACTTAATTCTAGCCTTTTTACAAAAACAAAACGAAAGGACAGAGGCTCAGGCTGAAGTGAGCAGTAGATAGCATTTCTCTACGGCTTGCTAGCTACAAGTTAGGAGATGAGAACTTCAAACGCAAAAGTAAAACACAAACGGAAATTAATGTTTTTTTACAAGTAGATGGACACTCTTAACCTCCCGTTAGTCCGTTTTTGAGTGAAGCTTTCTGGGAATACAGTGAAGCTCCAGTCCGGTTCATGGTGTGTCCCGTTAGATCCGTTAAAGAGCGCAGAGCGGACTGAACTGTATGAAACAACCTGTTGCTTTCTGAGCGCGAGCGTCCCAGTGACGTCACATGCATGAGGCGGAGCAAATCACACATTCCTACAGTCATTTATGGAAAACCATTTCATCCAAAATGAAATAAATAATGCAATTAATAAAGTATTAATAAAATTTCCATTAAATAAATAAATGTCCCTGTGAAATTAAACAAAATCAGTAAATTATATTACATTTTTTAGCATGTCTTTATATTATTTATGTATTTATACGTTACAATATCAAATTTTACCATATTTATTTATTTATTTATTTATTTATTATTATTATTTAATTACTTTTTTATATTCATAAATAACTGTTTTATTTATTAATTGTAGTTTTATTTTGTGACACTTTTAGTTTGTAAAGCTACTTTACATATTTCAGGGACTTTTATTTTAAAATGTCTTTTAATTTCATGCTGTTTTACGTATTTCATGTTCTAATGTGCAAATGAAGGGGTGGAGTTTTCTCTGTGGGTTGGTTTTCGTTTTCAGGAAATTATCTGTTTCACCACCAGAGGGTGCCTGCCTGGCCTTTCTTCATTAGAAATTTTCAGTTTTACAAATCAAACGCAGACATATGCCCATAAATGAGTTGAATGACTGTCACTCTGTGATTATAAAGGCTTTGCAGAGGTACTTACGGTGGCTTTTGGCCAAATACCACTGTTTTATTGAACAGCCTGTATTCAATTGTCAAACACTTGCTTCCATTTCTCTCAGTAAATGCAAAACAAGACAAATTTCCTTCCATTTGTGTTCTGACTGTACTGATGAATATGACTCAGATTAAAAATGGTCACCGCTGTTCAAAAAGCCAATATCATGAACAAAATCCGAGCAGACTCTGGGCAGACGAGCGGGCTCGGCTGTACAGAGAACTGGAGGGCCTGCGGTTCACAGGCTATTAAAAGTAAGAGAATTTGAACCACTGAGAAGTAGTTGTCTTAAATCATGAACTCTCCTACTTTCCAACAGTATAATCAACTTGCATTATGAAAGGTTATTTTTCACCCTTTAATGTTTTTATTTTGATGCATTTAATCATACATTTAAAGTTTACCATTGATATTGCTGTTACAGAAGACTTATCAGAGAAAACCAGATGTCGATAGCTGACAGCCAGTTTCAAGTGTTTATTGAAGTATTTACAGGTCACAGAGAACCCCACAAACAAAAGGATCACTTAGCTTTTACAGCCCTGTTCACACATCATCTGGCCAGATCTGACAGAATATGTAGGAAAGAACTCAGGAAAGTTTCACAGTTTCACAGATCATAACAGATTCAAGGTCAACACTCATAAGTTTGCAGAACAGTCACTTGGCGAGCCAACAACATATTTCATCCACCCATATGAAGCCAGAATGAACTGATCAAGTTATATCAAGCCTAGATTTATGTCTTATCCTGGATTTCTCAGTCCTGTTTTTTTGTGAAATAGCCCTATGGTCTTTTACAGGCGCTACTGTTTATTTTGCTTTTCTTGAGTGGTTGATTTTGCTTTTGTAAATGGTTGTACAAATCACAAATGTTGTTTTCAGTGTTTTGCTGTATCCAGAATAATTTAGTTTAGGCTTGAAGTTAATTTATTTATTTAGGTAAACAGATCAAATAAAAGATGCTAAATTAGATACAATCACCCTTTAGCCATTTTCTGAATTGTAAGCTGCTCTGAAGACAATTTCAGATTAATACACTGGTCTCGCTCCGTTTGGGTGTTATCCTTCAAGTCATTTAAAATTTTATTTATGGGGATGAAATACAAAGGGAGGATCACAAAATAAAATAGAAATATTTATTTTTTGTCCAGAAATGGGAAAACGCAGTTGCATAAACAAAATTCAAAATAGAAACACAGATACAGTTAGCAAAAAACTTACAAGTGCTTACTGAAAATAACAGCCCCAGATTTTTCACTGAAGGACGAGGTCTGAAGAACACAGACTGAACTATGAAAAACAGACTAAAGCCTAAAGTTGCCCCTGTTTGTAAAACAGTCTTTAAACTAAGGACTGAAGTGACACATAATCATCCATTGATACAGGACAGAACATATGTTTATTTTGTACATTAATGGCTTTTATTAAGTCCCATTTTGTTTTGTTCTGTTAGACTGTTTATATAAGTTATTACTAAAATGCTGTTACAATCTTTTGAGCTATTTTTCTCTATTTATTTTAATTTTGTAAAACATTCATCCTGGGACGGCCTCGCGCGCACTCTCTGTCGGTCGCACGCACTGTTTCATCAGTCTCGCATTTTTTGTCCAGCTTTAGTCCACTTTGGCACTTCATAGATGTACCACCGGTGGTTTACTCTGAGTTCTAAAAGAGTTAACCAGAAACTGAAACTACATTTATGCATCAGGATCACCATCTAGTGGCAAAAAACTGTGCTACAGCTGTGAGGGAGGAACAGTCAGTTTTCTATTTTTTTATTGATTTATTAGCCATGAATATGCACGGAATTTGCAAGTTGCAAAAACCTAAATTTATAAATAATTGGTCAATCTAAATTATCCGTAGCTGTGAATGGTTGTTTGTCTCTGTGCGTCCCTGATGGACTGGAGAACTGTCCAGGATGTCCCCGTCGGCCTCGCGCTGTCGGTCGCGCGCACTGTTTCCTCTGATCGGTCTCGCGTTTTTCGTCCAGCTCCACTTTGGTACTTCATGCAGAAACAGCGAGAGAGAGACTCAAGTTAGGCAGACGACCACTTCTGGCACAACATCTCCAAACCAAACCCGGAAGGAATGATTCCGAGCAGAGACTTCCGGTGTCACCGTTACCATAGAGACGCGCTGAGCGGGCTCGGACTCCTCTTCGTCTTTTTTTTCTTTAAATCAAATGTTCACTTATTCTTTTTAAACAGAAATGTCGCAAAGGTAAGTGTATTTTTTAACGTTTAATGTTTCTTTGCTAAAATTAGTTTATTAGTTAGGCTACCTGAGCAAATGGTAACAAAACATTGAAACTGAGCAGTAAAAAGGAACGAAATAACAGTTAAAAATGTGACATGAATGTACTGCAACCTGCCACACAAAATATGTCAAACTCAGATTTACACACATTTGAACTTTATATTTAACAGCTGTACATAATGTCTTGTACATACGAGTTAGTATATTCATCTTCTGTATAGATTCTATTCAATTCATACCTGCAGTATTACACTGCACTGTGCACCCTACCTACTACTTGCACTTTACTACTTTTCACTTCTGGTTAGATGCCAAACTGCGTTTCATTGTTCAAGTACTTGTTACTGTGTTCAATGGCAATAAAGTTGAATCTAATCTAATATAAAATTATGATGCAATATTGTCAGCCTTGCCCTCAGTTTGTTTGTATGTTTTCACTGTTGTAGGTACTACAACCAGATGTGGGCAGACGCCCAGTTGGAGTTGAGTCGTCTCTTGGCAGAAGAACTACCTGCTGAGCCTCTTCCCCCTCAGAAGGATAGGGTCGTCTTTGTCCAGAGGCTGGCCACGCTTTATGTGCGTTACATCCAAATCTTCAGGAAACTGGAGGAGGCCTACGACCAGATAGTCCACCCCCAGAAGAGACGGGTTATTCGGGGAGCTCTTGATGCAGTAATGGGCAGGGTGCTGGAGCTTAAGAATGAAATGGTAGAAAAGGATTTTTCAGAGTATCATTATATGGACGATATCCTTAGAGGCCTGAAACTCACACCCGTAAGTTTTAGCATTGAAAGCTTGAAATATGAATATCATTGTGCTTATTTAGCGCTATGTCGGCCCAACTCAAGAAGTGTTTTCTTTATTTATTGTGTTTTAGGCAAAACTGGAAATCCCCATCCCTCACTACTTTCTCAGTGATGTAAACAAAACAGTCCAAGACAAAAAAAGGATGCTGATGGATATCTTTAAAATGATAGAGGTTACTAAAAGCCTTGATGTGAGTTAAATAAAAAAAAATCTACTTTATTCGAAATCAAGACTTATTGTTTGGAGGTAACCATCAAGTTCTTTGTCCTGTCATTTGCTGTTTTTTTAATGGTCCAGTCACCGATGCCCAAGGAAATGACTCAAGAGGAGGCCATAAAAGTCCTTCAGAGGGCAGAGAGGGCACGGCAAGGACGTCTGAGGGCTAACTTACTTCAGGAAATCATGGGGGGCATGAGAAAGAATGTTGAAACAGCTGACACAATCTCTGCAGCCATCTGCATTCAGAAGGTGCAACATCTCAATTTTACACTTTTTTAAAATAATTTGTTTCAAAAGGGACAGCTCAAACATAAAGGTCACCCTTTGATTGGCTGTACCGGATTTTAGCAAAATAAAACAGAAAATATAACTCTGCAGGTGACTCTTACAGCACACAGACACACATTTACTGGCACACTTACACTCTGATGATTGCATTTCTGATCAGATTTTTATTTTATTATATTTAAGTTATGTTGTAAGGTTTTGATTAAATTTCTTCTGCAGGCATGGAGGAGCTACATTCAGAGGAAGAAGACACAATATGAGGAGATGATTTTTCTGGGAATGGTGAGAGGAATGATCCTTAAATCTGGCTTTAAAAAAATGTGGAAAACTTTATTTATGTCATTTTTACTAGGTTATGGATCCAAAATATCACATGCCTCTCCCAGAAGAGATAGCTGCCCTAGCTATTGAAGCTAACACCCGCGTCAAACAAAAAGAGCACGAGGAGGCTTACCAGAAATCTGTGAAAGAAGTTTTCAACCAGCTGAGAGAGAAGGAGGCTCATGACATGAGCAAGACCCTGAAAAGCCAGATTCGACAGTGGTTCTTTGAATGCCGGTGAGATGTTGCAATGATTGAAGAGTATTTTCAGGGGTTACAGAAACATTTGCACAATAAGTGAAGTTTCATTTGGGGTATTTGACAGTACCGCTACAGGAGCGTTCCCAGAATATCCAAGCGAAGAGGATGGAGGCTCTTCCCTCATCTTTGTAGAAAAGAGTCCCCAGCAGGTAGAATCCATCTTCATTTCCAAGAATGAGACACTACTTGTTTTCTAGGTCGTTAAGTATTTTTGGTGTGATGTGATGTTTTCTAGTTGATGAAAGAAATTGCTGAAAAAGAAGAAGAGGACTCTAACAACAAATTGAAAGAGAAAGAAGAAAAGAAGGACAAATGGAAGAATGGTGTTGAGGCAGTGAGTGGAGATGGAAGTATTCCTTTCTGTTCACTGGGAGAATTTTCATGGAATCTGAGTAACTTTGTTCTGAAGCACAGGAGGAAGAGGCCGGCCTGAAGATGCTGCCATCTGCTTTCCTGCCTGATTTGGAAGCAGAAAACAAAGTTTACACAGGTGTGTTTCCACCTGAAGGGGCTGGTGGGTCTGATGGCTTGTAGCTCTCTTAATATTTGGATATTTAACTTGTTCTTGCTTCGTGCTAAAAATCTGATTTTTGCTAATTCTTTCTGAGTTTAGAACAAATGCTCCGTCAAAGTTTTATTTTGGTTTGTCCTTACCTCATTGAAGGTTGGTTGTATATTATTATTATTTTAATTTATTTTAGAGAAAAAAAGGGGCAGATGTTATAAGATTTTTTACTTCCCTCTGCTTCCTTTCATTTATAAATTGTGTTTTGTTTTATTGAATGTAGATTTTTTTTTCTTGTTTTAATAAGTGAATTAAATAAAAAAATATATGAGGAACCTGAATTTAATCTTTGAAATCCACAGACTTTTGGAAAAACCGCGACGAGTCTGAAAACTTCAGTCAGAAACACGAGGTGGAGCTGATTAAAGAAGAAATGAGAAAAGTGGTTGAAGCTGAAGTTCGAGTCCAGGTGCCTTCTTTGGTCCTAACAGGCCAACAGAACAGTGAACAGTCTGCAGACGTGGGTTTGGTCCGGTGGGGTTCTGTACAAAGCTGTTAACACTCTGTTCTCTTCATGCAGGTAGATGAGCAGATGAGACAGGAGCTGGCTGAGCTGAAGCTGTCTGTGGATAAAGATAAGGGCATCAAAGCAAAAGCAAACACTAAGGTGAAAGGCAGTTTATATTGTTTTCATTAATTTGATTATTAATCACTTGATTTGACTTCACAGAAGAAGAAGGGATCTAAGAGTGGGAAGAAAAAAGAAAAAGATCTGACAGCTGACAGGTGAGGTCACAAAGTTTCAATATGTTTTTTTGGAGTTGTGTGATGCTATTCCACTGATTAGTGTGAAAATAATTAGATATTTTACATCTTCCAGGACTCTTGAGTCTCTGTGTCAGGAGCTGGTGGAACAGGGCTTATTAAAACAAACAAATAATGTCAGGATGCAGGATTACCTGGGTAAGTCTGCAGAAAAGTAACTTCATTCAAATCTCTTTGTTTTATAACTATTTGTGGAAATGATCTAAGGCAAATAAAAGAGGCATTTGAAACGTGTTTATTGATGATGTGTTGCCCTTTTCTGGCTCACTTTCCAACTACTAAACCAAAACATTCCTTGTAGAAAACAGCCTGTGTGGAAAAGCAGGTAAAGAATGGACAGATGTTATTTAGTTATTCATTTCTTCTTCTCAGGTGAATACAGTTACCTCGGGACCACGCTGAGACAAAATGACATTGAACCCATGCCGTCATTATCAGATGTCCGACAAGTCTTATCTTTACACGCAGTCTTACCGTTAGGTATGAAAGTTATTCAGTTTATGTTTAAAACTCACGTACAGGCATGTATTTACATAAAAATGACTGCATGTGTGGTTTTCAGGCTCTCCTGAGGTCCATGAGAAGGCTCCTTTGATAAAAGCCTTACTACTGGTTGGACCATCAGGTGTTGGTAAGAAGATGCTGGTCCATGCCATCTGTAAGGAGACCGGATCCACCCTGTTTGATTTGTCCCCCCTAAACACAGCAGGAAAGTACCCAGGCAAGAATGGGCTTGCCATGATGCTTCACATGGTGTTAAAGGTAAGAAGTTGTTACTCAAAGCTTCTCTTTGACCATAATTACTGACATTTTCTTTACTGGGATGAAGAAATGTTTGTCCAGCCTGTTACATTTATTTCATCTGTTCTGTGTTATTTTAGCATAAATCTAAAATGTATTATTGTGCCCCATGCAGCAACTTCTTAGTCAATAAGAATAAACATAAATATCTTCTCACAGGTTGCAAGACTTCTGCAGCCATCAGTGATATGGATTAAAGACGCAGAGAAAATTTTCTACAAAAATATTCCAGTGGAAGAAAAAGAGGTACACTGGTAGTCACATATTTGAATGGAAAAAGGCTTAAGATTAAAAGAATATCAATATCTTTATTAAAAAAAGATATTACTTTATTTTAGTAGTCTTTTGCATCAACAAATCATTGTTAAAATCTAAGCATGAAGTTAGGAGAGGAGTCAACAACTCAGAATAGGAGAGTAGGCATACTTCACTTGCATTTGAGTAGCTCACAGCAATTTTCTGTACGTGTGAAATGCTGCGTTACGTTTACATCATATTCCCGGATCTGGTAAAAGGTAGTGACGTAATTTCCCAACAAACCATATGAAAGTGCAGTTAGCCAACAGGCGATTGTATTGCTGCCGCTAACTTAGCTACAACACTGTTACAATATAAACAATGACAAAAAGAGAGCTCTACTACATACGGCATGCAAATAAACATAGATTTTAATACATAAGGTATGCACAGAAAATGCACTACTTATGTGAGTGATTAAACATGCACAAACATTTAAGAAAGATAATTTATAGTAAAAACTACAGTTTACTTTCTAAAGCTGCGAGTAGCCGCCATCTTGAAATCGAAACTGGGAGCAGTTTCATTTCTTCCACTATACGAGTGGAATATTACCAATGGAGGGGGCGTTCCAGTTAAAATCTACCAATGGGAACAGGTAAATTACCACTTCCCAGGACTACTGGAACACACCAAAAGCCTCTCCTAGACCTGAGGGGAGGGGGGCAGAGTCCTCGGCAATTCACAGAAGTTGTCGACAGGTTTTGTTCTGACAAAAAATTCCCGCTAACAGCCCTGAATCTCAAGTTTCACTGCAATTTTACGTGCCGATAACTGCCAAAAATCCCACTTTTCATGCAGTGTGGAGCAAAGTAAAAACAAGACTGCTGCACTGTAAAAAATGTGTTTCACAATATGAAAAAACTTGTCTTTTTCTCCACAAACAGCTGGACCCCAAGCGTCTGAAAAAAGACCTGCCCGAGTTGCTCAAACAGATTAAAGGAGAAGATCGTGTCCTTATAATAGGAACCACTAAAGACCCACACAGTGCTGATGTAGAGTCATTGTGTAAAATGTACACCAAAATCATCCTCATCCCAAGACCTGACTACAGGTCAAGATACGGTATAAACACCGACACACGCACTTATTATCTCTTAGAATTAGGATCACCTTTGGGTTTTAATGAAAGCGATCTCTCACTCTTCCAGTTTTGTGGGAGAATCTGATCAAAAAGGCAGGAGGTGAGGTAACAGATGCTTTGGACCTCAGCTGTCTTGCAAAGATCACCGATGGCTACACTCCAGGTCACATGGTCCAGGCCATCAGGAGCATGCTTACCAAAAAACGCATCCTGCACCAGACCAGGAAACCACTGACTGCTAGAGAGTTCATTCCTCCGCTGGCCAAACTGGACCCTGTGTTTCAGAAGGAAGAGGAGGCGCTAAAGGTAGTGTTTCAAATGCAGCATTTCGGAGATTTCTACTTTTTGGTACAAATTTTTTAATCTGTCAGTCGAAAATTGTAGTTAGCCAAAGTAGAAAGTTTTACCTGTGAAGTAAATTCAAGTGATGTAAAACCACCTCAACTGGCTCCTCTGGGTGCTTCTTTCAACCACCTGAATCTGCAGTCTCCTTTTGATTTAGCTGATCTTTATCTCAGCTGTGAACCGCTGCAGTTACAGCTGGAGATCACGGAACAGGATGGTTATTATAACTATTTGTTACTTTATATTATGTTTATTGATAGCATATGTTTGACACAGTTTCCTTCTTATCTTCAGAGCTGGTATGCCAAGACACCTTTAGGAAAAAAGAGAATTAAAGCTGCAACTGGAAAGGAAGGAAAATTGCCTCCACCTAAAGGCAAAACTGCGAAGACGAAAAAGAAAAAATAATTTTGTTTTTGTTTTGTTTTTTTCAAGTGATTTAAGATTCAATTGAAGTTAACACTGTTCAGGTCACATGTTGAATAGAAAAATAAAAATATTTTAAACAAAAGAAAAAGATTTTGTTTATGTGAAGATTTTCTCTTTAGTTAAGTTTTGTTTACATGCTTGTTTTAGTGATTGTTAAGATATATTTGACCTAATTATTACAAATGACATCTAAAACTCTACAAGACATCTAAGCCCCCTGCTGAACCATGACATTTTGTTCACATCTCTAATTGTGTTCTGGTCATCTGCTCCAACACTCCACACAAACACACAGCAGGCTCGTTGGTCTAGGGGTATGATTCTCACTTCGGGTGTGAGAGGTCCCCGGTTCAAATCCCGGACAAGCCTGTCTGCATCTCCACAAGTCACAACTTAGCTGAGTCAAGAGCTCGTGTAGAATCCCTCAGAGTTGAGTCAAAAAGCAGGGTGAGGTCATGTTGGAAACACAAAGTGTTACACTAACCTGGAAGTGATGTCACTCAGCTTTCACCTACAGCTGCCTCAGTTTGTTGGAGAACATTTAACAACTTTTCTCATGAATTTTCTTCTCTGTCCCAACAAACAGGACACTTTCTAAGGGAAATAAACAGATTTATCTCTTCTGTTTGTTAAGGTTGGTCCACACTTCGTCATGCAGCTGTTCAGAGGCTCCTTGTTAATAAATGCTGATCTGGGAGCAGCAGCAACCCTCCTGTCCAAACGTGTCGGACCGCAGCTTGTCTGATATTTGACATGTGGCCCTGAGGCCTGAGAGAAACGTGATGATGACTTTTTATTTTCAGGAGGAGACCTGCAATCTGACACTGCTGCATATATGAGCAGCTTAATGACACTTTTTATTCAGAAAAATCTTTTTTTCTGTATTCCTGACTTTATTCCTGGCTTTTTACCCAGCAACATTTACCTTTATCTTTTTTTGGGTAAAAAAAAGCGCAGTAGGTTTTAAAAGACATCACACAATGATCAGTCCTTGATTTTAAACTCACAAAGCTGCTAAAGATTTTCTGGTCTTTTCTTCTGTGCAGTAACAACTAGTTACTTAATTTAGTTTGGATTTCTTCACTATAATTGTAATATATAGAATAAAAAAAATCAAGTGATAAGAACTAGTCTACTGCTAGGTCTAAATAATGCTGAAATTTCCTGTTTTATATAAACATAACTATTCAGATGTGTCTTTAAGGATAAAACGATGCAGATTTTGCTCCAGGAAATAAAACTGTACATGCTGTTCCTGCTGCAACTTGAGAAAATCTCCTTAATTTTATCAGCAGTTTTAACTAAAGTTTAAGTTCAATCGTTGATTTTTACTAATATTGAAGTGTTTTGACATTTAGATGTTTGCATCTTTGCTTAAATATTTCAGCAAATGGGTTTTATTAGAGAAGAGTTTATGGTTTTATTCGGGATAGTTGCTTTGAAGACATTCAACCAGCAGAGGGCGGCAGAGTCCACAGAGCTGCCGGGAGCTGTCCTTTCAGCACCACACTCATCTGCGCTAAAACTCTACAAACCATCACACATGAGGTTGTCAGTCAAAACAATAACTGTTCATGTGAATACCAGATCAGGTGTTTCAATTATTAACGTGATTTTAAAAACAGTTTTGTGCTAATAATCATTCTGGGAGTGAATCTGAAGCCACAAGCTGCAACCTAAAAACTGTAATTTTGCCAGAACGAGCTGAAAGAAGAGGAGGTGAAGCTGATGGAGGAGCTGCAACAACTGGATGCATCGATTATGAGTCTTAAATCTCAGCCTGGACCACAAGAACAGTTCAGTGATCCACCATTTAAGGACACCCATAGAGAGAGAGAGAGAGAGAGAGAGAGAGAGAGAGGCATAGAGAGACATAGGGAGAGAGAGAGAGACCCTCGTCCCGCCCCTCCACCGCTCACAAATTAAAAAAAATCTTTAATATCTTTCCAGCAGAGCCTCCATTGCTGCAGCGCAGAGAGCAGACAGATTGACTGGGGGGCCTTTTGAAGAAGTGGCGGAAGATCCAAACCAACCTGCAGCTTCAGGGAGAGAGGAGCTGAATGCATGAAGCTCCTCTGACATCGTGACAGCTCGTGGATCTGTGAGACTCCCTCTCCTGATTGTGTAATACCGGATTTTTTTTTTTTCTTTCGGCAAAGCGGCCAAACCTGCATCCGTGAGGAGAGAAAGGAGCAGAGGAAGAAGAGGAGGAGGAGGAGGAGGAGGGGGAGGAGGGGAAAAACCAGGGGCATTTGCTACGTTCGTCCGATCTCATTTTTTCTTCCTCTTTCATGGCGCAAGGGCTCGTAGCACCCGAACCGGACTGTCCTGGGCGTGAGAGCGCCGCGGTGGATCTGGATCTCCAGGCAGCATCAGCACCACCACCATCCTCCTCCTCCATCATCCGCGGCTGCAGCGGCGCCCACACCGACTCCTCGTCCTCCTCCTGCCGGCTCCATGTCGAGTGATGGTCGGCTTGCTCTGCTGGATGCTCCCCGCTCTCTCCGGATCGTCGACGGACCGAACCTCCTCTGACCGCAGACCCCCATTTTCGGCGGAAACCTGCCCAGAGGTATAGGGCTCCATATGGAAACTGGGGATCAAAATTTTAGAAAAAAGCTAAATCTAAGCTGTTGATTTATAATTATTTATAATTATTTTGCTGTTATTTTTTAGCGTCTTTATATTTCCTGTGAGATATTACGCCTGGTAATGAATTAATTTAATGGTTTCCTGATCCTCCGGTTTGATTTGTGGTTTTTCTTTTGGGCTGTTATAAAACACTCAGATTTCATTTCCTGGCTACACGACTCGAACCGGTCTATTTGTTTGTTATTTTCTGTTAAAATGATAGATTTGGCTTTCCTTTCTGTCCCCAGCTTTCTTGACTAAAACCCCTCTAGAATAATAATTGCCTAATAACACTAGTGTTTAGCTTCGGGTACAGCTCTGGATTAAAGTAATATTGAACTGTTTTACTGTAAGTTTGCCATCATCTGAGCCCCCGGGGATCCAGCTTTAACAAACAGGTTGTTCTGAAGGTCTGCAGACCTCATTTCAACCAAGTTTTTAGGTTGAATTCACCTTCAGTGTTTTTTATTCCCGTTTTGGTGCTGCAGTGGCTCCATCTGCAGCCACAGGCCTCCCTCCATCCTCTGCATCCCGCCTTTCCTCTCCTTTATGTAAGAAAAGTGATATTTAACTAGGAGGGGAAACAGCCCTGCCTCTCCCCCCACCCCAGATCCAAACCAACCCCAGTTTTTTCTTCTGTTGTGGTCCTCACCCAAACGCAACCATAAGGTTCCTACCGCATCCTCCTCCTCCTTCCTCCCTCTCCTTCCGCTCCAGTCTGACCCGGTTTTTCGGTTTGGTTTGGTCCCGCAAATTTTCAAATATTTACTTCCTGTACATCAAGAGGAAAGGGGGTCCCCCTTTCATGGAATGCGGAAACATGGGTCTGTTCGACCGCGGAGTCCAGATGCTGCTGACCACGGTGGGCGCCTTCGCGGCCTTCAGCCTCATGACCATCGCGGTCGGCACGGACTACTGGCTGTACTCCCGCGGCGTCTGCAGGTCCAAGTCCATGAGCGAGAACGAGACCAGCAAGAAGAACGAGGAGGTGATGACCCACTCGGGCCTGTGGAGGACCTGCTGCTTGGAAGGTAGGAGGATGTTTCAGACGCACAGCTGAACAGCACGTTGAACTTCATTTAAACTGGTTCTGGTTAAACAGATGATGTGAGGAGCAGAGGCGGATCTGGAGACTTTTAATGTGTGTGTGGGGGTGCGGGGGGAGGGGGGGGGGGTGCGCATGAGGTTCCTGCAGAAAAAGTTAACTTTTTTC
>JARVJO010000096.1:18221138-18232444 GCA_031762555.1 Cynodonichthys magdalenae
CCCCCCCCCCCCACTTACATTAAAGATTAGAAGAAAAGAACTGCAGAGAGGCACCACACTGAATACTCGATGTGCCCCCACACACACACACAAACCCCCAGCCCAAACCATGACACATACACATCGCTGCCCTCTATATGTTTCACCCACCTCACCTTCGTGTTTCTCTGACCCCCTCGATCTCCCTCACAGGAGGAGAAATCAATAGTCACAAATTAATCATCCTGCCATGAACAGACGCAAAAAGAGAGGAACATTCAGGGATTTTTCAAGAAAATGAGAACAGAACAGTAAACTTAAGGTGATTTATGGAAAGAATCTCAAAGTTTACTTTGTAATTATGAGTTTTGCTCACAGCCAAGTTACCAAATGTTGATTTAAGAGGAATTGGGAAAAAAGTCCGAGGGCCAGAAATAAATCATAAAAAATGCACAAAGCTGCTGAATGTTTAACAAAAATAAAACCTTAAAGTGTAATATTACTGAGAGCCACAAGGGGAGGACTAATCCCTGGATGCACACATTAGTTTTTGTTTATTAGGTAAAGTCAGTTCCTCTGTGGTGCCTTTCATTAAATACAATAGATATTATAGAACCCTATAAAATGTTTTGGTTTTTCCCAAATTATATTTTCTGATTTCCATGTTTTACAAATTATATTTTTTTACCTAAAAATTGTCTTATTATATTGTGGTCTTGACCCCCTAACCCCCCGCAGTCATCTGCTTTATTCAACCATTTCCACAGAATATAAAAGCAGCTACTTCAAATAGTTCTAGACCATCTTTAACACGTGTAACATGTGTTCACATGAAACAGATCCAGTGTGGAGCAGACCATCAGCATCTTCTGCTCAGATAAAAAAAACAACGTTTAAGTTTCTGGAACTCCATCAGCTCCCTCAGCCTCTGTACCAGGTGGCTGCTCACAATCCATTTTTCTATGTTTTTTATTATTATTAATTTTTTGTTGTTGCTATTTCAAAGCATTTCCATTTTATGACATTGTTTGATAGATTTTAAAAAGAGGAGTGAGTTCATGTAATAAAAGTGAACAAGTCTGCATTTTTAGTGCGCAGATATATTGTCAGACAGTTCAATTTGTTATCTCAAGCAGAAAACAGCTGTCTCGCTGTGCAGAAACTTGTCTCTGGTGTTGATGTGTGATGTCAGGCTGAGCTTCAGTATTGCACCTCAGAACTTACTGTAAATTGGCAGAGATGGGAAAGGTGACTTTGACATTGTGAGTATGCATTTTTCTGATTCCTCGCCGTAATCTAAGTTTTTAAATTGAAGCTGGAAACGCTCAGAGATCCTCTGGAAAACTAGTCAAAGTGAGGGTGGCTGTCCGTGGAGACCCTCTGTGGACTTCAGACCTTCTGTCTCACAGTGAGGGGGATTCATGTTCACAAATATTGATCTCTCAGTCAGAGGAATCATGGGAATTTGTAAACTGAGAAATGTTTTTGCCAGATAATCGAGACGGTAAGAGATGTGAGAGAGGAGGAGGGGGTTCCAGTGTTTAGTAACCCCGCCCCCCGCGGCTGTCTGAACTCCTGCTGTTACATTCATCATCACTCACACAGGTTTACCTCTCATCACTTTTACTAGAAATTGCTTTTTTTTTTGACAACTGCATCTCCGCTGAGACTTTCTGTTTCCTCAGCGCCTTAGAGATGCTGCTCGACTCTGCAGTTTCAGCAGCAGAGGAACACTGATGGCTTTTATTTCACTTTGGAATCATGGAATTGTGTGTTTTTAGGTCTATTATCTAAATATTTCATGAACTGCTTGGATAATTTTGATGAAACTAGTGTCAACCACTGCAAATCAACACACTAATTGATGGAACAGGTTTTATAAAAATAACTTTTTGCTGATTATTTTGATTGCAGCAATAATGTAGATGTGTTTTTTTTCTTTGTGGTAGTTTTCATGATATTCCTCTCAAATTTAAGCAATTTAAAATGTGATTTTATGCTTTCTCCTGATTTCTTTCAGCTGCTGAAGCCAGAAGATTAACCCAGACTTGACCCACATCTGCACAGTTTGACTGATTCAGAAATGGCCACCCTTCATTAGTCTTCCCTGCTTTCTTCAGAGAGATTTAATTTAATCCAAATCTCCAATAAAAAAATAGAAACTTTGTCCTGAAGTGTTAAATTTGAAAAATAGAAATAGTTAAAATGATCCTCTCTGTTTTCTCAGGCAAGGAACAAGAGATAAAAATGACAACAATAAACAACATCTTAAACTACTTAATGGGAATTTTTGATTCCCTTTATTTGTCTGCTTCAGTGGAAAAGCAGATGTAGGAAAAATGACCTTTAAAAAGTCCTGAGGCTGTAATATAAAGTGGAGCTGTTGTATGTCTCAGAATGTTCTAAAAAAGACACAAGTTTAATATTAAGGAATCTATTCCAGTTTTGCAGTTTATCTCTTTAAACACCAAGTTTATTTTTGATCTTTAGCATTTCTGCACAACTCGGCTGATCATCCATGTCACGAGCTGTTGGCAGCCGTCAGTAACATTTCTGCGAGGACGCCTTGTAAGCGTGCCTTTTTTTCCAAAATGATGAAGGCTTCATGGCCTTTGTGTTTTTAGCTCGAGCTGGAATACAAAACATCCTGTTTTCAGTGCTAAGAAAGACTGACATATGAACATAGCGTGAGTTATAATCACTTGAAATGCGGCCAACTATAAGAAGTATCTCTCACACTTCCTCTCAGTGAATAAGATTATGGCTCTGATCGTCAAACTGGATGAATTGGATTGACGCTCTGACTGGCTGCAGAACATTTACAGAACGTCTCCTGGCAGCACATAGAAGGGAAGTTTTAGAGCTTTTCTGTTTGTTGCTTTTAAATAACTGAAGAGATGTTTTACTTTAACAAGTTCCACAGATTGAACAACACATCAGCAGTGTCTTTAGTGCAGGTGGATTTTACTGAACTGTACTCAGTTTGTTTGGTTAGTTGTTGCTGTGAGCAACCGTTTGTTTAGTTCAAAATTTTTTTTTTAAAACAATCATTTAAAGTTGATTAGAAATATGACTGATCTCAGAGATTTTTATTTTCTATTTTTGTCTTGTTGGTTGGCTGATTGTTGGTTGGTTGTCAGGTTGGTTGATTGGTTGTCTAGTTCTTTATTTTTTTGTTTGTTTGTTGTTTTTCTAGTGTTCTGGTTGGTTAGTTGTTTATTTGTTTGGTTATTCATTAATGAATAAGAAAACATTGCCATATCTGAGACCAGAAAAACGTCCAATTGTCAAGTCCTTTAAAATAATTATAGGTTTGATATTAACACAATATTTTTTTTCATAACAGAATGAATATTTTTGAATAAAATAAATAAACATTTTGTTCTCTTAATTTAGTGCAGATTGTTTAATGTCAAATGGGAGGAAAACTGTTAAATTAAACTCAAACAGCAGCAGGATTTATTCCTTCTCTGTCTCACTGCTCATATAAAATGTAATATGATCTAATGAAATAGCCGTATTGACTGCCTTTAATTTGTGATCTTGTAGCCCCACCTCTACACTGTTCTTATTATTTTAACTGATCAGGACTTCAGTGGATTTCAATAAATGTATGGCTCATTTGTCGGATCGATGAACACAACCACCAGCCTTCCTGCTGTCGTCAGTGAGCTTCGGGTCACGGGGTGTAAATCACAGAAAGGGTCAGCAGGGGGTCAAATCATTTAGATATTCTTCACAACTAAAGAGCAGCAGCTTCATCATCATCATCACTGACTGCGGGGAGGTGAACAGCTCATTGTGTTGATATCTTACTGCTGCTGCAGTTTGTTAAACAGCTGCTCTCCAGGATGTGGGTATAAATCAGACGTGTGAACATTTAATCGTGAGCAGCTGTTTAGGTTTTTGGTTCAGAATTTAAAAGAAATCCAGCTTCTTTATCTTTATTTCTTCTTAAATTTAACTACAAACGTCCTCCGTTCTTAGTCTTTTTGGAATATTCCTTTTTTGGGGCCACTACCTGGAGATGTTTCTTAGAAGTTATAAATTGTACTTAACTTCAAAAATAAATGAGCTATGATTGCTTTATCAGTGCTTTGGTTTTATATACAAACTACTAAATTAGACTTTTAGTCTTTTTTATTATTTTTGCCGAGCCAGAAAGTAAAAATTCTGATTTATCTTTGTTATTAAATGAACCATCATCATAAACCTATAAAAGCAACAATTCTTAATCTTAGCCTAAAAGAAGTTTTATAAACCAAAACTAGATTAGACAGAGAAGCAGGTATGAATCCACAGTGAAGCTTCAGGGTTTCAAAAAAACAAAATTAGATGAAGTGAATGTGACCAGTAGGTTAACCCCCCCGGCTGTCAAACATTACTCAGCATTTTCAGCAGTAATGTAGTGTTTTATCACCCAGTCATGTTTGCTCTCCTGTGGTTTTCTCAGTGATTATTTCTGTAAGTACTTTTGCTGCCTTTTCTTGTTTTTGAGCCTTTGTCTCTGTCTGCGCTTTGGGTTCCATCTGTTTCACAGACGTGACAACTTTCTCCCCGTTTCATTTTTGAATCTGACGAGTTTGACTTTTTGCATTTGATTAACGGGATGTTCAGCTGACGTCACAAACAACAACATTCGAATTATTTACTGTCGCTGACTTTTTCCTGTGGTTCCATCAGAATGAGTGAATTTCCTTGACGTGAAGCCGTGAATGAGTCAGTGTTGGTCAGTTCAGACTCAGCATCCTAATGATTGTTCTGACACTGAATTTTTCAGAATTTGGCACCAGGTTACGCAGATTTGCACTGAATAAGAAACACATGATGATTACCCTGTTGCAGGTTTGCTTGTGTTTTTAACTTTGAAGTTTTCACAAGCAAAATATAAACTGTACTTTGTGTTTGTTGCTTCAAAAGCATTGGTCTGTTTACTGTTTTACCTGTGCATGCACCTTTTTGTGCTTACTATTCTGGAGCTTTGCTTCTTAGTATAATTCAGCAGCTTTTAAATGTTGGTTTTCATGATTATATGATTGTGATCAGTGGAGGTAAAGCACTGCGGTTATTACGATCTGGAAATGCCTCTTTCTGTATGTGAAAACTGGACAGCCTTCACCCTGTCTGACCAGAAGGCCATGACACACTGTGCTGTAACACCCGTGACTCACTGCTTCTTCTGTTCCTGGATCTGTGAAACCTCATCCTACCCTCCTTTACGGTCCCTGCTCTGCTCCCAGACCTCACACAGCCTGGTGTTTTCTCCACAGCTTGGCTGAGACACTCAGATGGACCTAAGGAGAAATCCCTCCCACTCCCGTTGACGTCGCCTCAGCTAATGACAGGAACGGTCAACTCATCCTTCTTTTTACAGCAGATGAGTCGTAGCAGGAGAATCTGGGATATTTATACTTTGGAGATTTAATTTGATGAATGGAGGTTCATAAACTCTGGACGATTCTTAGTTCAGATTTATTTGCTGTGCTCTTTAAACTAATAAAAGAGCAAAGAGGAGAGGACAAAATGGAAGCAAACACGGGTGGCAGAGCTTGGTTAGAATAAGTACATTTATAGAATGATTATTTGGTCATTTTGTCACAATAGTAGTTACACGCAGGGAAGCTCATTACAGAATGCTCTTCTCCTGTGACACTTAGCACCCAGCAAGATGGCTGCCACAAATCTTATCTTGCAGCATCAGTGGTCATTCTCTGTTTTAGTGGCTGTAGGGAATTGGACCAGTGAGGTGAGATTTAATTAGTGAAATTGTATTTTGAAATTTAGAATGAAAATTGGAAACAAACACATAATAGGCCCACATGACAGTGAGGTAAAGTGAAAAGAACTTTAAGGAGATGTACCGTGGAAAAGGAAATATGGTGGATGAGGTTTGATCTCCCTGTGGGTTTGCCGCCTCCTTGGTGTTGTCTTACATCTGCTCCTTTTGTCTTTTCACATCAACACATCAGCTCAGGAGCAAAGCAGCTCTCAGACAGAAGCAGATGACGTGTTGGAGATCAGAAACTTGGAACATTCTGAGTAGAGAGGACCGGCTTTGTTAAGACAACATAGAAGAGGTCAAAACATCTGTCAGAAATCCTTCAACCTCCCTGTTTTTATTAGACCCCCTCTCATATCACCAACAACTCTTCGGCATCCTTTGCTTCATGATTTACTTTTTACAAGAAGCTTAAAAATAACAAAAGTATCAGTTTTTAAAGTTATCATGGAACAAAAATCACTATCCTGTCCATATGTTGTCTATTCTTTTGAACAGTCACAGTGGAAAGTCATTTTCAACACACTCTTGGAGCATTAACACGTATCGCAGGATGTGACTGTGGCAGCCATTGTGAACATCAAATCTTTCATGAAAGATGGCGGGTGATGCACTCCTTGAAGAAACACTGTTATTTCCTTTCGTAACATGTCTGCTCTAATGCTGACCTGGAGTCACAGGAATGCATCCCAGTAAAGATGCAAGCACATAAAGGCCTTTGTGCGTTTGCAGGCTCGTTACAAAGATGAATGTTGTGTTTATAAGGATGAATACGGTGTGATTATGAAGATAAATAAGGTGATTAGACCTCTTGTCACCTCCTCTGGGTCGGCTGTGCACAGGGAGGCAGAGGTTGTTGGCGTATAACACACATAACAAGACCCGTTACCTTTGTATTTACATACCTGTGCATGCACGCAGGCCAGGACGCTCCAGAGTTGTAACTCAGTTTCTGTTTGTTTCTCTGTAGTTAAATGACCCATGCATCAGGTATGTTTTTCTCCTTCAGTGGTTTTCTGACCCAGATGAAACCAAGCACACCTGACTGCCTTTGCAGGGTTCTGTTTGGAGGTGGCAGCAGCTTTTTCGGCTGCCTGCTTCGTCCAGGGGTTGAAGACACATCATCAGCTTGGTCCATGTGATCCTCCTTCATGTGGAGGACCTGATAGCTGTAACCATGGCAACAGAGGCGAGCAGCTCTGATGTCCACATGGCAACGGCTGCTGTTGGGACCGAGGGTGGAGGTGGGAGGTGGAGGAGGGCGCAAAACGAGTAGAGAGATGGGGGGCTTCTGGATGCTGACGCACTTGGTGGCTGGCTAGAAAGTTTTTGATAATGCCGCCCACTGACGAATCAGAAGTGGGCTCAAATCTCTCTGTCTCAAACTCTTTCAGACTCTTTCTCTTTTTAAACGGCACCTCCTACTCAGTGAAGTCCTTCTGACCCCCTGTAGCCGCCTCCCCGCTTCGCCCTCCCATTTCCACCATACACCTCCTACGTGTTTTGTGTCTCATCAAACCTTTGTGTCTGCAGAGCTGTGGCAGCTGTAAACCCATTTGATCACTCTCACAAGGTGTCATGTGTGGGCAGGCCTGACCCGGATGTCTCTCTCCTCTGGCATCCAGGATAAATCTGACAATTTCTGCTTGTTTCCTACCTAAACGCGAGGCCGATCTGATGAGAATACAGTGTTAGTGTTAGAGAACTGGTCTTGTACCAACATGGAGAGCTGCGTGTGAAAGTGGCATCACAAGTCACTACAAAGGCGAAAAAGCAGCAGACTGCAAATAACTTGATGTCGTTAAAACTTTTTACATTTTAGTTTGACAGTCCTAATCTATTCACTAAAGATTTTAGTGTCCAGGTTGTAAAAGAGCAACAAGTTTCAAATGTACTTTTGATTTAGTATTACAGATACAGTAGTACAGAATGTGTGTTTTTCCTGTATCCTGATTGGCCACCAGTGGTGAATACTGTGTCTATGGGGGGCCATGGGTAAAATGAACAGATTTTTCATTATTTTCATTATTATGTTTTGAGTGTTTAAATTTTTCCTCTAACATTTTATTGTTTTTTAGTTTACTGTTTTTACATTTTCCACCCATATTGTTGTTATGAACACATCTTGAATGTAGATTTTAAATATTATCTTCAGCATTGTTAGCAGGGATGGTGTCATCATCCTGCAACAAACATCAACAATGGCCGCTGGTAGCCACCGCTAGCCGCTGGTAACGCAGCTGAAGATATTATTTCAAATCTAAATTCAAAATGTGTTCATAAAAACAATCTGGGTGGTCCCTGTGGTCCAGCAGTTTGAACTGCAGTTCAGACACCAAACAGAACTGCAAGTTTGATATCTTGTAGCGAAGCTTTAGCTGCATTGGAGCTAGCAGTTGCTATTGTCTCAGGATGATGATGTCATAACACCAGCCGAGCGCCAACAACAAAGGCTGCGTTAAATTCTCTCTCTTGACACGTCCTGAAAGCCTGATAGAATTTTGTATATTTTTTTCCAATTCCAACTGATCTTTTAGTGATGCAAAGATCCTCCAAAGCTGCAAAACTGGAGTGTAAATTATTATTATTATTAACAACCAAGTTATTTAAAAAGGAGGATGTCTTTGAAGTTATTTACAAGCCTGGTCAACCATCAGAGGGTCAGAGAAAAGAGTGAATATTTGCTGAGTGTTTGTTTGCTGTTCTTGCTCTTGTCTGTATCGACAGCAACAGACAAACCTCAGCTGCAGCTCAGACCTCTTTTGACCAGTCAACACATAAACCTTGGAACACGTCCACGTGAAGCAGATCTCCATCTCAGCTGGACCTGCTCCAGATCTCTGCACCCGCATGTGAACGCAGCTTCCTTTAGTCTCAAGCATTAATAAAGAGCATCGCGGCGACATCACCGGGTCGTGAACCGTCAGTCCTCATGGTCTTTCTTTGTGCCAGAGGGGTTTGAAAATGAGCTGACCGGATAAACCCCGGCCCCTCAGGACCAGACCCAACAGCCTTGCTGTGTTGTGCGGCTATAAATCTTCAGTCCTCCGCACACTCTTCTTCTCTTTGCCACGACAAGCCTCCTCTTCACTTCATTCCAGTCTTGAGTGCTCCCCTGTCTCTCCAGGCCCTCTGGTAATGAAGTGCTGCACGGCTGCAGAGGACAGGGGGTTATTGGAGGGGGGGGGGGGGGGGGACTGGCAAACTCATTGCTCATTCTAACTACTGAGGGGCACAATGACCTGTGAGCTGATGGAGTAAGTCTGGTTAAAAAAACAAAACAGAACCGGACTCCAGAGTCTGAGGGCTTTCAAATGCGAAAAGGGTTTACGCCCACAGGAAGTCTCAGACAACCTGCTCCATTTTGTAAAGTTCAGCAGGATCTGTGATTTACTTTTTAAAGAGACTCTGCTTGTCTGTTAGCAAAAAACTGAATCCAGTCATGAAATGTGGGTCTGCACTCAGTGTAAACAAAGCTAAAATCTGCTGAAAACCATGTGAAATTTTCAAAACTTTTTAATGAGTCACCTTTTAATAAGAAGCTCAGCAGCTCATCTTCTTCTTATGGAACCATTTGGGATATTTTAAAAGCCCTTGCCTTACTTTCAGTCAGAAAATACGAAGTTTAACTGCACTTTAAGTGATTCAGTACAAAGACAGTATTTACTTGATAAAATGCTTTAACTTGCTGCACACCTGAGCCCTTTAGTAACACTTGCTGATTATGTAACACAGATTTTTTTGTGCCAGAGCTTTTGAACACCTAACGGATGTTTCTGTGTGTTGACATTTCTGTGAGGTCTATGAAACAAAACTGACATTAAGAAGCGTTTACTCTCCTGCTGAGTTCACGTGTGACATAAGAAGAGCTGTTTACAGCAGTTACGAGTCGTATAAATCTTTAATTGAAGCGGTCCCCTCAGCAGGGGGTATTAAACATCGTGGATGGGCCAGCCAGCTGCAAACCAAACCCCACTTTGTTAAAACCCACACGTGCTGATCCAAGGGCTGCTGCTGCTGGTTTACCCAGACAGCTCCGCTGGGAGTGTGTAATGTAGTCGTATGTAAACACAAGTCATCTTTCAGAGAAATGTGCTCCGAGAGGAGACAAAGTGTGCACGCTCTTCCTTTCTCCTCCTGCTAAAGGTTTTTTTTAAGTTGGAGAGGAACATGTTTTTTTCCAGCAGCAGCCTGGGGGGGTTGCAAGAGGTGACAGGGTTCTAGTTTTAGTTAGCTTCAGAGAGCAGCAAAAGAAAAATAACTCAAATTAGAGTTAGAAAATTTTAAGTTTCTGTTAAATTCTGGAGGGCTTTTTCATGACTCAGCAGTTACCATAACACTAAAACTTGATGCATGCTCTCTTTTTTTTCTCCACGCCCTTTAAAACCTCTCACTTCCTGCATTTATCTTTTTTATTTTTTCCTGATATACTCTCTGTATCTCCTCCTCACCGTTGTTCTAATTGCCACAAAAATCTGTTGATGGAAATCAATGCTTTTTTTGTTTTGATTATGTGCCAGAGCTGAGCCAATAGGAAAAATGAGTAGTAGAGTACATCGAATTGGGCCTAAGATGGATTATGTGTACAAAGGTTCCCACGCTTGTTCTGAAATACTTCTTCCTTTAATGAAACTCAGCAAGTGCTTTGAAAAACAACAGTTTCAAGTTCATGGAAGTAGCAAACAAAACTCTGACATGTTGTTTTCTAGTATCCATCCATCCATTATCTGTACCCGTTTCTTCCTTTAAGGGTCACGGGGGTCACTGGTGCCCATATCCAGCCATCACAGTGCGAGGAGCGGGGTACACCCTGGACAGGTCGCAAGTCCATCACAGGGCCGTTTTCTAGTATTAAATATGTTTTAAAAAGTTGGGAGAGGAGCAACATATGAACTGATCCCATGTCTCAACTTTTTGAAAAAACTGAATATGGGAAATCTTTTTCTTTTAAATAAAATTATTCTGAGAATTATATGATATTTTGATCTGTAGTGAGAGTATGAAGAAGGTGGAAGAGAGTATGGAGAGGTGGAGGTACAGTATGTCCTGGAGAGAAGAGGAACATAAAATCTGCTGGATTGTTTGTGTGTAAATGAGATGTAGACGAGTGGAACAGTGTAGCTGGAGAACAGGTACTGAATGTGGCCAAAATTTAGACTATTGCGCAACTAACGGTTGCTAAATCCTTGTAGCAGTAGGCTATTTCTATTCCTAAACCAGCTATTCATCTGATTAATGATAAGCCGGCACCGCTAACTGAGCAACTGGTCAAGCTAACTGAGAGGATGGTGCTGGCAAATGAGAAGGAGACTATTTATTTGTATTAGCATCAGAGAGGCAAGCAACTAGCATGAATTAGCTGGCATTAGCATTGGAGAGGCTAGCAACTAGCATAGATAGGCTGGCGTTAGCATTGGAGAGGCTAGTATTAAATTAGGCTTCTCTATATTGAATTAAAGTTTAAAGAAAGAAATACGTGTTATTTACGTGATACGTGGCTAACTCAAAGAGAATGAATATACACCAACCAATATATCAATTTTGCAGT
>JARVJO010000096.1:18241430-18271675 GCA_031762555.1 Cynodonichthys magdalenae
GCTGGCGTTAGCATCGGAGAGGGTAGTGACTAGCATGGATAAGCTGGCGTTAGCATTGGAGAGGCTAGTGACTAGCATGGATAAGCATGGGAGACCATGTTAACCAGCTTATCCATGCTAGTCACTAGCCTCTGTGATGCTAACACAAATGAATGTTCTCCTTCTCATTTGCCAGCACTGGCCTCTCAGTTTCTGGGGTCAGCTGCTCAGTTAGCGGTGGGGGCCTATCATTTACCAGATCAATAGCTGGTTAAGAAATAGATATAGCCTCCTACTACAAGGATGCAGCTCTCATACTGTGCCATATATTTTAGCAGAAACGGTTATGTGATCCGTCAGCTCCAGAAACACTAAAAGTTTTCACCAACATTACTGCAGTCCTTTGAAGCAGATCTCGGTGTAAATTCAGTTTGAAATGTAATTAGACAATCTTTTATTGCTGTTAAAGATACAAACAGTTCTCTTTATGTTCAGCAGATTCACAGGTGCTGATTTGAGGGGGTGTTCTGTTTTTTTTTATCGGAGGAGGAGGCAGCTGAGCTGAGAAAACTAGAATAATCAGAAAAATGTTGGGACTGTATGGAAAAGACATGGATTCTTAAAAGCATTAAGTGCTTCTTTTATTTTTCTGAGACTGAAAATTGAAAGAATCTGAAGAATATTTAGTGTAAAAACTCAGGATCAGATAGTAGAACATTTAAAAGGGGTCACCACCTCAAAACTTGTGAAGGTTGAGTTGTTTTGGACAAAACATTTTCAGGATTTCTCAGGACCTGTTCCAGATTTAGTTCTCTGACCTGCAGTCTGTTCTGTGACCTGAAACTGTCCACAACCTCACCATGGTAGCAGAGTTTGTCTGCCCCCAACCAAGTTTTAAGCCTCCTATGGTTGTTTGTGACCCCGTGACCCTGCATGGAAAAGCAGGTGGGGTCCAAGTCCCCAGTCTATCACAGTAAAGACAAACAGAGAGCCCTGCAGGCGTTCTGGGTTTGCCGTACTTCAGCTGCAGCCCTGAGCAGAAACTGAGCTCACAGTTCGCCTCAGGAAAGTTGTTAATGAAGACTCATTTGATTCTCTTCAGCCACCGGTCTGCCACTACGGCCCACACGCTCCATTCAGCTCACCGATGTGTGGGCATCTGCAGAGGCAACAGGTGCAAAAAGAGGAAGATGGGCGCTTATTATCATGCATGATATTTTAACACCAGCTGCTCAGCTTCTTCATTTTTTTTTCTCCTTTTTTTTTTAAGTCACAAAATGTCATGTACCCTACGTGCTGCGAAAATATCTGCTGTGAAAAGTTACAGCTAAATTTCAGCTACCTTGAGAAAATAATTTAACACCAGGTCCCGCTGTGAAAAGGTTTTCTGTTGACTTAACCTTTTACACAAAACCTTTAGTTTGATTTGTTTAATTTTCAGATTATGATGCTGCGTTTGGAAATGACACAAAGTGAAAACGCTAAATATCAACTTTTATGTTTAAACAAAACTTCAAGGCTTTGAAATATCTCTTTATCCTGTTGCTAACCCGAACTACCAAACTGTTTTATATGTTTTCCCATGGATTTGGTCATTTTTGCTTTTTGTGTGTGTGTTTTATTTGGTGGCGAGGGGTGATTTGAGGGGTCAACAAGCTCATTGGTTGGGAAGACGACAATGGAAGGACTGAGGAAGAAGAGGAAGAAGGTGATGGAGGGAATTATTAAGCATTTGTAGAATGAAATCAATGAGGCACCTGCGTAGCATGACTCTGTCCTGCACATCATCACATCCAGGCTGATTAATAGCCAGAGTTAATTTCCTCTCAACCCTGTCAGTGAAGGAGGAAGGGAAGAAGAAAAGTATTAAAAAATTAAAACTTCCTGTGTGTTTAGAAACTGTTCCCATCTGTTGGCAGAACCATATGAGACGTCTGATGACATCAGTTCTTTAAGTTATTCATTTCATCAAACCATCGACGTGCTAACAGTTTTGCTAACACGATAAAAGATGAATGGGGGTGTTGTGGGGCAGGAAACTGAAGTTATATCGTTCAGGGTCATCATGATCTCAACCTCGCCGCTAATCACGGCTCTCTGGAGAGCGTCCTTTCATGGAGGCTGAACGAAGCCGCCAGAAAGACGCAGTGAAGGTCGCCTCTGTCGTTAGCTGTTCGGACAGGAGGACAGGGGTCAAAGATTTCATTTGAGCAAGGGAAAAAATGACAGCATTTTACTGCTGCGTCCCAGGACTGGAGCCACCGTCGCCCTGAGATAATCACCTTTCAGCTTCTGTAACAGAGGAACAACTAACAGGCAGCACAGACGATGGTGACATGATGTTGTCAGCTGCTCAGTCTTCTCATAAATAAACAGAATTTTTTTATTGTGTTAAAGATTTAACCAATCCCACTCTCTTACTGCAGTAAACTATCATTACAATGATGTAACAGTACACAGTGTAAATGATATAAATACTAACTTTGTCGAAACTAAAATCATCTGAAAACTTCATTCTGACAAATGCACAAAATGAGAGAAAAACAAAGTTAAAAATGTTAATTTTGTTTTTATTTTAGCAAAATAATCACATGTCTAATACTAAATAAGAAAAAGGTATATATTTGGTTTATTCTAGTTGTATCTACAAGCACTGTGCAACCAGTAAATACAGTAGAAAGTGTGAGTGCAGTCTATCTGTTTGTCTCTATATGTCCCATGATGGACTGGTGTCTTGTCCAGGGTGTCCCCCCTCCCTGTAATTCTGCACGGAAAAATCCGATAAACAAATACATGGATGGATATATAATACAAGATCTGTAAATTTGGTTCAGTAAATTCAACAGTTTCTTAGAGAGTGTGTAAAAGTACTTTTACTTTCCCGATTTTTGTGAACAGTTTTATGACTTTTACTTAAGTACTTTTCTCATCGGTAAAATTTATTTTTACCATACTCATTTTCTATTAAGGTATTTTTACTTTTACTTAGTTATAGACCTCTGTTGGCTGTGCTGTCCTTTTTTACTCACCCAGCAGGAACTAGAAGGTACCAGCAAGTACCGGTCCCTGATTTCCTGTCAGATTGTCAGTTTCCGCCTGCCTCCCCCTGAGGGATGCTGCTCTGCTTAAACATCCCTGGAGGCAGATTCCAAAACTCTGACAGGGCTGGTCCTTAAGAGATGAAGATGTGTAACCTTGAGAAGACGTTTACGAAGGACTGATTGTAAATAGTTTGCCTCGCTGCCTGGGAGGATGGTTATTGTCGTGTGGCCCTGCTCACATCTTCAGCACCCCGAGTGCAGACGGGAACCAGCTCTGAAACTCAGATATCTGAACTTCATCAAACAATAAGCGACACCTTTATTTATATGTGTGCACAAGCGCAGAACACATCCTGGCAGAAAGGATCTGTAGGAACTCCAGCCCAAAATGAATTTTAGTTTTTCTATTTGGCATCTCTGAAGTTATAAGGAGTGTTTGAATAAGTGTTTTTAGCATTGAAGGTAAAAAAATATAAAAAGTATATTTAATAAGTATGAAATTTCACATTTACATTTTGATACAGCTCCTATAAATGTATTTTTAAGTAAATTTGCTGTTGTTGAGGTAGAAAGAAAATTGCTTCTTTTTCCTTGGTTCATCTCCAAATGAGTTTCTTTACTCAACTTTTGTGTGACCTTGAGATCTCACACCATTAAACATCTCACTGTCAACAATCAATAAATTTGGCTGCCCATTTATCCCTCTTTTGTCTCGGCAAATGAAGCTGATGGATGAAAAAGCCCCGGCGCCCTCGCTCACGTAATGTGCCGTGAACGCCCCGTCGATACTCTGCAGCATTAAAGGTAGACGAGCACGGAGGCAGAGATTTAAAGGGTTTAGAGCAGGACACGGGAGAAGGGTCAACTTTTAGGACAACTTAATATTTAATCAACCCGCCCTCACTGGTTACTCTAAACCCCACAATCCCCCCGGGACAAGCAAGGAGACAAGGAGGGCTGGATGAAATTTGATCTTTTAAACTGTTTTTTTTTTTTTTTTTGGTGCTTTGAGCGAGTACAAATTAAGTAAGAAATGGAGAAGAAAATAGGCTGAGGGACATTTTCCGGGTGACACAGAGAGAAATGATGGTGCGCAGCAGACAGGTGAAAACACAAGGAGGTGACCAGTGCCATTAAAATTGTCTTCATCACACATGTTCGAGCTCAGTGACTGCTGGGCCATTTCAGGCAAGGTTAAAGAACACCATAAGCACATTATACTGTATTTAATGACATGATGAATGCAGGTAAAGGATGTTAGAGTCTACTCAGACACATTCAAAAATTCAAAAGCCAATGTTGTGTCCTGGGCAAGATTTCATGTGGTGCCCCTTGTTAAATTTTCTAAATCTCACTGCCAATTTTTATACATCCATGTACCAAATCAAATAATTTTGTCTTTGATATTATTTTTTATCTTTAGAAACCAGGTTGTCCAGTTAAAGCAGTTAACAATGTAGTAAGTTTGAAATAGAAAACCAGAAGTCAACATCTGCTGACATTAACTAGCTGTTGTGGAGTGAAGCAGTTCTAGGGGGGTCCAGGGATATACTCCCCTGGGAAATTTTGTAAAAGTTCTACTCAAAACTCTTACATTTTCTAGCAGTTTGAAGAGCATTTTATTTAATTTTTGGGATTAATAAAACAACATAAAATAAATATTTTATGATGGTGGAACACTAAAAACTGTATCTGAGATCAGAACTGAAACTTCCATTATCCTTATTTTCTACTTACACGCTGAGTACCAGTAGTTGACGGCATTATACGATACTTTCATCACGAAACATCCTCTGCATCATATAACATTTCATGTAGTAACAAAACAGACATAAATCTGAGTGACCAGTGATTATTCTACAGAATGAATTAACTATACTCTGATAAAAAATAAAAAATAAAAATGCTTTCATCTTCCATTTGTGGCACCCCCTAGATGGACGGTGCCCTTAGCATATGGCTATACTGCCTATGCCATGAGCTGGATCTGATGATGCATGAATCTTTTAAAAGAAGACAGAGTTGCTAGAATATATCTACAGATATTTGTACACAGGAAGGCAAGCTGCAAACCTATTTGTTTATTTTAAGAGTAATTGACTGCTGTTGTTGCACACAAAGATGTACACTAGTTGCTGGTCTGGTTCTGTTCAAATCATTGTCTGGAGACACCATTCCTTGTGGCATTCACAAAGATTACCTAAAGCTCTATCATGCAAAACTCCATCGTGTCAAGAAGATCTATTTTAGTCATTTAGTAAAATGGTCACTTAAGATTTTCTGCTTATAAATTTTAAGCTGTTTGCTTTAGCAGAGTTGGTCGAGCATATCTGGAAATCAGAAACTTGTTTGATAAATTGACATATAAATAAATCAAAACACACCAAGTATCATTGGTCCCACGTCTTGTTAACGGTCAGGGGCCCAGTAGGGAGTAAGCATCCAGCCAGCTGTGGCTTCCCCTCCACAGCAGCTGTTAACTGCTGCCTGTCAGCCCTCCTCTGGGCTCAGGGTGACTTTCCCACCGAGCTGTCCAGCCGCCACAAAGCCTTTGGGTTCTTGGGATGAACGAATCCAGGATAAAGAGCAACGGTGAGGGGGGAGGGGGGGCGGGCGGTGATGAATGTTAGCAGGTAGGCAGGCAGATGGGCCTCTGGGACCCCCAGCTGATCCCCGTGGAGGCAGCCAAGTTCAGCGGTGAGCCACCCAGCCCGGTGTCAGCACTTTGGGGAGAAAGTGAGAAAAGTGCTGAGGCGGCAAGTATATGGGGAGATGAGGTGAAGTGGTGAAAATTTAACCAGCCTGATGAAAGTTTAAGTGTGCATGTTAAACAGGAAGGAGTCAGAAGGATGGCAGGAGGTGACCCTATGGGACACTTTCTCGTAGTTATTTTCCAGCATGACTCAAATCGTGGTCTGCTACTCAAACCTGGGACTCTAATTTTACCTGACACCTCAGGAAGCAGTGCAGCCCTCCTCTGACCCTGGCTTGACCTCTAAAGTGACATCAACACCCCACTTTCCTGCTTCTTGATAATTGGCTATGAGATGGCTTTTTTGTTTCAAGGACACTGGCAGTGTTTCTCTGCACTGCAGTCTGGCTCATATACATGCCAAGAGCCTTGAAGCACTTTTTGTTGACGGTTTTTCACATGAAGGTACTCAAAGCAGCCATCAATGATCAGCCAGCTTGTATAGAGTGAAGGAGAGTCTAACATTGGGATTACATAAAGCTGGGTAACATGCTCGCTGTGGGGATACACACTCACTAGCGCTGATGGAGTCTTTCACAAGCCTGATGGGGTGTTGATTAGGATTTGCTCACCCACATGAACCAGATGCTGTAATGGATCCAAATGAGCTTCTCTGTTTTTCACTTCTTTCTGTCCTGTTTTTGCATCACTCGTGTCCTCTGCTGGCTTCCAGGTGCGGTACGTGCCTCCAGTATCTTCCCCATCCTCAGCGTCATTCTGCTCTTCATGGGAGGCTTGTGTATAGCTGCCAGTGAGTTCTACAAGTCACGCCACAACATTATCCTCAGTGCAGGGATCTTCTTTGTGTCTGCAGGTAAGTCAAACACCAAGAAGTTAAGGAGGGGGAGTTAGAGAGCCTATGCTGTGTCCAAATTCAAGGGCTGGGTCCTTCGAGGGACACGTTCCTCAAATCAGGTATAAAGGAGGACGCATTTGTCGGCCGCATCGGAGGAGTCTTTGAATTTGGACAGCCTCTGGCATGACTCTGGCTGTGTCCAAATTCAGGGGCTGGGTTCTCCGAGGGCCTCCTTCCATTATCCTTTTGCCCCAATTTGAGGAACAGGTGCAATGGATCTTTCTCGGCCCACCATATCCCATAATGCATTGCAGGCAAACACACAGCCGCTGTGACGTAAGCGGCCGACAAATTTGAACATCAGAGCCCCTGAATAGACTATTTCGTAGTTAGAAATGCGCATAGCGAAGCCTAGCTTTTCTGGGTCACAGGTCAACTGGATAAAAGCTGAGGTTACTATATGAAGAACTCAATCAGCACAAAAAGCACGTTTGGATATTTATGAAAAATCACATCTATGATCCTAAAGGAAAGTTTAACACAAATCAGTTTAGAGCAAATACATCGAGTCGGCGGCGTCAATTTATCTGTTAAATTTGTGCAATTACAATGGCGTTACCATGGCAACCACAGCTTTTTCCAATAAACCTTGTCTAAATGAGAGGCAGGCGCTTTTGTGATCATTTCGAAATACAAAATGGTCTATTTGGACACAGCGCTTGGCTGGACTTTGTGGGAGACAGCATACTTTTATCCCATTTGTTAATTAAAATTAAATTTGGACAATTGATGTCATTTTTTTTCTTTATTTATGTCATTTTGCATTGTTGACAGTGCATACAGCTCAAACAAGGTGTGTCTAGCTTTGACATACCGCACAGACAGTACAGTGACAGGTGTAGCACCTAGCAAGATGGTGGCCATGAATTAGTTGTGGCCATAAAGATTCATCGATTAGTGCCAATCAGTGCTCAGAATATTAGATTTGCTGTTCCAAATAAAGTTGTTGAAGAATGTCATGATCTCTGTTCAACTGATATGTTGTATGTTTGTCTCTTTGTCTTTTTTCTTTATCTTCCCATGGATCATCACACACAAATATCCCTCTCCTCTTGAATGCTGCCCGCCCAACATCAACCCAACAGGTCTGAGCAACATCATCGGGATCATTGTGTACATATCAGCCAACGCGGGGGACCCTTCAAAAAGCGACTCAAAGAAGAACAGCTATTCATACGGCTGGTCCTTCTATTTCGGTGCCCTATCTTTCATCATGGCTGAAATGGTGGGCGTCTTGGCCGTGCACATGTTCATCGACCGCCATCGACAGCTGCGAATAGGGGCGCGCGCAGCTGACTACCTCCAAGGTTCTGCCATAACGCGGATCCCCAGCTATCGCTATCGCTACAGACGCCGCTCACGCTCCTCTTCCCGATCCACGGACCCGTCACATTCCCGTGACACCTCGCCGGTGGGCCTGAAGGGTTTCAGCGCGCTGCCGTCCACAGAGATCTCAATGTACACGCTCCCCCGGGACACCCTGAAGTCCTCCGGCACGCCCACCGCCACCTACAACTCTGAGAGGGACCACAACTTCCTTCAAGTCCACAACTGTATCCAGAAAGACCTAAAAGACTCGAGCCACACCAACACAGCGAACCGCCGCACCACGCCTGTATGAGAACGTCCACACAGGCCTGGCAAAGCCCGGCAGAGATCAGGAGACACAGGAACCGCTGTGGGAGCGTTAACGCCCCTGGAGAAATTTTCATGTTTATAGACGTTTATTCCTTTTGTTCGGCTGCATGACTTTTCCATAACCATTGTTGAGAGAGTTTCAACAAGTCTGCTGTGTTCCTGACCGACCAGCAGAGGACTGAGAACGGCTCAGGTTCTCTGTCCAGAGTGAGAGCTGTCATTTCTGGGTGTGGGGGCGGGGGCAGGATTTGTTCATGAGGTTCAGGGCTCTGAAACTGGGGTGAAAGGGGGCGGGCATTTCTGAGACTCCATGTTTTCATTGCCCATCGGTTTGACAGTTTTACCCCACAAGTTCTGTTGGAGCAACAGGTCGAACTTCCCTTTAGCCACCTCGCCACTCAGATAAACACCTCTTTTATTTATTGACTCATTTGTTCATTTTTTTTTTGCATTAAAACTGTGAATTGTTACAGCTTGGGATTCAGTAAGAAGTACCCCAATCTGTAATCTCTAACAAAGGTACTATATATATGTATTACTTTTATAAATAAATTATTACATTAATAATCGATTAATAACAGACTTTACTGAAGCAAAAAAAGAGAAAACTCTACCAAGTGCTGCTGAAAACACGAGAAAAGACTTTTTGTATCTCTTCATTCGAAGGTCAAGAACAAGAGAAGGTTCTGTAGGTCGCAGCGACTGACGCCACCGGAGGCAGACAGTCAACAGTAGAGTAATATTTATTCTTTCAATAGCACCTTCTCCTCTTTTTCTCAATCTCTGTTCCCTTTCTTTTCTCGGAGGGGGGGTCGTAACGCGAGCGCAGGACCCCTGAACAAAAAAACCGAGTAAAAGAGTCAAAGACTCCAAAAAGTTCTGCAAAATAAAAAAGAAAGGAGCAGAGAGGAAGAAAAGGAAGAGGACGCCAAACACAGAATAAAAAACAAGTTAAACATGAAATAGAAGAAAAAGCTAAGAGACTCAAAGTTTCAGAAATTAAATGCATGCTATAAAATTACAGCAGATCTGCTCTTGAGAAACTTAAGTTTTAAAGTTAATAATTATAAGGGGGAAAAGGCGCTAGAGTTTTAAATAATGTTTTCATGTGTGTTTTATTTTTTTTTTAGTTTATTTGATCTCATTACATTTGTGAGCAAATGACTTACATCGAACAAAACTGCTTTTTTTAAAAACGGTTGAATTTCTTTCGAATATATAAAAAAATGTCTGTATTGGTTTTATTTTTGTTTTTTAAAACTCACACAGCCTTAGACATTTCTTTTGTTTCTTTTTGATTTTTAATGTGTTGTTTAAATTGAAAATGAAATCTTTAAAGGTGCCAAAACCGAATGATCCTATACTTGGATGCATCAAGTCCTGATGAATAAAATACGAACCCCAGGGGGAAGAAACCATCTTGTTTCTCTGCGTGTCTCTAACACACATTTTACCCAGAAACACCTTGCTGTTTGGCAGAGTTTTATCTTTTTTTAACAAGAAATGAAAATATGGTATTTGCTCAAGGTTAGAAGCTTTTGTTTTACTTTCATTAAACACAAAAATCTGATGTTAAAATAAACATTTTCTAAATCTATACAACGTGGTTTAAATGTTGATAGATATGTAAGCTTTCAGTGGGCATTTTATCTTGTAAAGTGAAAGGATACAGTCAGAAATATGACAAAGGGAAGTTAACTCTAAAATATATTGGCTTCAGCTTTAACACAACCATAAAAATAAAAGCTGAGTCGACTGATATAAAAACCCTGAACACTCTGCTAAAATATCAGCCTGCTGTTGTAAAACGATGGGAACGTGTAGGAATCCACATCTGGGAGCCATTCCTCAAAAAATATCAGTACTGCCCATCAAATATCTAAGTTTATTGCATGTGCAGGGAGAGGAAATGTCTTTTCTTCAACAGGAAGCTGCTCAAAAGCTTCCTCCTGCATACGACGATGTGACTTGTGCTGCTCACAAACAGCTTTTCTCCATCAGTGAGTGGGATTTATCTGCTTCACTGTGAAAAGCCTCAGAAAAAATGCAGCATGTTGGACATTTTCAGACATTTCATTCCTGAGGAAAAAAACACAGGTTTGCAAAAACACAGCGGAGTTGTTCTGTTTGCTGTTTGTTTATTTACAACCTGAAAGAGCAGCCAACACCTTTCTGCTCCACCACACTTTTAGGGTCTAAAACCTCTCTCTTGAGTGTGTGTGCCACCTGAATGAACAAAATGTGTTATATTCTGAAATTTCTGCAAACAAAAGGGACTTAAATTTGACATTCATATTAATTTAAAGCTGCAATTAGCCTGAACACTCAGCTCTCCTCTCCAGAGTTTTCTGTTGTTCCTGCAGTTCTGTGTGGTCAGACACGGTGGGGGTGGTGGTCAGAAGACGAGGCCTCCTCGGCTCCTTTAGCTCAGATTATTCAAAACACGGAGTCTGGTTGTTTGGTTGTTGGCAGGCTGTAAGGTTACGTAACCTCACACCAAACCGGACGACGTCCTCTCTGTGACCTTACTGGACCATGTTCTGGGACAGAGATGCAGCAATTTCCAAATCCAGTCCTGCAGCTTAAAAAGCAAAAACACACAGTGGAGAAATAAACGTCACATTTAAATCGAGCAGCGCAGAGAGTAAATTAGAGTCAGGCGCTGCTTTTTTAACAAATCATCCAGCTCAGAATAGAGGACAGTTGTTACAGAGGAGGAATCAAAGCAGGCAACAGGAACACTTGGTGCTCCTGGATGCAGGAGGCAAACGGAGCTCCGCCCTCTGGTGGTGCGACGGGAGAAGCTGCTGCTGCCTCCATCAGCTCAGGGAACGCTGTGTCCACGGACAGCTCTAGAATACTGATGCCACAGTGCAGAGGTGCAGAAGCTGCAAACCGAAGGACCCCGGAGAAGAGCTCGGAGTGTCTGCAGAGAGGACCTCCGACAAACAGCTTCAGTTAACGCGCTTTGTAACACTGACTGAGATTTGTTTTTACTACAAATAATATCCAAACTTCATATTTAGAACATGAACTACCAGACAGAAAGAAGAAAAGACTTTTGCAGACCTCTGATCCAGGACTGTGGAGTCCTCCATCAGACCAGACCAGGACAACATTCCTTTCAAAACCTCCAGAACTGGTCCCCTCAGGTCCTGGATGTTTACAGACTGATAAAGCGAGGAAACATGGGCCACAACTGTTTTTAGGATGTGTTGCTATCATAAAATTCAAAATTACCTTATTTGTATATATTTAGTTTGAACATTTAATATTTACATGAGATGCAGTTTGCTTTTATTTCCATTTCACACAAAGCCTTAATGAAACTGGTGTTTTACTCTTTTTGATGGATAAATGATCATTTTATAGGTAAGAAACCACCTCTCAAGCTGTGAGATGATCCCTGTTGGACCTTTATCCTGTGTATTGATGGTCCTGAGTGTCTCATCTGAGAGCAAGTCCTCCTGTCAGACTTGTGCACACACACACACACACACCCAGCCACTTCCATCACCCTGCAGGACGGACTCTGTGCCAGCCGGACGACGGCGATGCAACATGCAGACCTGCACAGATTCAGATTCACATGAATCAAACGCTTGGCTCTGCTTTCTGCCGTCCCAGCATGCACCCTGGTTACCTGGCTGCTGTCCCACTAACAACAGCTGCTACTACAGCTCTGGACTGGAGGTTCCTCTGCATGAAGGCACACACACAAACACACACATGCATGCTTATGGGCTCATCACTAAGAAAACAGACCTCATTCTTCTCTGGCTCGTTTAATATGATGGAGAAATAAACTAATCAGGAAGAGAAGAAAGATGCGGGGGTGCAGTCTGTGTGCAATGACAACATTAAAACACACAGGGCCAATGCAAGAGAACTACAAATGAGCTAAAAACTGATGCAAACCTGTGAAATAACACAAGGAACAAAATGTGAGGTAAAAGACAGACAATGTAAAGATTTGATAAACATAAAACAGTTCTTCTAAATTACCACATAAATAATAAACTTCTATTACACAAAATGACCACAAGCTGCAAAATACAGGGTCTTTGTGAAACCAACCTCCACATATTTATAGAGGACCAACCAGGAGGGGCACAGACTGAAGAATAAACAAAATGACTGAAAACCACAGCTGCATAAGATGCTGAGAATTTACAGTCACTGCAATAACAATGAGTGCAAAATCAATATTGCAAAGGACAATAAATCGTAAACCAATATATTTTAAGTACCACACACTGACGCGCTCATTGATGCAGACACCTGGGTTAGACAGTGATCATTGCACTGCATGAGTTTGTTTCATGATGCAGTTCTACAGGAAACTGTCCCTGCAGAAATCCTGCATCTCCATCACCTTTCCATGAACCAACAGAGTGGAAAGTGCTGCTGGAGCAGAAGCACGAGGTTAAACAGAGCACCGGTCTGGACTGAACCCCACCTGGATCAGACTGGAGAGCGCTTTTGGCCCGGTCCCATTCAGCAGGACGGTTATGTAAAGCTGCAGCAGGGCAGGGGGTCAGTCTCTGGAGGTGGTTATGTAACAGCAGGACCATCTCCCCCCCTGCTGCTTCATCTTTTACCCCAAATGTCCTTCACATTCCCCACCCCCCGGTCTCTAGGACTGCTTCGGTAGAGAAAACATCAAAATCTTAAAACGCTGCTTGTCCTTCAGCTCCAGGTGAAGCAGAACCTTGAAAACCTGTACAGTAAATCCATATTTCTGCTAAAATAGCTGAATATTATGCAGATATGTCTCAGTGGGACATTTTACGGGACACATAACCGGCCTGCAGAGCCCTCCCCGAGTCTTCATTACCTGCTGAAGTGGAGGTTTATAGTTTTGGAGGCGAGGAGTCAGAATAGATAATGTTGGGGCTTAATTATCATCCAGTGACTGCAGGAGCTCTGCTGTCAGCCAAATGCAAACCTCCCAGCTCAAGGACACATACAGCCAGTTTAAATTAAACATGCAATGTTTGCTAAACTTTGTTCATCAGTTCTGCATAGGTGGCCTCTTTCATCAGTGCTGACAGAAACCTTTACAGTGGCAGCAAACAAGACTGGATGCTCAGTCCAATTGAGAACTTTTAGTGCAGCTAAAATAAATTTATTACATATTGAGTCAAGATTTTATGTCAATAATTAAAAAGCTGAGTGAAAGAAAGAATTAAGACAGTTTTTCTTTTGACTTTTTTATTAAACTCTGCAGAACAGTAGTGATGGTGACAAAGTTGAGCAGAGACTGATTTTAAACCGTCTCTTCTTTGGCGATGCGGTCTTTCTTGAGGGGTCCCTGTAAAAACACAAAACAAACAATCAGTTGTACGTCAACGCATCACGTGTGCTGTTGGCTCAGAGCAGCCGGTGTTCCCAGAGAGTGAACAGGGAGTCAGCACAAAGAGGCACTGCTCCCCTGCCTCACTGGAGATCACTGTGGCACTGGAATGGAACCCAGAGTTCACACGGACAGCTGAACCAGGTTACGAACAGTGCTCCACACCCGGAACCAGAACTTATTTTTAAGACTTGTTTAAATGCTTCTACGTATAGCAGGTTGAACTCTCCTGAATGAGCCAGACAGTTAAAAGGTTTTTCAGAAAGTCTCACCATAAAGGCCTTCTTCTCCTCCACGGTCTGGAAGCGACCGTGACCAAACTTGGAGGTGGTGTCGATGAACTTGAGGTCGATCTTCTCCAAAGCGCGGCGACTGGTCTGGACCAGCAGAGACTGGAGGAAGAATTTTATACAGGAGTTAATCCTCGCCTCCACGGCACTACGTGTTTTGCTTTTATAGATTTTATTGTGACTCACCTTTCGCAGAGTCAGGACCCTCTTTTTGGTTCCCACAACGCAGCCCTTCACCATGACAAAGTCATTGTTGACCTCTCCGTAGTGGACAAATCCACCCTGAGATACAAGGACATCGTAATCAGACATGTTCCTGACTAAGTGTTTTCACTTCCCATCAACTTATAGTTTCTCACCAGGGGGTTGATGCTCTTGTTGGTCAGATCGTACTCTGTGGAGGCGTTGTTCTTCACCACTTTGCCATCCTTTGTGTGGAAGCCCTGGCCGATCTTGTAGATCTTCTTGTTGATCTCTGTACGGTGGTGGTAACCCTTCTGACCAGCGCGGGCCACAGAGAACGCCACGCGGGCTGGATGCCAGGCGCCGATGCAGGCCACCTTACGCAGACCACGGTGAGTCTTGCGAGGAAGCTTCTTTGTGTGCCAACGGCTGGTGACACCTAAGACAAAACGCATTGATGTCAATTTAAAAAAGCCCTCAGTTTAATATCTTGAGGGAGCGCCGACTTACCCTTATATCCGTGACCCTTAGTCACACCGATGACGTCAATCATCTCATCTTGGGTGAAGACTGTGTTAATGGGGATGGCCTGCTCAAGCTTCTCACGAGCCCAGTCCACCTTATCAGAGATAGTGCCACCATTCAGCTGCACCTCCATCAGGTGAGCCTTCTTCTGCCTCAGAGGCAACAGACGCATCTGTACAGAAAACACAAGTTAAGCACAGAAAACACACAACTAACCGCACATTAGAAGACTTATGTAGGCTTGAGAGTCTCAGAAGGAAGGCAGCATGGAAAATATCCTCATAACTATCGGGCGCCATGCCTGACGCGAGTTCCGTGGTCTCGTCACTGACTGAACAGGACAGTAATATCTACCTGATTCAGATTTACTAACCTGAGTGTGGGTGATGACTCTGATGACCTCACAGTACTTCTTGATGGCAGCAAAGTCTTTCTCCAGCTGCTTCTTGCCGTCCTCATCCTGCCATTTCTTGCAGTATTTGGTGAAAGCCTTCTTCTTAGATTTGTACCTGACGGCGGCAAACATGACAATTGTAGGCACAGGTCCCTCATGACCCCGAAGGGGGACAGCGGAGGAACACAGTGCATAGCTGAGAGCTCTCCCTTCATCAAGATATAGGGGGCTGCATCAGCAAAGACATTTCGGCTCATGGCTCAGTTTCTAAGAAGCACTTTCCACTGGCCAGAGGAGCCCGGGGCTCATCAGGGCACACGGCACCTGAGCGGAGCTGCCACGAGGAGGAGCACCGAAATGTTAGACCCGCTCAGTGAATGATGTTTCTGCTTCATTTTCACTGGCAACTAACATCTGCTTCACATAGAGACGGACTCGTGTTCAAACTCACCAGTTCTTGTAGAACCGGCGCTTGCACTCGTCACTGATGTGCTCAGCGAAGATGGTCTTCAGGGAACGCAGGCCACGGGGAGTGTTGACGTAACCTATGACGCCAACCACAATCATGGGAGGAGTCTCAATGATGGTCACGGCCTCAACTACTTCCTTCTTGTTCACCTCTGTGCAAGAAAAAAAAAAAAAAGCTTATTTAGTTAAAGCAATAAAAAGAAAATATTTGTACAGGTTTAAGGTTTAGACTGCAATCAGTGGTCGACATTCAGCAAGGGGGTATAAACCCATTCTGTCCGCCCGTCGAGGGTCTCATCACATGCAGAACCTTTTCATAATCACTTAAAATATTTAAAACAAACTCCGCTAACATGAAGTTAGAAACATGTTTATAAGCAAGATCAACAACCAGGTTTTATGTATATACACAACGTAGTCTTGCTGTACTCACTTGAGCCGGGTCTGTCGACCTCACGGACGATGTGGGTCATGCCAGACTTGTAGCCGAGGAAGGCGGTCAGGTGGACGGGCTTGCTGGGGTCATCCTTGGGAAAGCTCTTGACCTTACCCCGGTGACGCCGGCACCTCTTCCGGGGCAGAAAGCCAAGAGACCCGTGACGTGGAGCCGAAAACTTACGGTGGGACTGTGAAACAAAAGTAACAGTTAGCTGCTTCTTTTTTTTTTTTTGTTTTGTTTAAAGTTAACTTCAAAAATCTGCAATATGGTTTATTTTAGTGTCAAGTTATTGAGCTTAAGTTACAAAACCCCAATAACGTAGCACAAATTTAAGATTAAAACTAATCCAGTAGCTACTTAAAATGCGACTTTGTGTTATTAATTAGTAGACGTTTACAAAAAAAAAAAACACGCTAAGGCCTACTTTACGCAGCCATTTTGGAACTAAAATCGCCGGTATGGCTAAGCATGAATCCCAAAAGCTACCTTTTCAGACAAAAAACATCGAAATGCTTGTAAAAATCTTAATAGGAGCACTGGTTAACGTTATTCGACTGTTTTAAGGCAACAAATAACATGTGATGCGTCAGATGATTCACGGATACTTGTAAGGTGATCAGACATCACAACAAACGACTCACCATTTTGTCTCCCGTCCGATTGAAAGAGACCGGCGGGAGGGGCTAAGAGCTATTATATAGTTGAACAATATCGCGAGATCCCACGAGACTATTGGCTGAGAAGCACCGCCTTTTGAGATTTCCGTCCTGGTTGTTTTAATACTTTCAGCCACTAGATGTCACTGTCGACATTTACAGTCAAGAAGCGTAAACAGATTTTCTACTCGATACAAACTCCTAATAAAAAATAAACTTAATAGTAAAATGTCCTAATACAGTACAATTATCAATTTAAATATCAGCTTAGCTATTATCTGCAGCATCACTTAAGTCATGCATCTTTTATTATAATCCCCATCATTTTCAGCCTTTTTGTATTTTTGGTGTCAAAACCCATTTTATCCTTGTTAATAGAAATTTACAAAAAAAGAATTTAAAACACTCATTGAAAGTAATAAGTCATTCTTTACACAAAAGTCACGTTGTAACATTTTATTACATTTTGCCATTTTATAAAATAACAAAAAATTACAATATCCTTCAAATTAAAACAAAGTTTTTATGGTCCAGTGTTTTCTGTACGTTTTGTTACATTTTAAAAGCACTTATTCACCTCATCTCCTGGGAGTTCTTGACAAATTCTTATTTTTCCACTGTTTTCAGTACAGCACCACATGCTGAAGGCTTTACGACATGCTGAAAGTCCAGTAAAGCTTCAGGTTTGCTATTGTGAAGCGACTCTCAAACTAAAATGTTGCATGTCATAAAGTGTGGCATTTCTTGAACTATCAACAAAAACAGACATGTATCAAAACAAACATTTAAATCTTTTGCGCTGGATGCTTTTCAGTTTCACAGGTCTTGTGTTGCGTATATATTAAAAAAAATTCAGTTTAATTTATCCAGCATACAAATCATACCCGTTCTCATCTACACAGCTGATAACTGTTGAGAATCGCCATGCTTTACTGTTAAAGAACAGCTGATTATGCAGAGGAACAATGGGAGGTGGAGCAGCTTATCTGGACTCTACTGTGAAGAGTTGGGCGCACCGTCCATTTTATCAAGCAACAAGTGACCTTCCCTTCAACTCCGGTTACAGTGCAGATGAAGTCTTTAGGTTTTAGCGTTGTCATGCAGTTGGATTAGGTGGTCTTGGGGTCGTCGTTAAAGATGCTGTGGTTCAAGTCTCTTCACTAAAGCCAACTTACTTTCTTTGACCTATAAAAGAAATATACAAAAATAAACTAAGCCTATGTTCTCTCAGGATCCAGACTTGTTCAAACTCCTTTGTGTTGCCAATCATGTATGAAGTCTTCTTGCGTGTGAACACTTCATGTTCACGGGAGTAAATCTACAGGGAGGAGGCTGCACAAGAAACAGGAAGTTGCATCTTTTGTATTGAGAAACAAAAAACAAATCCAGGTTGCCTGGTTCCTCGAGCTTTTTGTCTGAGGAGACTTGATCCAAACTGCACGTTTGCCACCGGCAGCCTTCAGGTTGTGAGCTGCTGTCGATCACGGTTCATCTGTTGAAAGAAGGTCTTCCCAAACTCATAGCTGCTGATCATAACAGCACAAGCCGGGGCTACTTTGATCACCCTGGGCATGAAACCTGGAAAAAAGATGCTTTCACGTTTCAGCAACCAAACACATTTTTACACACATAAAAATGATTGTTTGTACCTGCAAAAAGGCCTTTATAGCCCAAATCAGACCAAATTTCCTTCAGTATGTGCCAAGTGGACGTGGTTCTCTTTGCGCAAACTAGAGAGAGAGAAAAAAAAACAAAAAACACACTTTGGTTTAGAAGCAGCTTTAGAAATAAAAAGAATTTTACACGTAGCAAGTAACAAAAAAAAAAAACAGACGGACCTCCCAGATTATCCATCTCTCCGAGCTGAATCTGCCTCCGAGTTTTTACGACGTCAAATGGCAGCGTCAGGACAGCAGCGACCTAATCATTACAGACAGGAAGTCATTTCCTGAACAACAAAGCTGCAAGTTATACAACAACCACTTTGAGCTAATAATTTTTTTAAGAATAACTTCTTACGTAAGAAGTAACTTCATTTATTGCTAAAGAAATATTAACAGCTGAATGAGTCATACTGTGACCTGAATAAGTGATCTATAACAAAAGGCTCATTACTCAAAGGACTGATATCACATATCTGAATGATAGAAAAGTCAGTTGCACTTTTATCTACATTTACATGAAGTTAAACGTATAATAGCTGTTATCAAAAAGCTGTTTTAATCCTTAAATTAAGTTTGTGCAGAGATCAGAATCTGAATACTGCAAAACTATTCACCAGCTCACTGTTTTGTAATTTTTGGGGTTAAATTCAAATAGAAGCAGAGGATGAATGAGCAAAGAATTTTATAATCATAAAAACATACTATTGAAGTCATAATTTTAACATAACGTAAGAATAAGAACTGTGGTCATAAATTAATAAAAAAGACAGATTATACTGGTTTGTAAGGATGCCTGTGCCATCATAACGCCTTTATATAACAGTGTTATTGACTTTTTACTGCTGCTAATGCACACGCTCAAAGTGAATAGAAAGCAGCTAGCAATGATTTTATTTGGGGCGTGGTGTCAGATGTAACTGTTAAAATGTAAAAAGTGTTAACTTGAATCAGTGAAAGTTGAGGTTGAAAACTTCTAAAATTCGTGGGTCAAACGCTACAAGATTTGGGAACAACAGCATTAAATTGTATTTTTGTGTAGCAAAAAAAACAACTAAAAGCATGTAAAACTGCTGTAGGCGTCGTGTTTTTCAGCTTCACAGTGGAGTTCTTACAGCTCCAGATACGGCTCCTGCTGTAAAACTGATGGAAAAGTTGGCCTGAGGCGTCTGGTACTGCTCACACAGCTTGGACTTCACCAGCTCGTAGTTAAACCAGTACAAAGCTGCACAAACACACAAACAAAACAAGGTGGGTTTTATTATTTGTTGTTGTAAAAATTCGGAAACTTATGACACACTATTTTTTTTGCATCTCCTAAAATTTTCATTTAATTTAAATTGTAAAACAAGTAAATGAAGCCCTGCAGCCAAACTGCCAGTATCTGTACATTTCATGAGTTTTTAACAGGATGTTGATGATATATTCAGCAGAGTATTTAAGGATGGGAGATTATTTAAACTCCAGCATTAGTTAACTCTGTAACCAACAGGATGTGAGGTAACCACGGCAACACTTCTGCTATAGATTTGTTAACACATCTCACCAGAAAAGGGCACATCTCTGAAGACGGTGGGACCCCAGCCCCTCCACAGGGACAGCAGGCCGCCCTGAGCCACAGCAGAGCGAATACACACCCGCAGCTCGCTGTAAGACAACTTCCTGGACTGCATCTTGGTCCTGACCAGTTCCAGGGGGCTGATCACAGTCACAGCTCCCACTGCAACACACACCAAACCACATGTTGAAATTAAACACACCGACATAAACAGCTGAGGTTTCCTCGTGGGTTTTTCATGAACTTACATCTGGCAAGACCTCCAGCGAGGAGAGGGATGTGGCTTCCCTGAAGACCCAAACCAAACCACAGGAAGTCCCTCAGCTGGTCGTAGCAGGTGAAGTAGATAACTGTGGCTGGCACTGCCATGACCCTATACACACACACAACACAGGAGACAACAAGGCTATATGCGGGCAATTTGCAAAGATAGATTAAATGCTTGCATTTGTAAAAACAGCAATTCTTCTAGAGTAAAATTGATTAAAATATTTGCAACTTTTATTTAAAAATGTAAATAAATATTTCCTGATGAGTTGTAAATTGCAGGAAATATACACAAAGACGCTGAAAGTATTTGTGTTTAACTCTGCATACAGTCATCTCCTCTGAGCTGCAGCCTGCAAACTGAAACGACAACTCGCTCACATTGATCTTGTTGTGTAAATATTTTCCAGGAGCCACTCACAGTGTTGGCGGCAGCCCACTCCACAGAGACCAAAGTCCTTCATGACGGGTGATTTTCACAAAAGCATCCTGTGGCACAAACAAACTTCGGCTCATTTCGTGGACAACAAACATACCAAAAAAAAAAAGGCAAACTGGGAATGTGGTGCAACGTACAAGAGTCCCACTAAAATGTGTTGGTGTTTTGTACCAGCTGGTACAGCTGGATCCATTCCGACAGACGTAGATGTGATCCATCAGTCCATTGCAATACAAAAAGCACTTCCCTGGAGAGAAGAACCAGTGATCAGGAAAACATCAAAGCATGTGTTGATGGTATAAACTCAATTACTGCAAGCAGTTTACTTATTAATTACAACCCTTTTCTGTAACAGCTTTATGTGAACAAGCAATCTGGTTTACACCAGCCTTCACAGAAGAGTCATTAATAATAGAGGCGATGGCACTGACCACACTGTCACTCAGAAGATAACACCAGGGTTGTCCTTGTTTCTATTTACTCTGCATGTTTATTTAGACTTTAAATCATGTCTATTTGCAAAGGAAGCTATTTTGGTTTTACAAGCAGAAAATGTTTGTTATTCTAGCATGTGGACACACACAGCAAATATCTGCCATATCTGTAGCTGCAGCGGTTCAATACTCACATCTGGAAGAGCGGCTGACACCACCTCTCGGAGAGAGTTCACGGGCTAAAGCTATAAAACGAAGCAAAGAAAAGGGCAGAGAGAAGGCAGGGCGTTAAGACCGAGCAGATAAGTGTGGCAGGGTTAGTTTCAGGAGCAAAGCTATATCCAAGTAATATAATTTCAACAGAAATTGACTTGTTTGTACCTTGATTAAAGGGTGTCTGCTGAGCCTGCAGCCTTATCTTCACAACGTCCAGCGGTGTGACTGTAAACAAATTCACAGCTTCAGTTATTACAACATAAAACACACAAATTAAGTGCAAATGACAAAATCCTGTACAAAACTCCACTAATTAAATGAGCTTTTGTTTAGTTTTTGCTTCTATAATCTAACCAAATAGAGATGTGAGGAGGGCTCCAGTGCCAGAGGCCAGCATCTGCTGCACTGGAGAGATCGCAGCCACGGGGCTGCCAACGGTCCGCTCCCCCATCCTGCCCACCTGTTAGACCAAAAACAAAACATAACAGCAGGTCACGCTGAATCATCATGCACGCAGGTGTCCTCTGATCCTGCCAAACACTGAGTAAGCTGAAGAAATTTAATCTTACAGTGATGTAAAACGATTCAGGAGGCTTTGACCGTGTGTCAAACAGATCAGCAACCTAACACTAACAGGTCTTAAGTCAGAAAGGTGTGTGTTACCTGCTCCTAATATCCTCAGAGTATGTCACCTCAACGTAGTTTAGCTGGAAAGATCCACATTGGAAGAAAAATAATAATAATCACCCCGTATTGAGGCCTTGGCACGTTTGTCTAAACTGAGCAGACTAAGTATAGGTGGAGTTGTTAAAACAAGGTCCTTGAAACGTTTTGATAACTTATCTGTAACACGCATGTGTCCAATCTCACCATGCAGTCAAAGCCTCGCCTCCTGACCTAAAAACCAAAATGGTTTCCCTAAACCACCACGAGACAAGCCTTTTTTTGTTGTCGTTTCCGCTGTCTTGTCCACACAATTTCTGCAGTTTATCACATTTCGCAAACAGACTATAACCACCTCGCTGTCGGGGTTTACCTAAACTGTTCTGCCAATGTCGTGTTTTTGCACTAAAGATAATCCCGAAAACGGTCGAAGGTTTGCGTCAGATCACACAAAGCTGCAGGGAGAATCGTCACGTCTCAGTCAAACTAAACACGTCTCATGCCGACAGGATATACCTTTGTGATAAACAAAACACGCACTGACAGACTTCAGTTTAGATTAGATTAAAGCTAGAGATGAATTTTAAACACTCTACCACACCTGTACTAAACGTGCATAAAATCCAGCGATGGTACACTCCGTTCTTTTTAGCGTTAGCTCATTAACGTCGTTTGTATTTATATAATTATATTTTAAATCACATTATAGGTGAGCAGGAACCTTTAGTTTGATACATAATTAATTATTTGTCAACAACATGCCCTGAGGCAGGCCTGTTAAAATGTGATTTTGTTTAAACCTGCTAACATGCTAGTTAGCTGAGTAGCTAGGTTAGCTTGTTGCTTTTTAGCGAAAAGTCTTTTTTTAAAGTTACTCACCTCTACTTTAGCTGCCACCCTCTTTTACAAGCGCACGTGTCTTTACCTATAACAGCTAAAAGACACTTCAAATTATTCGGGCTCTCCATCGCGTGCAGCCCGAATATAATATTATTGAGTCGGGCTGTTCGGGGTCGCGCAGCACAAAACGCTCGCGTACCCTTTAACCAAATTTATACAACATATGTGCTCAGTCAGGTAGCATTGAAGCGACGGAGAGCGGGCTAATAGATGGTTTGGAGATCAGCGCTTAACGTCACTTGGCTCCTCCCCCTGCTGCTGCCTCGAATCTCTGGCGCCGTTAAGTGGGCAAAAGGTTGCAATTACACTGCGTCAGCTGCTGCATGTAAACAACAAACTACACAGAAACTATACAGCTGAAATGGATCTAATCCAGACTGATACGTCTAAAAAATAATAAATTAATTCTCAATTAATAAAACCAGACTGCAAATTTTATGACCAAGTGGCCTAAAAGATAGTTATGGAAATCAGGAACTCGTTTCCCTCTCTCTGTAGGCGTGATCTGAAAGATAATTCACTGCATTTCTTTAGGGAAATACTTTACAGACACAGTAGTGAAACTCCTGCCAACTCACAACAGCTTTTCTGACTTAACAAAAGGTAAGAGCGTTATGAACGTCTTTAGTGTTTAAATCTATAGTTACATGCTTGAAAAGCAAATAAGTATAAATTGCACATGAGATTTATTTTTTGTTGTTGTTTTAGCTTTATTAATGCTGATTGCATGACATACTTCTTGAGTTTCCTGAAATGCAAGTTAGACAAAACTGCAAGTGTTTAATCGTTGTGATCACATTTTGCTGGGGGGTTAAAAAAAGAACAAGAGGTGCAAATAGCTAAAGGAAGTGTCATACAGGAAATAAACAAACAGTACTGAATCTTTCTCACAGTACTTGGGGTTTGTTTTTCCTTGATTGAGTGATTTTAAACAAAGAACCACAAGTTTAAGAAAAGCTACAAATTATTTACATCTTTAGAACCAAGAGTTTGTGCATAATTTCCTCTTTTTAAAAATGTTTTTCTACCTGCAGATGCAGATCTGGGTTGTGATCTGTGGGTCTCTTCTGCTCCTGGTCGGTGCTGACAAGTGTCCAGATGCAGGACGATGTCTGAAGGATCAAACCTGCTGCAACAGCCCAACTAAGGGCTACGAATGCTGCCCGTTTGATCAGGTAGACTGAACAGAATGAACAAATTTTCTCAGAGTATTCTTATATTAACTGATGTGCTGAACGTGTGTGATGAGGACACTGTTACGTAACAGGTACAAAATGTACCTGTAAATGTTTCAGAGTGTGTCGCTCTGGCTTCTTGATAGATTAATTTGGTCAGAACAGAATGAACACAAAATTCTGGTTTCCTGGTTGAATAATTTGGTTAGAGGTGTATTTTATTAGAATTTGTTGAGATAGAAATTTGGACAGTGTTTGTCTTAAACGTTAATATAAAATACAATAATTATAATCCAATGGTTTATCTTCAGCTGTATTTACATAGAAGATAGTATTTGTCTTGTACTTTAAAGTTATTCTACAGTAGTACTATTCATCCTAATTAATGTTTTATAACTTTAGGAACCAGATAAAGCTGCCTGCTTCATTCAGTGTGTGTGATAGCCAACTGTTTGATTTGTGTAGTCAAAGTGTTCATGTCCACCTGTCTCCGCAGGCTGAATGCTGTGAGGACCACATCCACTGCTGTCCAGCAGGGACACTCTGTTATGCAGATACGTCCAGCTGCGTGAACACTTCTGTGTCCATCCCGTGGGTGGAAAGAACCTCTGCCGATAAGCCACAAGTCTCTAAAGTACGTTTGCCCTTCCTTTTTTTTCTTCATGAACACGGCTGAAATGTTCTGAGCGAGTCGTTCCTCTTTCAGTCCTTCAGGATGATCAAGTCCTACATGGGCGAGGACGATGATAACGTGTGTCCTGATCAGTCACGATGCCTCGCTGAGTTCTCCTGCATGAAGGCTTTAACTGGGTTTGGCTGCTGTCCTTTAGCAAAGGTAGACAACCCAGGCAGCATAAATGAGATGTAGAACTTTTCAAGAAATCATGAAACTGTGTTGATTAAAAATGAAAATGTTTAGAGTGATGATATTTTTGTAATTTGTTGACCTCCAACAGGGAGTCTCCTGCTCTGACGGCAAACACTGCTGTCCTGAGGACCACCAGTGCAGCATCGATGGCCGCTCCTGCATCAAAAAAGGTTGAATTCCAGTGTCAGTATTTAAACTTTATGTTCTCTTGTCACCGTTTTATCTGTATATTTGATTATAATTGCTCCTGTGTTGCTGACAGAAATCGTGACTACAGTTTTGTGCAATGATGGCGTGTCTGAGTGTCCAAGCAGCGCTACCTGCTGTGAAACTCCAGAAGGCACGTGGGGATGCTGCCCCATCCCAAAGGTACACAATGATTGATCCTTTTATTAACACAAACAGCTGTTTTTATGTTAATACGCCTTTACACCATTAGTGAGATCATAACAGAGCGAACAGTCAAATGCGTTTGCATCTCTGTCCTGACGTCCAGTTATCGTCCTTTTATTGTGTCTTATCCTGCGAGGAGGCACCTGGTGTGACTTTACTGTCTTCGCAGGCCGTGTGCTGCGATGATAAGCTACACTGCTGCTCTGAGGGGACAACGTGTGACATCAAACACATGAAGTGCATTTCTGCATCTAAAGGAGACTCGCCGATGTGGGACAAGTTCCCCGCCAGGCTGAGAGCAGATTGGGAGACCCAGAACAGTAAGGCTGGGTGTCCGTGTTGCATTAAATGTCCATCTTACAATGTATGTAAATATTAGGGGTGCAACAATCTATGTATCTGTATGAAACCATTTAATACAGTGCTTTAGGTTCAATACACACTGTGTTTGGAACAATACAGATTTTTAAATTTTATTTTATCAACTTGTCTTCTGAAGATGCTCTGTGTTGAAGGATCAGTGGATCTGCGTTCGACTACTCCACCTAGGCTGCATTGTCGAGCACAGATCCACTGAGAAACATGTAATTTAAAAACTGTAGTTTTGAGGTTTAACAAATGCTCATAATTAATTTCAATAAATTACAAGTTAAGAAGGGCATGGACATTTCTCTTTTTTGTATCAAAAAAATATCGAACCAAACCGAATCGTGAATTTTCTGTATTGTTGCACCCCTAGTAAATATGTATTTTTCCTTCACAGATGGTGTAAAGGTTATTTCTAAGGAAGCTGAAACAGAAAAACCCCCTGACGTCACAACAGCTGGTCCAGTTCCTACTTTGGAGACAGAAGTGTCCCTCGGGGTAGACACAGGTGCGACTTGGTGTTCTGTTCTATACATTTGAAAAACTACCTTTTTATTCTCTTTACAGAGTTCATGTTGCTGAATTGTTGAAATGAAAATACTGAAATGATGCTGAAGAAGCTCTGACAGATTAAAATAACTTCATGCTGCGTCAATTCGAAACTAATCCTGCAAAGTTAGCTTTGTTTGGATAAAAATACTTAATCCAGCAATGCGCACTGCCTCTATCTGTTGAATACAACCTGCTAACTGCAAGGTTGTTTTATGAGCATCGAGCTGCTCTGCTCAAACCATCTGTGACCTGATGATTCTAACCTGTGTGAATCTATCAGACTCAACATCCACAACTCAGGAGATCCCCACCTTTACCTCTGAAACACCCACACCAGAGGAGACTACAACCCTAAACCAAGAGACAACCTTGATGACAACAGCTGAGGAAGAGTTTTCAATGACGACAGCTGAGGAAGAGTTTTCAACACAACAAACAACTGAGGAGGAGGACTATGATGATGAAGACTGGGTTGAAGAGGGAGACAGGATTCAGTGTGATAACCACACCAGCTGCCCTCGGGACACAACCTGCTGCTTCATGGCTTCTTGTAAAAAATGGGGCTGCTGTCCGCTGCCGAAGGTGAGCTCTTTCATTTCGTGAAAATATAATTTTTCCACGTCTGATGTCAGAATATCACTTCCTGTTCCTCCCTCCTCTAGGCGGTGTGCTGTGCCCGTGGGTCCCACTGCTGTCCCGAGGGCTACAGGTGTGAGGAGAGCAGGACCTCGTGTGTTAAAGACGAGATGGAGATCCCGTGGTACACTAAGATCCCAGCCACCACCAGTGTTCGGGCTGATCCCAGCACAGTGATGTGCGACACTGAGAACAAGTGTCCTGAACACACTTCCTGCTGCAGGCTGTTCACGGGAGAGTGGGGCTGCTGCCCGCTGCAGAATGTGAGTTGAGTGAAAATACAACCTCAGTTCTGAAAGTGTAGAATAAAATGATTTATAAATCATTTTATTGCAATTTATTAGAGTTGTACAAGATGTATTCTCTTCTGTAAAATAAAATGTGTTGATTGTGTGCAGGCTGTTTGCTGCCCAGACATGGAGCACTGCTGCCCTCAGGGTTACACCTGTGACATCGTGTCCAGGTCCTGTCAGAAGACCATCATTCTGCAGCTGGAGACCATCCCCCTGACTCCAATCTACCTGCCCGAGTACCACCTCCAGCTCGCTCCGTTAAAGGACAGAGACATCTTGTGTGACGGCCAGAGCAAGTGCAAATACAACGAGACCTGCTGCAGGACGTCCCCTACGACCTGGGGCTGCTGTCCGTCTCCCAACGTACGTCTCTGTCCCTCTTCTCCTGCTGCATGCAAACTGTTTTTAAATCATTCAGATCATCTTCATTAAACTGCACAGCTCTCTGTCCTCCCTGCAGGCGGTGTGCTGCAGCGACATGAAGCGCTGCTGTCCCTCCGACTACAGCTGCACTGATGGAGGTGCCTGCGTCCAGAACACCGGGCCCAGCTGGAACACCTGGAATTTTTTCCTCAACTACAAGAAGAGAGCTCTAAATCTGTGAAAACAATCTGTTGTTTGTTCTTCCTGGATGCATAAAATAAACTTAGGTGGATGTTTTAAAATCACTTATCTTTCTTTTAGAAACTGTGGTGTATGGTGAGGGACACACTGTAAACTGAATTATGTTATTACCCATGTGGACATAAGACACCTTCACTATCTGATACAGGTGAAAATGAGGCTAAATTGTGAAAATATTTAATAAATTTCTTTTATTTATGCACATGAAATTTATTTCTTGAAACTTTCTTATTTCACCTCAATTTATTTAAATTTAACTTATTTATAAAACAGCAAGTCTGTTAATCGGTTTGGACCATAACGTTTAATGGATAACTATTTGTTGAGTGTTTATAGTAATGTAAGGTTTTCCTCTTCTTATTGTTGCCTTCCAGTTTGGGACAACATACAAAAAAATGTTCAGCTCAATTTTTCATGATTTGTGTGATCTCCCTGTTTTCATCCATTTGTCCCTGTTTTCCATTAAACAAATAAAGAAAAACCAACAATTGTTACATATTTCAGTCACAAGTTCTTCTATTGAGGCTGTTTTGACAGAATTTTTTTCAACTGGGATGTGCCTGGAACACCTCCAAAAGGAGGCGTCCAGGAGGCATCCTAATCAGATGAACCACCTCAACTGACTCCTTTCGATGTGGAGGAGCAGCGGCTCTACTCCGAGCTCCCCCCAGATTACAGAGCTCCTCACTCTATCTCTAAGGCTGAGCTGGGCCACCCTGGAGGAAACTCATTTCGTCCGCTTGTATCCGGGATCTTGTTCTTTTGGTCATGATCCACGCCTCATGACCATAGGTGAGGATTGGAACGAAGACAGACCAGTAAATTGAGAGCTTTGCCTTTCAACTCAACTCTTTATTCACCACGACTGATCAAAGCACTGCCCTCATTTCTGAGGACGAGGCCCCAATCCATCGATCCATCCTACCATCACTCGTGAACAAGACACCCAGATACTTAAACTCCTCCGCTTGAGGTAAATGGATAAGCGATAAGTCCCAAATAATTAACATAAATGTGCAAATAACTGCCAAAATGTCTGTCATATTGTGCAAAAACCTTTTTTTCTTTTATTTCACCTGAACTGCTCAAAACATATATTTTCTTACTGAGTGTAAAGACTTGTGTTTATTTATTTGTTTGTTTATTTAATGGAACATTTAGCTAATTCAAAATTAGGAAGATATTATTACGTTTAAATAGCAAAATTAAATATTTGTTTTCTGACCATCACGTCTCAACAACAATTGAAGCTTTTATTTCGAAGGCGAAGATGCTTCCCTTCCTGTGTTGATGCTTCACTTCCGGTTTTAGTTACGTCTGTTTATCTTTTCTGACGCATCTTGTCCAACATGGCGGTGCACCTGTCTCTCCGACGTTCTCTGCGCACTCTTTAAAAATAAGCCGTCTGAAAATTCGGTGGTGGAAAACTGTCAACGGTCAGAAAAGAGCTGGAGTAACTTAGTTTGCCCAAAATGTCCACAGAGGAGCTGTCAGCGTCGGACAGCGAAGCTGTGTTCGCCGGCGCCGGGGAGCGATGGGCACCGGTGGGCGCCGTTGCAAGCCCGGAGGATGAGAGCGGCTTTCGGCCGAGGCAGCGAGGCTCGTCGTCGGCCACCGAGGAGGAGATGACCGCCCGGCTCAAGAAGCTCGAAGACGAGCAGGATTTGTTGAACTCCTCTCTTCTCGCCCTCACCTCTCACTTCGCCCAGGTTCAGTTCCGACTGAAGCAGATCGTTCACGCACAGAGCGAGGAGAAGGAGAGGATGCTGGCCGAGCTGGAGGAGTTCGCCTTCAGGGGCTGCCCGCACGTTCTGGGCTGCAGGGCTCAGGATGCCAACCAGCTGGAGAACTCGGTGAGCTTGAACATTATCTGAAGAGGAAACAGTTTGATTGTCATATTTGACAGATGTGTACGTTTGCAAAGTTTTGCTAAAATTAAAGAAGAAAACTCTGACTTAGTGAAAACAAGGAGTCATTAATTTTTATCCATACTAAAATCCATAACTGTGGGATAACTATTAAATGCAATACAATGTTTAAAAGAAGAAGCTTCAACAGTTGGTTTGGGTGTGGAAAATGTGTATTTTGAATAGATTTTTCATTAAAAAATAATAAGGGGGAAATACAAAATGTATTAATATTGTTGCATCCTCATCTCAGTTTATTTATTATCAGCACTGAATGTTCAAAATATTTCTGTATTTATGTCAAATATGTCAGACACTTAAGTCTCATCTAAAGTCTATCAAATTACTAATTATTTGATTACGTATAAATTATGCAAAGAAAACAATTTTAATTGAAATGATTCATTAGCTTTGAACATTTTTTTATTTATTATGTATATGTATGTATTTATTTAATCAGGATGGTGCACATCATGAACAATCTTATACTTCTGTATAGACTGTAAATGCTGATTGATTATAGCATAGTTGCTAATTTACATCTGTAGTCCTGAGGCAGGACTAGGAGGGGGGGTCTCGGTACTTTGAGTGCCTATGTACAGGGTGTGAATGTGGGTTTAAACTGGATGTGTGTGAGTGTGTATGTAGGTTTGTATGTGTGCATTTACATGTTTTATTGGAGATGTATGTATTTGTATGTGTATGTATATATATAA
>JARVJO010000096.1:18278169-18312189 GCA_031762555.1 Cynodonichthys magdalenae
TTCCAGCACCCGGTCACGTGATATTACCGTAATACCCCTTATATCATCGGAAAGCTTAGATTCCTGGCTTTCAGGAAGTGTTTGAATTTTTCTGATGGCGCAAACGGTCGAGAACTTACGGCGGTTTAAAAAAAACTCATTTTTTTGTTTGTTTACTGTGTCGGCGCCGACACGCTCGCTAGAAAAGGGTTAAAGAACATGTCGACCTGAAACAAATATTCTCCGTGCACAAAAATTGTGTGTTCTCCTTCAATGAGCCTTTTGACTGTATTTATAGGATTTGGTAGAAAAGTTGTAAAGATGATTGTATTTTCTAGCTGCCTTAGCGCCCATGAAGTTGATTAGCTGTAGTATTCTCCTGCCTCTGTGGTGATATGTGAAGCAAATAACTACTTCCTGTCGCTTGGATTTTGGCTTACTCAGTAAATTTCACCGTCTGTTGCTTGTTTCTTTGCAGAACATTGATGACGGTACGGCCGACCGTCCTTACAGCCACGCTCTGGTCGCAGGCATCGACCGCTACCCCCGCAAGGTGACCACCTCCATGGGCAAGAAGAAGATCGCCAAGAGGTCCAAGATCAAGGCTTTCGTCAAGGTTTTCAACTACAACCACCTCATGCCCACTAGGTCAGTCGCTCATCCACACTTCAGGATGTTTTGGTCACACTTTATAAACTCTTAAGAGCTGGGTAAACTATGATTCCATTTGTGAAACAATTAAAATGCATGATTGTGATTGTTGCATCTTTGCTGCTGGTGATGGAGATAAAGTTATGAGCTGCTTCAGGCAGACCCAGATTCACTTGGAGTATTAAGTTCTCGTTAGCTGTGAGCAGCTTTTTTGTCCCAGTTTTAAGAGAACGCCATGTCTGTCTCCTGCTTGTAAAATCTGCTTTTGTTCAATTTCAGGGTAAAAGTTCTCAGAATGGTTTAGATTTGGTTTGACGTGACTTTTACTGAATCAAGTGTTCAGTAAACGTCATCTTTAACACAAGAAACAGACGCTTTTTGGTATTTTGTAACATTCCAGATTTTTTTTCTGTTGACAGTTTCACTCTGTAAAATGATAGTCAACTTAACTGGAGTGTTTGGCAGTTAAGAGCACTATTTTTCAATCCTAGAAGGATTTCTGTTGTTGCTAAATGAAGACGTGAAATATTTTATTGTCTCTTGTTTGAGTTACTTTAGCGTGCTGACGCTCGTACTAAAACACTTCCATCAGTTCCTGCAGATTATTAAAATTAAAAAAGCTTTATGTTTCCATGGTAGAAGTTTAGTTTCTTTAGTGAAACTTGTTTTAGTAGTAGCTGCTCGTTTCAACCCCTGAGTTGTTTAAAAGTCATTCCTTCCTGTTTGTGCCTCCTCAGATACTCCGTGGATATTCCTCTGGACAAAACTGTTGTGAACAAGGACGTCTTCAGGGATCCTGCTCTCAAACGTAAAGCCAGGCGGGAGGCAAAGGTCAAGTTTGAGGAGAGGTCAGTTTCCACACATTTTCTATAATCAGGTTGAGTTTTAACGAGGTGGAAATGTGAGGCTTGAGTTAGAAGTTCTTATTTGTTGAAAATTAAGCTCTGAACTCTGTTGGCTCCAGGTTTAACTGAACTTCTGTTTCTTCTGTTTTCAGGTACAAGACGGGCAAAAACAAGTGGTTTTTCCAGAAGCTCAGATTCTAACTTCACTCAGTTTCACAAAATAAATATTAAAAATCAATAATTGACTCTTGATTCCTTTTATTTAATTGATTTTTTTATGTTGGGGAAACTTTTCTTTAAAAAGTCAGGCTGTGAGAAACGTTTTGTGTAAAGTGGTTCAATCTTTAGTTATTCTTTTCAAAATAACATTTTATTCATATGAGTTACTAGAAAAATGTTTTAATCCACCTGTGTCCATCTTTAATTCACAATTTGATGGTTGCAGTTTTTATTCAGTTTGTTTTTTTTAAATGTAAGAATTTATTTCCACAGAGATCAGAAACAATCATTTCAAATTATATAACTTCTTTATTTAAATCAGTTTTCATATTTTTCCATACAGAAAATATTTTTTAAATGGAATTTGTTAATTTTGTTTTTATGATGAAGACGAAATTTCAGTTTGTCTTCACAATTCCTTCAACACATGATGGATACCATAAAATATTTGATTTGAAATCAGCTAATCTGCTCACTCAGTGTCAAAATGCTTTCACATTAAACTTAAAACAAGTAAAATGTATTTATATATTAATGAAGTACTCCATTACCTGTTATTGTTAGAAGTGTAAGGTATAATTACCACCACTACACTACACTTACATTAGCTGTGACGAATCAGTCTTAAATTGTAAGTAACTTTTATTAAATGAGTAAAACCAGAATAAATATTTCCCGTGTTTGCTGTGAGGAGCCAGATGTCCGAGGGCACCTGAACGCAGCATCCGTTTGTCGCCATCTAGTGGTCAGAAGCAGCAGGTGCATCTTTTCCTGCTGATTGGGAAAAGAAACCGAAAGAATAAAAAAGAGCAGAGAGATCGTCTTCGGGAGGTAAGTTCACACTACACTGCTTTCTTTTCTTGCCTTTTTAATTTACTAAGAACTGAGGAATAAAGACGAAGTTTGATGCTTGTTTAAACGAATTAAAGTTGCATAAAAGGTTATGTTTAGAGAATATAATGGTTAAATATAAATCTGAAGGCAGCAGGCCTACAGCTGATTTATTAAACTCAGCTGCGGGTTTTTGTTTTGTCACGTAGGTTTTGTTTGTCTTCATTCTTTAAATGTAAAGTGTTAATGTATTTTGTGAATTATTTCAGGTTACTGTCATGTCGTCAGACGAGGTGAGTTTGTTAAATCGAAGCAGTTTTGTTTTCCTTTTTAAAATCTTACTTTCACTTCTTCTCGTTTATTTACCACAATAATAAATGAACACTTGATTTGGTCTTAGGTTTTGTTTTTCTTCATTTTCTCTTCTCTCCTCAGGATTTCTCTGTGGTCGAGTCAGAACAATCTGAAGACACTTTGGAAGGAGTTCTGCTTTTAATCAAAAACCAAAAGGTGCAAAACGTCTACATTCATTTTTAGATTTAATGCAACTATTTATAAAAGAAAGTTTTCAGATGTTTTTTAAATGCATCAGGCATTGTCTTAAGAGCAAAAATATTCCAAAATATGTTGAGACTTCTCTAAGAAGTTAATAAACCAGAACAATATGAAAATGTCTTAAACATATTTCATTTATAATAAAAGTTAGATTAAAAAATTGCATGTATTTAGTGGGATAAGTATAGTATTTTTTTATTTTTATGGCAACAAAACATAAAAGTTAAGACGGGCAACAGCAGAAGGAGCATGTCAGTAAGAGTAAATAGTGGAAATATGGCATTAAAACCAGGTCTGGTTCTATTCTGGACTCCTCCACAGATAATTGTCTGTTAATTTAATTTAATTCAGTTTATTTATGTAGCGCCAGATCACAACAATTGTCTCGGCACTGTACACAAAAAACAATAAATCTATAGAAGCCAGCAGATTGTGTTGAATCTAATTTACCATGTCATCCACAAATGCTTCTTAAAGCTCTATCCCGCAAAGATGAAGCTGTATGTGAACATATATAGAAATGCTTTCTTCCCTCGACCAAAGATCATTAAAAAAATTCAACTGAAATGGTTGTAAACAATATATTTATGCTTTCGGACATTGTTCAACGCAGAATCTATTAGAACGTTATTCTATAGGTCTCTGAGATGATGTCACTGTTCAAACGCAGCTTTATGTGTTTTCACAGAAACGGTACGAGCAGATCATCCAGGACCAGAAGGAGCATAACAAATGCAAAGAGGAGGCGGAGGATCTGACCCGGCAGTTCAAGCAACGCACCGAGAAACTCAAACAGGATGTGGAAGAAGAGGAGCGTTCCTACAAGAATCAGATTCAAACTGAAAAGGTGCATTCTCACATTTTGAGCTGAGGTCACAAACTTCACAGCACTCACACTATTGACATCATTTTTTCTTCCGTACATTTTTCGGCATCTAACTCAATCCACAATTTTTGTGTTATATCAACAATTCGTATACCAAAACGATCATCTCATTTATACCAAGTCTGCTATGACTTTTGGTATTTCAGCTATTTATACTATTTCAGCTACTTCACTTTTTTGCCCATTGAAAATGAATGAAGCTGTTTTCATTCTTAAAATCCTTTAAAATGTTTCTAAATCTTTACAGCAACTTACACATTTTGTTCTGGTTCTGCTCTTTCACTTTCTTGTGCTAATGGTAACTACTATTTTTGCTAATTTTAGCTTTTTTACTTCCCATTCGGGTAAAATTCTGCTTATTTCTGCTATTCTTATGCTTTTTTCTGCTACTTTGTGCTATTTGTGCTTCTTACAGATGCTTTTGCTATATTCAGCTATTTGTTGCAATTTTAGCTAAAGTTAGCTGTTTTAAGCTAAATACACATTTTTTTGTAGGTATTACGACTTATTTCTAAGTTAAGCAAACTTGTGCTCCTTATGCTAATTAAAAAGATTCCAGCTACATTTGAGCTGTTTTACTGAATTTTTCAGCTGTTTTAGCTATTTACTAAAAATTGTCACTTTTTATGCTTTTTTTCCCTTTAATTTTTAAACTTTTCACAGCACTTTCACTATCTGGGTGCTAATTACAACTTGTGGCTGCTACTTTTAGATTATTTTTATGCTAATTCTAGCTTTTTAATTTCTTTTTCAGGGTGTAGATCTGCTTCTGCTATTCTGATTTTTTTCCTATTTTTTGTGTTTTTTTCTGCTAATTTGTGTAATTTATGCTTCTAACAGATGTTTTCAGCTATTTTAGTTTTTTTAGCTCTTTTCTGTCAACTAGATTTGTTTTTGTTTTTTACTGTTTTTCTGCAAAGTTATTAGGCTTTTCAAAGTGAGTTTATATTAACACTTTTGCTTTTAAATATTTTCAGCCCAGTTTTAGCTGCTTTTACTTTAAGTTTTCAGTATAAAGCATTCACACTAGCATTTTTGCAGGAAATACAATTTCTCTAGGTAATCTCTGCTTCTGACTGACGTTTGGCCAAATATAATTAATCTGTTTGATGATGATGTAAATCTACAGGCGAGGCTGGATTCATTGAAGAGGGACAAAGCTGAGCTGATGGAGCAGATCCTGAAGATCCAGGCTGAGATTGGAGAGGAAGAGAGCCAGAACGCCTGCCTGAAGGAGCGAGCAGACGTAGGTCGTCCCGACGGTTCGGGGCTCCTCCCTGCGGCCGCACCTGCTCTAACCCCCCTTCCTGTTGGTTCCAGGTGTTCTGCGCCATGCCAGAGAAGAAGTTTGTCTTCAAGGGACAGACGGGGGACGTAAACAACTGGCAGAGGTTTGACATGAAGTCTCAGATCATCTACCCGATGGACGGAGGGACGGCTCTGATCACGTTTGAGGAGGAGGACGGTGAGTTTGTTTGGCGAAAAATGGCTGAATTAAAGCCTTTTTTAAAATTGGCATTAGTGGTTAGCTTAAACTTGTGATTAGCATCCAGAATGCGTTGAGTTGAGTATTTTTTAATTTTATGAAGTTATACCTTGAAAAAAAACAACTGAAGCGATGTGATATAAAACATATCACCATGGAAATGAGAGTGTGTGGTCACGCAAACTTGCGACTTCTGTAGACTGGACCGTCTCATTTCACAGCCGTTTACGCAGCCAACGTCGGTCGCAACCCATGAATTGAGGCGCAGCCTGTATGTCTTAAAACTGCTGAGCAATCTGGGTGCCATGTTGGGTTACATAAAGCCCTACTTTGTTCTGTCACTCATGAGGCTACTCTGCCCAGTAACAGTCTCAGCCAATCAGAAGGCCTGATTGTGATAGCAGGGCAGAGCAGCTGCACAAAACCTTACTTTCAACATGAGAAAATCTCTGAAAAATTAGTTCCTTTAACAAGCCGCTGTGTGAAAACTATAAGGTTTATTCAAGTAATTCTTGAACTATGAGTGACAGAAGAGATTGGTTCTTACTCGTGGAAATTTTCATATTTGTGTAGCGCTTTATCTCAAATATATGACAGTGTAAAAATAGTTCTTTTGCTTCTGGACTGCATTGTGATGAAAATTTTACATAGAGAAATATGGAAGAGAAGTATACTTCCCTGACTTCTGACACACTTTGAGAGAAAAAACATTTGTCCTACAGCAAAACCAGAAATATTGGCTGACAGAAGACAAAAATCCATACGTTTTGATATATAATTTGTCTGTTTATCATGAAAATCATGGATGTAGGAAGAAGTTGTTTGCTAAGAACTCTTTTTTTAAAAGCCAGACTGCCCCCACTCTAGGTCACATGACTCAGAGGGTGGCAGTTAGTCAGTTGGGAACTGGGTTCAGTGTATTCCTATGAGGTTGTTTGACGGTAGTTTCATGCGATTTACGTTGCCACGGTAACTCGAAGTGCCACTAAAAGTAATAGCACACCTCCTACTGCCGAGCTGGTCATTTTGATATAACATTTGTAAGGGTGCATGTTGCCTTTCGGGCTGCATTAATGGGGATGGATGGATAGATCTCTTTATTTTGAGGTGGATAACAATAGGTGCTGCCATACAAATAAAATTGATATGGCAAGCCCTAATTATTCATTCCGTGGGATTAAAAGCTACCATGTCTATTTTGCCATCAGTGGCGAGGAATATTCTGGAGAAGAAGAGACATAAAGTGGACCTGGGAGGGGAGTGCAGGATCATAGTGGAGGCCCGACCCGTCCACCTAATGCTGCCTGGTGTGGTGGAGGTGAAAAAAACAAAACAAAATGAGTTCTAGCTGAGCTTTAGAGCGCCGCCGCTAAGCTTCCTGTTCTGATCTCTCTCGCAGATCGACTCAGAGGTTTGTCCTCGGAGGATTTTAGTCTCCAACCTGCCTAAGATGGAGACGGAGATGCTGCAGAACAAACTGGAGATCCACTTCTCCAAGTCCAAGAATGGAGGCGGGGAGGTGGACACCTGCGACTTCCTGCCCGACTCTGGGACCGTGGTCATTGCTTTCACAGAGGACCACAGTGAGAAGAGTTTTATAAATCAGAACATTGTTTTTAATGATGGTTTGAACTTTTTAATTTGATCCTGATGAGTTTATTTTTTTTCCATCAGTCGCCAAACGTTTGACAGAAAACGAGTTTCATGAAGTGAAATTGACCCAAACGAAGCACAAAGTCAGAGTGACTCCTTTTCTGAACGGAAAGATTTCAAACTTCGAGGTGAGTCCATTTGTTCAGACTTTAAATAAAAACATCACCATGCGTAAAACCGTCCTTCAACCTTTTATTTTTTTTATCTTCCGCTTCCTGATCCAGACCCGGGTGTCGACGTGCCCTCGGACTGTCCTGCTGACAGGAATCCCTGACGTAATGGAGCAGGAGACTTTACAGGACTTGCTTGAGATCCACTTCCAGAAAAACGGGAACGGCGGCGGAGAGATCGAAGCCTTCTTGTACAACCCGATTGGTCAGAACGCCTCGGCTCTGTTCGGCGACGCCTCGGAGGCTGGAGGCGATCAGTAGCTGCAGATTTCCTCCTGCTGCTGCCGGGAAAACAAAAACTACCTGAAACAGATCAAAGCTATAAAACCCCTGAAATCCTCTTGGTTCTGATGGATTTTTGTAAAACTTTTTTCAGCTTCTTGTTCGGGGATAAATGGAAGTCTGAAATTTTAGGTGGAAAGTTTTTAATTAGATAAATCTTTTACTAAAATGAACCCTGTAATCAAAGATAATTCAACAATTTACTTAAACATTCTCACTTTTATTGAATAATGTAAATTTTAATCATGTAAAAATATTAGATGTGCTGGAAAAAAAAAGGCTCTTTTGAGGGTTTTTATTCTGAAAACTTACAGCTATTTATTTTATACAGCTTAAGAGTTTTCATCTGAACAATAAAAAATTAAATGTATACTTTAAAGATGTTTAGACATTTGGCACAAAATCAGAAACACTTCATCTGTAGCATAAAGCGATAAAAACATGTTTTATTTTAATTGGAGAAGAAAACTTTGTAGATGTATACACTGGTTTATAAGATATTTTGCTCTCTAACAGGTGATGAGACATGTCCCGTCACTGATGTAATTAAAATCATGAAAAATATCTCGTAGACCAGATAAACTTGTTAGACGGGTCACGTCTGGCCTGTGGTGCCTTCAGTTTGACGTCAAAGTAAATGAAATAGATACAAATAAAGAACCATCTGTAGAAGAGCGCCCCCTGGTGTCTGAATAGAATAAAAGACAGACACAAAGCTCAGTTTAGGTTTATTGTAAAAACCAAAGAGATGTAACATTTAAAATCACAAAACTAAAAGTGGTTTCTGCATCCAGCTACATCCTCGAGTGCACAAACTGTAACAAACACATCAGAGGTCGTGTTTCCACACAGATGGAGGCAAATAAAAGACAAAAGATAAAAAAGGACAAAGTGAGGAAAATAGCAAGGTTTTTGGTGACACTTTGGAAGACATCTGTCCAAATTTTACATCAACACGAAGATAAAATAATTTAAAAGCCTCTAATCTATTTGTGACGTTACATCGTTCTTATAAACACACAAACAAGTGCAGGAAAAGAAGCCAGCATTCGTTTCTCATCTTTAGTTTCACAAATAAAACTTTGTTTTTTTTTCCTGACATCAGTGCAAACTCGAGCGTTGAGATGTGGTCCACATGAGAACTGCAGGATCATTCATGGACAACAGTAACAGGACGTCCTCACGGGTTTCCTAAACACAGCTACTCGACATGTGACGGCTAAAAGTTCTACGGGTCGTGGTGGACTACATGTCGGTACATCTTATCTGCTATAGTGCACATTGAGCCAAATATGTAGCTGCTCTGTAAATATTCACCTACAACACCAGGGATGTGTGTTTGGACCTCATTTGTTCCTGCAGGAGGAAGTAGTGGTTCACCAAGTGTTTTCTACTTTATGTTCTGTTCGGATCCGTTTGTGTTCTGGGATTATACATTCAAAACCACCAACCGCTTTCCAGTTTTCAGAGGAAAAAGGAGGATACGTTTAGAGAGCCGCCCGAGCAGACCGATGGGCGAGAAGCGATCGTCTCTTCGGAGCGGTGAGAGAAGCAGGAAGTGCATCGGTGGGCTGCTGGTCGCGTGGACTCGAACCACGTGTCAGAACCGTCGATGTGACCGGGGAGTGCAAAAATGAGTTTAAATAACCAGCGGTGCCCAGTCGCTCGCTGTGCGTCCGTACTGAGAGGAACAGAAAGAAGACAGAGGAGGAAACGGTGAACTAAAGTCAGAGGAAAACAAAACACGCAGCACACCGGCCCCACTCTACCTGAAGATCAGTAAGGTCTTTGTAGAACCTCTTGGCCAGATCTGGACCGTTCTGCATGGTGGGGATCTGATATGTCTGCAAACAAAAAACATCATGAAAAGGACCTGGAGCTTTTAGAGACAGCTTAGAAAGTCCAACACTTTTAATATTACTGTAGCTGTAAGAAAAATCACTTTCTGTGCATTTATGCCTTTTAGAAAAGTGTTTATTCTAAGGTTTTGTGCTTCGTTTGACAAAAATTACTTGTTTTAATTAGTTTATTATCTGCTTCTTAAAATATTATGCTCAATTTGTGATTTAATAAGAGTTCACTTAAGAATTAGAGTCCCGGAGGTGAAAATCTGTCCAACATTTTAAGGGAATAACGATGCAGAAAATTCACGGTTCGGTTCAATATTGTTTTGATACAAAATATAGAGATATGTCCTTCTTAACTTGTAATTTATTGAAATTAATTCTGAACATTTGTTTAACCTCTAGAGTCCAGTTTTTAAATGAAATGTTGCTGAAACAGCAAGTTTCTCAGCGGATCTGTGTTCCACAATGCAGCCTAGGTGGAGTAGTCGAACACAGATCCACTGATCCTTCAACACAGCATCTTCAGAAAACAAGCTGATAAAATAAATGTTAATCTGTATTGTTCAATACCTACAACATTTCTCACTGAACCCGACTTGAATTTTCTACATTTTTCCGTTTCAACTTATCGGCCAATTATAAAAAACTAAAAACACAAAAGTGGGTTTGGGCGTTCTGATTCAGTGTATTATTCATTCTTTAGTTTTTCCGTTTCAAAATAAAATCGTAAAATAAAAATAACTTTTTTTTTCTATTTTCAAAACAAACGTAAAAAGGTAAAATTTAACTAAAATTGAACTTGCTTCAGTTATTTAAATCCAAAATAAAACAAACATACAGTTGTTTTAAAATGAACATATGATGCTTTTAAATCTTCCTTTTCACATTTAAATCCTTCAGTTGAGTCTTTATAAAGTGGAACTACAAAGCTTTGGTTTTAATTACTCCTTATTCTAACTTTACCAGCTTTAAGCATCTGGGTTTGTTACTGTTCCCTTAAGGTGCTCCAAACCCCGCCCCCCTCCGGCTTCCAGACCGGTCCACTCCGGTTTGAGAGAGGGGGGTTACGTTTTCTAGCTTGTAGAACTGTTTAATTTACAATTTAATTAGATGTCAGCAACAGAAGACTTGTCCATCCAGCCTTACATGTTGGAGCCAGAGTCTGATCCAGAACCAGAGGAGAATTAAGATTGGGAAATTGTAGTCAGTAAGTCCAGACCTTATTTGGTAATTCTGTTGCAGATAATTTGACATAATAGTTCAGAAAACATCACAGAAAATAGAGAAAACTGAACAGGATGAAAAATCTGATCCAAACAGAATATAAAGATGTCTCTGCACCAGGAGAGACTAAATTAAACTTTTCTGCCTCCTAGAGACTCCAAGTCCACAACAAAATGTATTTAACAGCTAAAAAAGTGGATTTTGTAGGATATGTCCCCTTTAATTTGTACCAATACTGGAAATTACTGAACTCAAAGAAATTTATGGTTGATGGAAGAAGAAGACGGCTTAAAAACAAACCATTCCTGAATATATCGGCAACTTGAACCTTATTCCGCATAACTTGGAATATTAAAGCAATTTTCTTTACGGTAAGATCTTCAGCTATCAGAGACGCGTCGACTTCCTCTGTTTCTAAAGTTATGCGCCATGAGTTCTGCTATAATGATTTCCAGTTCTGAAAGGAGGCATGGTGAGAAAAAAAATACAAAGCTTGTCTTTGCTTTAAAAAAATTAAAAAATAGCCTTTTTCCAATTTTGCGATTCTCATTTTTTTGTTTAGTTTTAAAACAAAACAACTGAAAAACCACCCGATTTGTTTTTTCTGGTTTTATTTTGATAAGGAAATATCAAAGAATGAAATATAAGGATTGTTCTGTTCAACCCAAACTGGTGAGGGATCACACTCCAACCCAAACAACACTCTTCATTCAGCTGCTCTTAAAAAAAAAATATCCCACTGCAGTTTATATTTGACTAAAGTCGGACTCATACCTTTCCTTTATAAAGCAGGCTGCCGACCGGACAGACCACGCAGGCGGTCCCCGCTCCGAACACCTCCAGAACCCGTCCAGCATCTAAAGCCTGCAGCAGCTCCTTCATGCTCATCGTCCGCTCCGTCACTTTAAACTCCCCCTGGTGTGGAGCAGGTCAACACTTTCATCTGTTTTACACTGATTCACTACAACAAACATCTGTGGAGTTTAGCTTCTTACCCAGAGTCTGCTCAGGTCCAACAAGGACTGCCGGGTCACTCCTGGGAGAATAATACCATCCAGAGGAGGAGTTACCAGCTCTCTCTCTGCAGACGCACAGAAACACAAAAACATAAATGCTCTGAAACGTTTCTGATTTAATAAACCCAGCAGAGGTTTGAAAAGAGTCTCGCCTCCTTTAGTGTTGGTCCAGTAGATGAAGAGGTTCATGGTTCCGACCTCGGTGATCTCCTCCTCCTCTCCGTACAGCCAGAGGACCTGCTGGCAGCCTCGCTTCATCGCCTCGTTCTGAACCGCTATCGTGGGTCCGTAGTTCCTGCAGAGGAAAGACCAAACTAGTGAATAAAAACAGTCGAACAAATTCTGTGTTTTCTTCAAAAACTACTTTATTTATTTAACATAAAGCTCCAGGCCCCCCTGACTGTAGCCACCTCGTTACCCAGAAACCAAAAATACCAAAAAGCCTCAGGCGCTGAGCGGTCCGTTAAATTCTCCGCATTCCAAACTACTGAAATATCTGTAAACATGGAGCCTGAAAGGTCCTGAGAGAAAATCTCATGTGTCCTCGGTACAATTCCATAACCTCAACTGGTTCTTTTATGGCATCAGAGCAACAAAACTTTTTTCCCTTGTTCCCACAATCATCGGGTCTTTAACAAACCTGTGCTGTAGATGTATACCAGTCATATAAAAACCCTTATATGTGTCAGTGTTTGTCCCTTCCTCCCTACAATCTCTGTGTCTTCTGTCCGTTTCAGTTCCTGTAACTCGTTTGATCTGTTTGAGCCTACTGGTCATGAAACATTAAATATTCTCTGTTTGAAAGAGAAACCAAAAGTGACTCAGGCTTTAAATCTGCAAACTCACCCTCCCATCTTGTACTCTCCAACCCCTCCTTTCCAGGCTCGAACGTACGAAGGGTCTGCCAGCAGAGAGACCGGGTTGAAGGACCCCGTGGCAAAGTATGGTCCAACCGGGCCGATGATGACGAAGATCATGGCTCTTCCGGGCCGAGAGACGCCGAGAGACGGCTGAGTGAGGAGCGGGAGATCAGTGCAACGAGTCAGAAGTTTCACTTCTCAGTGAGCTCAGGTACACATCATGTGGCTGAAGCTCACCTCGGTTCCGATGAAGGTGGGTCGGATGTAGAGACTGGCGCTCTGGGAGTACGGGACCCACTCCTGGTCGATCTCTACCAGCTTCTTAACGCACTCCAACATTTCCCCTTTATCAAACAGCTGGAAGAGACGCCAGAAACTGACCTTTTACAACTAAAAACATGAGCAGAGGTCGAGTCAGAGCAGCAGATTTAGGAGGATTATTTAGAAAAGCCTGTGGAAGAAAAAGGTTTCTTTGTGTGACCAGCTGCTGCAGCTCTGTCTCAGACCAGTTATTCTAGGCCAGAAGCACAAGCTGAGTCAAAATTCCCTGCCTGCTTGGCGGCTCCGCTGCAGCAACACATCCAGATAAAAGAAAACAACTAAGTTTCGTTCTGAGGAGCTGCAGTTTGTCAGAAGCAGCCCTCTGTGTTTTGTCACGGTCTGAAACCTTCTTTCAGACAGGTTGGCTCTCTGGTCAAAAACCTAAACAAAAACAGTTCACATGAGGTTTAAACTCACAGGAAGGCAGCTCCGCTCTGCGCTCCGATGCATCCTCTCCATGTTCAGCATGGGTCTGAACAGACGGATGTGGTTGTCGACGCCACGAAACGCCTTCATGCCCTCAAACAGCTGGAGATCAGAAACACAAAGACTGTTTGTCTGAGCTTTTTCCTCGTTTAGCAGCTAAATGTTAGATCTACCCATGTCAAAGCTTCAGATATTTAATACACAAACAGTTTTCAGTTCTTTACCTCTATGGAGTAATGCAGGGAGGAGCAGGCCGGGTGCAGCGACAGGTTCTGGAAAGGTTTGATCCGCGGAGCCTCCCAGCCGTTCTTCTCCGACCAGTCGATGGTCAGCATGTGGTCGGAGAACTGCTTGCCGAACAGCAGCGTGGACGGGTCGGGCTTCGGCTTGCATTCTGTGTTCCGCTCGACGATGAGGTCCGCTGCCTGAGGCGGACAGACGGGCCGGAGAGGAAAGAAAGAGGACGGGCCGAGAGCAGAGCGGGCCGCAGGTACAATGATTGTTTTCAAATCAGTTAATGACAGGGCATGCTTTAGCTCATTTAGTGAAGGGTCACACAAAGTCCGGCCAGACGTCGACTCGTCCGGTCGTTTAATTAGGTTCAATTAAACTGAATTAAATAATTACAACATGGGAAAACAGCAAGAGAAAGACAGACGAGGAGAGAAGCTTTAAACACAAGGAAACTTTCTTCTTTGCAAAACAATAAGGCACGTGCAGCTCATCAAATTTAACGTTCGTCTTACCTGGTGAACAAAAAATGAATTTTCGTTTTACCTTGAAGGAGCTGGCGTACCGCAGCGACCCAAAGGAGAAAGGAAAGGTCCGAACAAGTCGTGCATGGAGTGCCTGCAAATAAAACTCATTAGATCACAAGTTTTACCAGGAAACTTGGAAACTTTTCATTTCTGTCAAGGTGACATTTCATCTAACCTCGGTGAACTCTGATTAATAAATAACAGAATTAAGCATCAATGAGAGGGTGTGTGTGCACCAATCATTTTATCTGCAGTAAACACAATGTTCCCCCAGACGCTCGCCTGCAGGACGCAGCTACATGATGTACTGTAAACAAAAGCAAGCGTGCGATTCTGCAGAGCGAGGAATGCAAGGCGAGACACCAGCTGAGAAAGAATCGGAAAATAAGACGAGTACAACAACAAATAATGGTTTCATGTCACTAGTTTGGTCTAGTTCCAAGGTTTGGTGCTCAGCTTTAAAATTGAAACCGATGAGCAATAATAATCAGAATATTTATCTCTTTTTTTGTATTTATTGAATCAAAAACAGCAAGATTTTATTATTTTAGTTGATATCTACATGGCAAAGTATCAAGAGCCCAGGTTTCAGGTTTCATAATGATTTAGTGCGCCACTAAAATATATCACTGGTTCAGTTTATGTGATCGAAAAACTGCAACCAGTCCAACATACAACGATTAGCCATAACAATATGACCACAGACCGGAGGAGAAACCCTCATTACATTCTGTTCTTAAAGATAATGTGTTGAAAATTGAAAAATATAAAAGTGGAAACATAAAATTTTGTGTCACTTAAACAACAGCCAAATAAAGATGACTACACCTCAGGCATCTCCACAGCTGCAGCACTTGAGGGATTTTTGCAGACAAAGAAAGAATAAAACATGTAGAGGAAGAACAGGTTTACACAGCCATGGTTCAGTGATGCATGTGAAAAAGAAAGCTGGTTTGTGTTACAACACCCAACAAAACAGCTACTGTAGCTTAAATTACTGTGGAAAAAAAATTTATACTGGTTCTGATATACGGGTCAAGGCAACAGATTGTGTGTAAAACCCAATAGAAAATCGGGTTTAATTAGTTTCTTTTGAATAAAAGATGCATGAATTGCCTGGAAGAAAGCCAGCAGTAGCAATATGATCTCCTAAATAATGTTCTGATGGAAAGCTTTGTATCCTGCCAATCATGTGGACATTAATTTGACCCTTAACCTCGTCATTGTTGCACCCCTCCTTCATGGTGATGGTATTTGCTGATGGTGGAGGCCTCTTTCAACAAACACACTGCAGAAATGTTTTACAGAGGTCTGAGGAACACAACAAGAACTCCAGATCTCGATCTAAAGCAATGTCCGAGGGATGCATTGGAAAAGCAAGTCTGATGTGTGAAGACAACAATTTGTCAGGACTTAAAAAATGTCTGTGCACGTCTCAACAAGTGAAAACGAATCAGCACGAGCGGTCATAATGTTTTGCTTGACTGAGGTTTGGACAATAGAACTACGGCTGTGGTGTTTCTTTTTTTTTCTATTTGTATGCTTTTATGTTTTTTGTTTGTTTTAGTTGATCAATCATGATGTTTTTAACGTTAAAATGTCAATTTTATTCTTATAGCACAAGTAGAAAAGTATATTTAATGCATATGCTACGTTGTATGTAATCAGTCAGTGGATGATGCAAGTTTTTTGTGCAGTTACACATTTTTTCCACTGTGACATCTAGCATGTTATCTTCTTTTAAATCTATTACCTGATGAGAAATTGTATAAAATGATTCATATGACATAAAAACTGCTGGTTTAAAAAGGATAAACACTAACTTTTACAGTTTAATGTAGGAATATGAAGCCTGTTCAGGGTCCTAAACTTTGGACATCTTTGCAGAATAATCCCAGAAACCTTCCCAAATTCACCCGTTTCTGATAAGTATTTATACATTTCACAAATCACTCTATAACACTGAGCTGTCATTGATAAAACGTAAAATTGTATATTTTATGGCTCAAATATTTTAATTGAAAATCAGCCGATTTATACAAAAACAGTCTACGACTCACTACTTTATAAAAGTAGCGCTTTAGCCTGTGTTTTTTTCTCCCGAAAACCTAAACTTCATAATGTCGAATGTGATTTGGTTCTTGGTTTCTTTCTCTCTCTCTCTCTCTCTCCCTGCGAGCTGGCGGGACAAACTGTCCGCGCGCGTGTACCGGCGGTTGTCGCGGAAACGTTATCTCCTCACTGACTACCGATTTACTGATAAATTAAGTTAATCTTTAACCCGGGTTATCGGTGTCAACAGGTCATAAAAAGCAGACATCACTGAATGAACTCACCGTCCGGAGAGCTGCCATCTCCTTGACGTAGCGCCTGATAAAAACCGGGGATTATTTGTTCGTGCGGAAACAAACAAACTCCACTTTAGTTCCGCTCCGCTGCAGCGTCACATAAATATTTCAACTAGTTATCCAGAAAACACCATGTAGTTAGTTTTTTATTTTTTGTTAAAAATTAAAATAAACTTGACAGTTAAAATTTAATAGAAGGATGCTAGTCAGTTGAAAAAGTCACAAATTAATAAAAATTATTGCCTATGCTTCAGCTTTTATTAAAGTTGTATTAGGGAAGGTAATGGAGGCGTGTCAAAAGCCCGACATCTGATTGGCTGGGAGGCAGAGAGGTTATGGTAGGTCGAAGAGGTTATTGCTGATTGGTCGATCAATGGGGAGGGGTGTAGGTCCTGTTACAGTCAGTCTAGATGCCAAAGAATACACCTAATGAGATTTTATAATCCTGGATTAGCAATTTTCCCTCTTTTGTGTTAATTTTAGTCATGTAAACAATAAACATTTCAATGTAAGATTAATTCCCAGCTGCTCAAATAGCTATAAGACTCCCTTGGAGGTCAGAAGGTTTAAGTTGGGATCTGACTCTTGAAGCCGTAGTTTAGTTCAGCTCCTCCGCTGAGGGGCAGGTCGATGCCGGTGCAAAACGTGGCATCTGCAGCCAGATACAAGGCAGCCAGTCCACACTCGGCCTCTGTCCCCATGCGACCCATCAGCTGTTGGGGGAGAAAACACACGTGACTGGTTGTACCAGGGTTCTCACAACAGCTCCTGATAAACTCAGTCAACCTCAGGAACTCAATAACTATGGGGCACCGAGTGTAAAATAAAATGTTAAAAAAAATTATACTAACACTTTTTCATTTATAGCTCACTTTCTGCAAAATCCTAGTTTATAATTTTTCACTAATATTTTGTAGTTATTGAGCTTACTGTTCTTACATTTTGCTAATTTTAACTAAATGTTATGTCCAAATGTAAAATTCTAAATCTTAATGTGTAAATCTAAATGTAAAAGTTAAATCTTAAATGTTGTTGATAAATGTTGAAGTTTACATTAAGTATTTCAGAATGGAATGCAGGCTTTGCTGTTGATGCTCAGTTCTTGTTATGACATCATCATCCTGAGACAAAAGCAACCGCTAACTCTGCTAATGCTGCTAACGCTGTTAAGGCTTCCCTACAAGACATCAAACTTGCAGTTGTGGCCGGTGAGTTGCACCTCAAAATGCCGGACCACAGTCATCATTATTGGTTTCAATTAACATATTTTGAATTTCATTAGCAGCGTTAGCAGTTGTTTCTTAAACATAAGCTTTATCATTTAGCTGCAACAATATTTTTACATTTAGATTTAGAATAGAATTTATTATTTAACATTTAAATTTAACATATAGTCAAAATGAGCAAAATAAGCACAGTAAGGTAAATAATCTAATGCTATTGGACTTTTTTTTACTAGGATTTTACACTGAGAAGGTGAGCTAAATAATGAAAATATGTTAGTGACTTTTTTAAACTTTTTTTTTTACACTTGACTGGCTTAAAGTTGTCATTTAACTCTCAAATAAAAAATGTTACCAGGACCACTTTCTTCAACATGAACATCACTAAAATTAGAAACATCTTGTCCCAAAATGTTGAAGAAAAACTGGTCCATGCAGTCTAGGCTGGACTGATGTAATTCCTTATCTGGGTGTCCAAAAAAAGATTTTTCTTAACTGTTTTTTTTTACCTGAGAATTTTCTCCTGCTCTTACAGCAGCTGCAACGTTTGGCGTCTGTGCTGCCAGTTCTTCCCACAGAGGTGTCATCACGTTACCTGGAGAGATGCTGCAACACATGTTCAGGTGTTTTTATTCATTTTAATCAGATCTTGTCTCTGAACTGCTCAAATGTTTTAACTTAGAGGTTAGATTGTGTCATTTTTTGAAGAAAAAAAGACTACACGAAATATAATGTATATTTTCTTTCTTTCTTGAACAAACCAAAAGAAGTTTGAGATTTATTGTTGTGTCTGTTTTATTGTTTTTCTCTTGGTGAACTCTCCTGATGATGGGGAACAAAATAAAATCCGTTGACCTCACCAGTTCACCCTCACACTGTGTCGACTCTCATCCACAGCCATGGCCTTTGTCATGGAGATGATCGCCCCCTTGTGGAGAAAGCCTGACATTACAGAGCAGCTATGGCTGGATTTAAAAAAAAATAAGAAAGATGGATATTTGCTCACTTTAGTGGCAACATAAGGAGCAGCATCTTTCTGACCAATTGATCCCACCAGACTGGAAACGTTAATGATGTTTCCCTGACACTGGCGCAGGAAAGGTAAGGCAAACTGCAGAGAAAGAGAGAAAGATACTTCTGTATTAAACATGTCAACAATATTAAAATCTGATGAACTTAATACCATGTGAGCAAATAATGAGCGGAGTTATTCCTGTATATTGTTTAAGTAACAATAAAAATTTTTACACCGATTTATTTGTGAAAAAGCAGATATTTCTGAAACTATGGTTCAAAATTAAACAATACAGATTCTTAAAATAAAAACTTTGCAGGATATCTTTATTATTAAGCTGGAAAATGTACTGTTTTTGTGGAGTCCTGTTGTTTGAAAAACTCCTAAAACCCCTTAACCTCAGCATCAAGAAATTTTTACTTTAAAAATGACTTAATTAAATTGAAGTTTCCAGTAATTTAAGGAGAGCTAATTAGATTTGAATGTTTTATTCACTGACATTATTTAAATTTGTTTGCACACAGCATGGCTTTAACACAAAGAGTAATACTTGGACAACAAATTCATATAAAATCAAATGTTTTAATGTTATAATTTCAATAAATGTTAGATTATTTTGTTTTTACTCACTCCTGAAATTCCTTAGTAATAACATTTCTTGAAAAGTACGACTAAATAATTAATTCTTATTTACTTATCAACCTTTTTTTAACCAGGCTAATCCCACTGAGATCACAGATCACTTTTGCAAGGAAGGACTGGGCCTGAAGGCAAACTATTGTACCCGTTTTTGGTCTGTGACAGGAAACCAGAATACCCAGAGAAAACCCACGCAAACTCCACACAGGAAGACCCCAGGTCAAACCAGGGATTGAACCCAGGACCTTCTTGCTGTGTGTCATCAGTGCTAACCACTGATCCATTGTGCTGCTAACTTGTTTTTTATTATCAAACTCAACCAAAGCAAATATTTACAACAAAACTTATCTTTAAGTTGTCTATAAACACACACAAAACTTACTTTAGAAGCCAAGAAGTAGCTGACGAGGTTCAGGTTGAGTAGATCTCTGAACTCCTCTGCTGTGGTTTCATCTGTGGGTTTATGAGGAGGGTCTGAAGCAAAAAGATATAAAAACAAACAAGCTGTAAATGCTTTTTAAAAATGACAATGTCATCATCAAATCTGGAGGACAAAGACTCACGCCAGCCTGCGTTGTTGACCAGGCAGTCTATGTGTCCATAAAGCTCCACCGTGACTCTGATCAGTCTCTGGAAACAAAACAAACAAACACAAACTTGAGACTTTGTTTGTTTATTCATCTAAAGATTTTCTGAGTAAAATCTTTTTGTTTTTCAGTAGTTTTGGTTTTATTCGTGGTGTTATATCCAGGGTGCACATGTGGCTCAGGGACCCTCCAGATGTACCTGAATGTCCTCCTCCTTGGACATGTCACAGCTGACGAACTTGCACGAGCCTGGACCTTCCACGTTAAGCTCCGCCTCCAGAGCTTCACCTGCTGCACCTGAAACACCATGGACCTGACGTAAGTGACGTTGCACTGATTTAAATATTTTTAAGAGAATGGATACAGATCGATTAAAAAAAAAAACCTCATCAAACTGACCTCCTCGTGCACAAAACACCACTTTGGCTCCATTTTCCACTAAAACAAAAACGTATGATCGTTATTGCGCAACTTCCTGCTTAAATACTCAGCAAATACTTCATACCAAACACTCTGACAATCCCTCTGCCAATTCCTTTGGATCCTCCGGTCACAACAACCACTTTGTTTTTGTAGCGAAGGGACATTTCCTCCGTCAAGCAGCGCGAGTTGTTTTAACTATAAAAACAAATAAAGTGGTTATCTGTTCAATACCCACGGCTCAAAGTTCCCCTGCAGATTTATGTCGCATTCACTTTGTCAAAAAGTCACAGTCTGTCACCTGAGATTTACTCGAAAAGTTCAAAGTTCCGCTAAAAAGCGGTTTTACTGTGCTGCGTTCACGTACAGATTGACCGGTTGGAAATCTCATCATCTACACCACAATACTCTATAAACTCGTACAAGTTTTAAAAGGAAGTGAAAAATATCTATATTTATTATAACAGTGTAATTTGGGCTTATTTATAACTGTTTCTTAATGATAATATTTGTGTGTAAAAAGGTGTTTTAAATTGAATGCTGATTTTGTATTGCAAATCTATGTTAGCGTAGCTTTAATATATTACCATTTAGCTTTATTATCAATGTTATTATTGCTGGCACATTTTATGTTTGAGTAACATATTGTTTGTGTTTTTTAAGTGTTGCTGTTGTGACAAACCAAACTATAAATGTTTTTGTTATGTAATTTACGGTGACCGATAGGCTCAAATGCGCAAAAAATGTAAACAAATCTTGTGACAATCGCGCTTCCGGTTTAGACCGAAAGTGATCGGATTCGCAGCGGTTTTATGGATATTCCTTTTGTGTTGCAACTATGCCTCGCGGAAACGAGATACCAGAAGGAATTAGAGCAAGAATAGTGGATTTACACAAAGCTGGAATAGATATTCATTTATCCACAGTGAAGGACATCGTGTAGAAATGGAAACGGTTCAAGACTGCCGCGGAGCGGGCGACCATCGAAAAACACCCCGAAGAGACAGCGTAGGACGGTCCAGGAGGTGAGAACCAGGTGAAAGTTGTGGGAGAAAACCCACCTGTTGTTGTATCTGGTAGTCTAAAAAAGACAATAAAGTTGCACATAACCCAGATGTAGGTGATATTATTAATTCTCATATGTCGTCCATTTTCTTAACCTGAAACATTTAGGCAGTTCTCAAAATGAGTGAATGATGCTTGAGTTCGCAAAACCCATTCAAGAAAGAATAAAATGTATTTTTATGTAAAAGGAAAAAGAGGTAATTCTGTTTTTTGTTTTGAAACAATCCCCGTTAAAGCTCACCTGACCTAAAAAATAAAATACAGCAGGTGTTTATTTATTGAGATCCATCATTTTTTTCTTGCTTCTCAGGATGTTGATGCTGGACCAGCAGATGACAGAGGAGGAGATCTGGATGATGAACAGGTAAAACATCTTCATGCCTTAGAAGAAAAAAAGAAAAACAAACCCCTGTCATTCTGTTATTGTGGGAATGCAGAGAAAGCTCAACACAGTCCCAGATGCAGCTGAGATTACCGCAGGTCGTTACTCCTCTGATACTAAAGCCTCAGATGAAGATTTCATCATGTGTGAGGTAATTATTCCTCTTCTTCACAAGTCCTCATCCACCTCACTCTGACCTCTGATAATGGACTCGTATTTGTTCTGTCTTTCAGGATGATCACGTGTCTCCTGAAGCAGCACACATCAGTGGATAAGATCCAGATTTTAATTTGGTAAAACATGTTTATTTGGGGGGATTGTGGGGCTTCAGTAATTATAATTATAAACTTTTGTTTTTGTTAAGTTTCAGAGAGTCTACAACAATAAACCTGAAGAGGACAAAGAACATTCATCTGAGCCTGATGATGAAGACTCAATGGTGCGAAAACATTTATGAAATTAAAATGATTTAAACAATCAGTTATTTAAGCCTTTTTATCAGATTTTTAAATCTTTGGACCAGCTGATAATATTAATTGTCATGTTTTTATTTCTTCTCTATGTTTCATTAAGGAGCAGGTTTTTGACCCAAACTGGGACGAGCAGAGAAAGATTTATGCCGGTTCTTCAGTTACGGTGGGATCTCTCCTCCTCCTCCTCATGACCTTCATCCTGAAGCAGGACCTGTCAACAGCAGCAAACAAAGACCTCCTGGACCTCCTCAACCTTTCCCGGATGTATTCCCCCCTCTCTGTGCTTTTTAAAGAAACACTTGACTGATTACGACAAAAAGACGGAGATGCACTTTTATTGTTTCAAGTGTGCAAACTACCTCGGCGTTGAGCCTGGAACCGAGTGTGGAGTCTGTCAGCAGAGCTTGAACCAGCAGGGTCTGTGTGAACAGGCTTCCTTGTAATGCCGCCGGAAACTCAGCTGAGACACATCCATGCACGTGTTCACTCCAAGCTGGGGAAGCACATCTCAAAGGATGCTTCCATTTCTGACGTTAATACTGGAGGTGAATACAAACACAACAGGCAGGAGGGGAGTGTTACGCTCACCTTCAGATGTGACAGCTCCCCTCCGCTCAGCTCCTCAGAGTTTTCAGTTTGGCCCATCCTGTGCTCGATCAACGAGCTTCAATTCGTGGAGCGATGTAAGAACGTTCTGCTGCACACGTGGTTTGGCAGAGAAAAGCTTCGGGTTCAGTGTCTCTTCACGCAGTTCATCAACGAACTTCACAAACTCACTCACGAGGGCTTGGTTTGGGAAGACCGGTCCGGTTTAGAGCTCAGCAGAAATGTGCGTCTGTGACTCTGAAACCCGGTCGATGCTGCAGAACTTTCAGCCGTTCAGCGAAGAGTTCGGCTGTGGGTTCTGCTACCACAAAGGGAAGCCGGTTCAAAAGGGCCGAGTGTTTGCCAGAGTCTATCCAATGCAGGTTGTCGCATGTGACCTGCGGCGCAGGGTGGAATCGGAGCGGCTGGCTCAGTTGGAGATTGAAAACGATTATCCACAAGGTCAAATGGGTATTAAAGGTCAGAGTCCGCTGCTTCTGTTGCCTTCGTTTGACATCGTCAAAGGTTTTAGTGCAGACTACATGTATTGTTTTTGTCTCAGTGTTGACCTCGAGTTTGTTGATCTATGGTTCAACCCTCTCTACGCCAGGAAGCGCTTCCATCTCACTCCTCAGCATCTGAACGACCTGGATGAACCGTTACGTCCCGTCCAGCTGCCGCACGAAACTGGCCGAAGCCCCAGGCGCCTCAGCGAGAGAACGCAGTGGGAAGCCTCAGAGTGGCGAGCGTTCGCTCTCCTTTATTCTCCCGTCGTCCTGAAGAACATTTTACCCGGGTCGTTCTACAAACACTGGATGCTTCTGATTTGTGCCGTGCACACGCTCCTCTCCCAGTTTGCCACGGAGGACGAGCTCATTTGTGCACAGTCGTGCCTGGTTCAGTTCATAGCCCAGGTTCCCTCTCTGTTCGGGCTCGAGCATTGTTCCTTTAACTGCCACCTGCTGACGCACCTCTGAGACCGTTTGCAGCTCCCTCAGATCTCTGACTTTAAGAGAAATTGCCGCGTTGCAGAAAAAAGACCAAAGTCTTGTTACTGAATTCCGAGGTTTTGTTTATAGAAACATGTTCGTCACCTCTTCAGACCAGAGCGTCACCTGCAAGAGGAACAACTCTGTCATCGAAACAACCTGCGGCTTTGCTTTGGTGGAGTCTGTGGTTGTTGTGGAGAAACTCTGCAGCTGTGAGAAACCCTCCAGCTGCTCCTGCAGAGAACTGGTGGTCTTCTGTAAAAAACTGCTCCGAGCAAACGCTCAGCCAACGATCCAAAACCCACAGATCAACAGAAACATCGCCGAGTTCCTGGTGAGAGTAAAGAGCTCAGATATGGGGATTTTGTGGCCAAATGTTTCATGATTGAACAGAAGGGTCAGTTATGTCATGAGACTGCCTGTATTTGAGTCCCACTGAGAGTTTCTGTTTTGTTTCTGTGCCCACACAGCAGGGCTTCTTTGTTTAACTGTGTTTTCTCTATGAGGACGTTTGTCTTTAGCCGTATAGTAATTCTGGTCTCTGTGAATTAAAGTAAAAGTGAAAAGCAACAAGCAGATTTTAGTCCTGTTTGACTTTAAAGGCTTTATGGAAAGCCATTTGTGCATTTATTCTACCCCCACTAGTTGTGCAACTTCTCTGCTCTAATTTGACATTTTGTTGCTTTAATTGAAGAAACTCTTAATGTGTTCTCACTCAGGTTGGGGGTGTTTTTATTGAACCTCTCCCCTCCTGAGACATGTCCACCATCACTGCCCCCAGGAGACGTCCTCCTTATTGTCCTCTGGACATCTCCCATCCCTGGCCTCCTCAGAGGGACATTCCTATCTGCATTCTGCTGACCTTTCATTACCCCCCCGACACCTTCACCCCTCCTGGTGTCCTTGCAGCTGCCGCACGTCTGTCTTCAGACAGATATAGACGTCTCAGGAAGGTCCTCCGTGTCATGAGGTCTGTGTTCATACTGGGGGGGTCTAGATTTCATTTGAAGTGTTTAAAAAAACATTCATTGTATTTTTTAGTTTCAGCAAGAATGTTTCCAAATGTTTTTTTTTTTTTTTTATCAAACAGAGCTGAAAAAAATGTCAGATCAGTAAAGTTACAAAGAGGGTCTGTGTACTTTTTGGTCATTCGTTTTAAAAACAGATATTTAAAAAGCTGATGGTTATTTTCTTTTCTTTTCAAAAACTACTAAATAATATGAAAATAAACTGAAAATAATATGGGTCAAAATTCTGAGAACGCTCATTGTGCTGCAGACAGCAGCTGAAATTACTGAAATGATTCATGTCAAGGCCAAAACATAAGCTGAAACAATAAGAATAGACTAAAGCAGCAAAATATCAACTAAATGATAAAAGAAACAAAATTCTAGCTAAATGCTAAAAGGATGAAAATTGGTTTAAAAGCCAAAAGGCTAGCTGTAAGGCAGAAGTAGCAAAAGGCATGCTAAAAGTAAAAATATGCTAGGTAAAAGCTAAAATTTAAAGAACAGTAGCTGAAAAGCTAAGGAGCAACTTAAAAGCTTAAAACTTAAAAGTTAAATGTATTAACAGGCTAAAAGCTCAACTAGGAGAATTTAGCTACAGTTGAAATTTGGGCTAGCTTTTTGACAGTGTTGCTGCTTTTAGCTTGCCCCTTTCTTTTACATTTTAGCTGGTGTTTGGCTACTTTTGCACATTTTGGCTTTTACTGTAGTTATGATTTTAGCTTTTATCTAGCTAATTGTTACTTTTAGCTTGCCTTTTGCTTTTAGCGGGGCTTTTGCTACTTTTGGCTTTTTTTTCCTGTGCTTCAGCAGGCCTCTGATTCAACTCTGCTGCCCAACAAGACCATCAGGGAGGAATGTGGTGGTCTGCTCCTGAACCCTGAACCGAGGAGGTGCGGCTGGATGCCTGTGTGCACTTCTAACAGGTGAACTGTAAAGGCCAAAAATAATGCAGGTTTTTATTGACCATGTTAGATCAGGATGTAATCTCACAATTAGTTAAAAAAAGTCTTCAGGTATTTGTTCACATGCTTATTATATGTGATGAAATAATTATTTATTGTAGGCAAGCGATCCATAGAAGCTGACGACATGGTTTTTTTTGAACTGCTTGAAGATCAAAGGAGCTTGACGTTGCCTAGTAACAGAGGCAGCTACGTGACAAGTTTGACACCCCCCCACCCCACCCCACCCCACCATCACACACACAGGCTTGATGAGTAACTTCGGGTCGGGAAATGAGTTGCGCATGCGCAGAACGTCACCCTTCATACTTTTATTTTTTTTAATTGACGCACTCTAAATGTTTTTATAACATGAATATAACTCAGTCAATTATAAAAATATTAATCTTCATTTTGAGTCACTTATTTGCTATTTTTTATTTTTATTTTTGGGTTGGTTTATTTTTAGTTTCTCATGAGATGATCTTTGTGCTTTTTAAAGAAATCCCTTCCGATCAAGGAAAAGCTGGAGCAGAAACCGGACCGGAAGTGGCCCGGGTTGTGTGCGCGCAGCTTGACGCAGCAGCTGATCCGAGCCGTCGCTCCCCCAGCAGAGAGGGAGGGAGGGGACGGGTCCAGGCTGGGTGAACCGGGCTGGATCGAACCTGCAGCCTCCGTGTCTCAGATGCTGTGATGGAGTAAAGCGGCCGCCGACGATGCGTTCTCGTATCCTTCCTCCGTCGATGGTGGAGCCGGTAAGGCGCACAGATCTGCTGAAAATCCCCTGTTTGTGCGGCGGCGCGCGCAACTGTAACCGCGCGTTAAATCGTCCAGCTGTTTTTATGGGTGGAGGGGTGGTGATGGAGTGGGGAGCAGCAGGGTGTTGATGGGAAATATCCGCCCTATAATGACGGGATAAAGCCGGAGCGTCGCGCCGTTATGCGCTGTTTGGGTTAATCATCTGAAATAATCCAGAGGTGTGACATGTTCTGCTATAACCTGGCTAAACAGGCCCCGCATCGTCTCCACCATGATTGGCACCTCCCTCCATGATGAGGCTAACCCGTGCAGCCCTTCAACGCACAGAAACGATTCCCGCCGCTCGTGCCGCTTATTTCCACCGGGACAGCGTTTAATTCTCCACCCAGCTGCCTGACCATCCCAGGCCTTCAGAACATTCTTACTGATGCGTTCAGGGAGCGGCGGAAAAAAACAGACATTTCTCCTCCTGGAACAGCCAGGAAATTACAATTCATGATGACACCCTTTCAGAGAAACGTTATAGGAGCAGCGCAGCTTTCTCCACCAGGCCTGACAAGATCCTGCTTTGATGCCTTTTTGTTGGCCAGAGAGCTGCTCTGGTTTCCGTCCATCATCGCGCGCACTCATCGTTCCCATCACGCGCATATGGTTGGATCAGTCCACGGTCGGTGTGAGAGACAGCTCTGCTGCGGCAGCACCGCTGCTTCTGCCTCTGTGTGCGTGCGTGCGTGCGTGCTTGCTGGAGAAAGATCACAACCCGGAGGCCCTGACTGTTTGAATTCTTTAAGAACTCCTTGGCCTTCCTCATTCCACTCATCTTCATCCACCTGCAGCTCCTCCTCCCATCACATCTGAGCTTCTGGAAAACTAAAAATACATCCTGCTTCCTGAAAAGCTGTGATGTTGTGTAAAATGTGAATAAAAACAGAATTCGGTGACTTTTAAATCTAACAGGTTTATTCATAATGAACCCAGGGAGACCTGGGGATGTTGTCCCATGCTGGTCTGATGGAAGTCCTCTTCTTTACTGAGTGGACACAGATGTTCTGAAACATGGATCTACTTTTTTCTGCCCGATGCATGAAGCACTAATGCACCCCTATACCATCAGAGAGGCAGGCTTTTGAACTGTGAGGTGACAACAAGCTGGATGGTCCCTCTCTCTTGGTCCAGAGGTTTCCAAATAGAATATTGATCCGTCTGGCAACAGAACAGTTCACATGATGTTCACATAAGTTTTCTTCTTTGCTTGATAGAGCTTTAAGCTGCATTTGTGGATGACACAGTGGGCTGTGGTTAGTGGAAGTGTTCCTGAGTTCATGCGGGGATGTCCAGAACAGAACCAGACCCCTGAAGGGCCAGAAGTTCACAATCATCCAATACTTTCAGCCTTTGAGCTCAAAGATTTCTACAGATTCTTCTAATCAGTTTTTGAGATTATGAACTGTAGATGATGGAGATTTAATTGAACTATTTTTAGACAGTTTTTCACAGTCTGGTGACCCTCTGCCCATTTTTACTCTGAGATCCAGCCTCCAAAATGTTCTTTTATACTCGTTCATCCGTCTGTTGACCTAATTAGTTGTTAAAACAGTTTTTTTACACCTATTTTTACAGAAAATTTACAATTGACATTTTAAAGATCAACCTAACTTGTGCTTATTCTTCTCTTCTTTACCTCCCAGGTTCATCTGGCGTCCCAGTAAAGCTTGGATCCAGGGGTCAGAGGTCGCCAACTAAAACCTGCACTTGTCCCCCTTATCCCTGCACCCCACCTCACCTCCTTTCCCAACCCCTGATCCGCACACAGCCCCTCTATCGTCTGTCCTCTTCCCCGAGTTTTGCCCTCACACGTGTACCTGTGAGCTTCACTTCCTGTTAGGAACCCCCCTTCCGTTCCACCCCACCCACAGAACGAGTAGTTTTTGTTCTTTTCATGAGCAGAGATCAGCTGTTCTCCAGACTCTTCTAGACTCAGATAACGCCTCTCGCTCCCAGGCCTCAAGATGATGTGTGAGGTGATGCCCACCATCTCCGAGGACGGGCGAGGTGGAGGGGCGGGCGGCTCGTCCTCCCCAGCGGGCGGAGGAGGAGGGATAGGCGGCGGGATGGGAAGCTACAGCAGCCGAGACCCCCGTGGCGTAGGAGGAGGTGGAGGAGCAGGAGGAGGGGGTGATGAAGGAGGAAGCACGGGTAACCTGGAGTCTCTGATGGTCAACATGCTGACGGAGAGGGAGAGGCTGCTGGAGAGCCTGAGGGAGACGCAGGACAGCCTGGGGACGGCGCACCTTCGGCTGCGAGAGCTGGGACATGAGAAGGAGTCTCTGCAGAGGCAGCTGTCCATCGCCCTGCCACAGGTACGGGCACTCAGGAGGGACAAAAACCCAGAAAACCCTTCGCACATAGCAACCATTCGCTCCAGTTCCAAAGTCAAAAATCAGATACGTGGTTCAGAAAGTTTGAACTATAAATGTTTTTCTTATAAATTGGACAAAATGACCGATTGAGATCATTTTGATTCTTTTTATCACAGATTTAAAAATAAACAGCTTTTCATGTTAGCCGACACAAAAAACTCAGATAATTTTAGTTATTGAGCATAATCTTATTCTCAAGGTTTGACCAAAATGTTTGTTTGATGATCCTTCCAGGTGAGCTAGGCCTTTAATTAACTTAGATTTTAACACTTTCGTAACCAAATACTGATTTACTGGTGAATCAGTAATAAGTTTTAATTTGGCTTTTAGATCTGAAACATGTTTGGATACAAATAAACCCACAAATTATTTAGTTTTCCTTCTATTGACATCACTTTACATCATTTAAGGGATGATTCGTGCACGTTGACTGACGTGTGTTGAAGACCCTCCTTTAGCATCAGGCTCCAGATTAAACTACAGTTTAACATAAGCTGAATGTCGGCCAACATTCAGAACATAAACTGAGTCCAGTTCTGAGTGAAAATCTGAGGATGAGAGCTGAGCAACATAAAGATGTCGGCTTTATATCGTATCATATGTTGCATAAATCATCACAGAACACGTTCTGGTGGATTTATGGAAGCCGATTCAAAAAAATATGTAAAATGTAAACATGCTGAGCTGCAGGTAAAGATCCAGACAGCTCTGAACAGAACCGGTTCAGACCCTTGAGTAATCTGGGTTTTACTGCTGCAGCCGGTCCGAGTGGTTCTGAGCCGCTTGGGTTTACAGAACAGCTGAAGCTTTAAAACTTTCAAAAACTCATCAGTGTCTCTGCTTCTAGACAAGCTGTTGGATTTTATTTAGAACTTTTTTTTTTGCTTTAATTTAACAAACAAGCTGAATTGTTATCAGACAACAGAGTTAATTAATAATTTATGTTATAAAAGAGGAAGAAATGTTGAATTAAGCTACAAAAATATATGTTCTTATGACAGAACACTTTATATTTTTTGAATGTTTCCACTTTAGATCAGATAGTTTAAGGTATGATTGTTGTTCTTTTAACATTCAGGTCAAAATATTAAGTGTTAATTAAATAATGAATAATTATTTAGTCAGACAACTATCTTAAGAGAAAACATTTTATAACAATATATATTTAGTTTAAACTGAAACAAAAAATTGAAAAAAATTATTTAAATATCTATCTATCTATCTGAAAAATGTATAAAATAACAAATCAAGTTATCTTAATGTAAAACAGAATCTAAAATAAAACAATTTAATTTAATACATTTCTTGAAACACAGTAAAAAAAAAAACTTTTTTTAGTTCTATCAATTTTTTTTACAGCAAAAATATTCTGAAATACAAAAGAACCTATATTATACTTTTCTATTTCCTAAAATACTATAAGGTAAAATTTAAAATAATGAAAATAAAAATATTATTTGCAAATTTTGGATAATACAACTTTATAAATTTTAATTAATCTTATTTCCTAAATAAAAGGCTTTATTATGACTGGTGAACAAAAAAATTCTCTAAAAATTGAACTTAAATCTTAGATTTTCATCAGCAATCAGGAAGATGGAGAAAAATGTTCTAATATTTTTTAATAAAAACAAAACATTAACAAACATAAACACAACAAGACGTTTGTAATTTCAGAATCTGAGCAAACCTTTTAAACTATAAAACATGAAATATTAAATTATAAATGTGACTGTAACAAACAGATGCTGCAGATGTTATCGTCTGACGTCACAACATGTTGTAATCCCACTCAGGCAGGACTCGGACGCCTCGGGCCACCATGATGCCTCCTGTCCTCATTTGTGGCGTTATTTCTATGATCAAAATAACTGGTTTTGAGGCGCTGCAATGAGAGCGAGCACACGAGAGGGCCTTATTACCTCAGATCAATAACACACTCGCATGCGTGCACACACACACGTGCACACAGGGACGAAAACATGCGCTGCTGTTGATGAGTTCACTGAGTTTGTCTGTGTGTAGAGGCTGCCAACAGAGGGAAGCAGGAGAGAGAAAACAAGCGACTCAGATGAACACAGACACCAACAAATCAGAGAAAGTAGCGTTTTGCTGCAGATTATTAATCTGTCTCCAAATCTGTGTGTCAGATGCTGCTTTTCACGACAGGAGGAGCCTGAAATGTGTTCCATTTGAATAACCTCTGACCAAAATGAGATAAATTCATCCTTGCACCTGCACGCTGAGACTTCCTCCCTTTTCAAACACGCTTCTTCCTCTCCCTCCTCGCTCGGCGTGGACCGAACACGCTGTACTTTCTCCTGCGTGTTGCTGGAAGAGGGTGTGAGGGGAGGTGAGGCTCAAGTTTGCTGCTGCGTGGAGGAAACTGATCACCGTTACCTCGGGGAGGAAAGATAACGGCAGCAGCAGAAGCAGCGTGCACGCATCACTGCCCTTTAATGGCCTGTTTGCATAAGTTAAAAACAAAACAAACACGCATGATTTGGTGCACACGTGTTCTGGAGCACGCCACGGTCACGGGACAGCCACAGCTCTTTGTGTGCATCACTTGTTTACAGAAAGAAAAAAAGGCCTAAGATTCCTGCAATGAATGCTTATCGCTGCCATCTTTCACACCTCGGTTTGTGCAGCACTCGGAGTACATGTTGAGGATGACCATCAGCTACCACTACTGCTAATTTTTGATAAAATACACCCAGTGGTTCAAGAGACTTTTTGCTAACAGACAGGAGGTCGACTGTTAAAGCCAAAAATGTAGGCAACAATGCTGCTTTCAGCTTTCAGTCCTTGTTCAGCAAAGGTTTTGCTACTTTTAGCTTTTAGTTACAAATTTGCTAGTTTTAGCTTTTTGCTCTGGATTTATTACTGTTAGTTTTTAACTGTGATTGAATTGTTTTGCTACTTTTAGTTACACTGGCTATTTTTTGTTTTTATCAACAGTTTTATGTTTTTAGGCGTGATTTTACAGTTTTGCTACTTTTAGCTTTTAGCTACAAATTTGCTAGCTATAGCTGTTTACTATGTATTTATTACTTTTAGCTTTTAACAGTGATTTAATTGTTTTTCTACTCTGAAATTTTAGTTACACTATCAATGTTTTTAGCAACAGTTTTTATGTTCTCTGATTTTACAGTTTTGTTACTTTTAGCTTTTAGGTACAGTTTAGCTAATTGTAGCTTTTAGTTTCCATTTAGCTACTTTTAGCTTTAGCCACTGTTTTGCTACTTTTAACACTTGACTATGTTTTACTACTTCTGGCTTTGATTTTCTACATTTAGTTTGTATTACCCTTTCAGCTACTATTGTGCTACTTGTAGCCTTTAGCTGCTGTTTTGCTGTTTTCACTTTTTAGCAACAGTTTTGATGCTTTTAGCTGTTATTCAGAATGTGCTAACTTTAGCTTTTCGCTTCAGTTAACCAAACTGTAGATTTAATCTCTGATTTTACTAATTTTAGCTTTTTTTTTTTTTTTTTTTTATTAGCATAAAATCAATTTTTATTACCTCAGTTTTAGCTTCTTTATCAGAGTCAGTGAGGTTGTTCAGCACTCAGGTTGCTTTTTTAATGAAATCAATATTATTTAGATTGTAGTTTGTGGTAAAACAGCAGCAGGAAAAAAGTTATAGAAGGTCTCCTTGGGTATGTGAACGTGTCGGTCCAGGACCTCTGTCTTATGTCTCTTCGGCTCTTTTGGCTGCAGGTCGAGGCTACATTCAGGTAGCTTTCACCTCACAGACACTCAGGAACCTGAGATTTAAGAAGCCTGGCTTTATCACATAGTGTTCTGTAAAAATGTTAAACATATGTTTTCAGTTTTATCTGAGTCAACATTTTAGTTGTTGTTTTTTTGGACCAAAAATTCCACTGAAAACCCAGAGGAAGAAATTTAAATATCATTGCCATAAAGATTTTCTGGACCCCCGCTAATGTTTTAAAGCTAAACTCAACCACATGTACGTTGTGTTCCTGTGGGTTTCACAAAGCACGCTTATAAAACTTAGAGGAACAGATTTGCTGGACAAAGTGGGAAAGTTTGCAGAATAATTCACTGTTTTTGACACGTTTGAATGAAAAATAATCTGATTAGGACGACTTCCTGTGGAGGATTTCCAGGCATGTCCAGACCCAGAACTCTCTGGAGGGGATTATAGATCCTCTCTGGTCTGGTCAGTGACAGTGAACGCAGTGACCATTGCAGTCAGATAACTGGATGTGATCAGCAGTTTTTACTTCCTCTGACCCTTCAGGAGTTTGCGGTGCTGACCAAAGAGCTGAACCTGTGCCGGGAACAGCTGCTGGAGAGGGAGGAGGAGATCGCAGAGCTGAAGGCAGAGAGAAACAACACTCGGGTCGGTATCTGCCGGGTCTCTGCACGCTCTCATGATCCAATCTGCTTCCTCTGAAGCCCTCCATCATGTGCTTCTTCTAGCTCCTGCTGGAACATCTGGAGTGCCTGGTGTCTCGCCATGAGCGCAGCCTGAGGATGACCGTGGTGAAGAGGCAGGCCCAGTCTCCGGCCGGAGTCTCCAGCGAGGTGGAGGTCCTCAAGGCCCTCAAGTCCCTGTTTGAGCACCACAAAGCTCTGGACGAGAAGGTCCGGGAGCGGCTCCGGGTGGCCCTGGAGCGCGTGGCAGTCCTGGAGGAAGAGCTGCAGTCTTCCTCCCAAGAAGTGAGTGTCCTGCTTTTTGGTTTTTCAAAATAAAACGAAGAAGAGTCAGAGTTATTTTACTGATTCTTATAATTTTACCTTTTCAGGTCGTTTCTTTAAAGGAACAAGTCAAACGACGGCAGCAAGGACTGGACAATGGCAAGGAGGTAAAATATGTTGATGTGTCTCCATTCTTAGAAAGAGCTTCAAGAAAGTAAATAAATGAACAAAAAGTGGCAAAAAAGGCTTTTATTTTACGTAGCAGATGAAATGATTTGTAACCAGACTTGGATCACTGTCTGCTGCAAATAAAAAAGAAATTCATTATTTGAATTAAACACATCAAGTAGGAAAAAATAAAATAAATAGTACAATTTACACTGCACATTACCAGTTCGTTCGTTCGTTCTCTTCCGCTTATCGGGGGTCGGGTCGCGGGGGCAGCAGCCTAAGCAGAGAGACCCAGACTTCCCTCTCCCCAGCCAC